>JACCIC010000013.1:347500-805000 GCA_018907035.1 Sycobia sp. Sy_11
ACCCGATTGTTAATTACCGGGGTGTGATTGTAAACGGCAGGGGCGGGAGGGGGGATCAGAATCTCGCCGGGCTCTCTCGTCAAATGCGATTCCTCGATGGTACAATATATATATATATATATATATATATATATATATATATATATATATATATATATATATAGTATATAATATACGCGCCCCTTCGAGTGCAGTTTACGAGCAATCCGCTCGCGTTTTTTAAAGAAGAGCGCCGCGCGCGCGTGGATATGTAAGCTCCTTGCGCCCGCGAGTATAACGTAATTGCCGGTGAGAAAGTCCATTTTTTATTACACCGGCTGCCCGCGCCGAGCAGATTGATCCCTTATTCATGTCTCTCCCTCTTTCATTTCATTTTGATAGGTTGTTATTTTTCTTCGATTTCTTCTTTCTCTCTTTCTCTGTCTCTCTCTCTATCTCTCACTCTCTGTTTTTTTCTTTTATTAATATTTATTCGCAGATTTACATTACTTCATTCGAATCCGACGTGTTTTCCTCGCCCGTGTACGTATATATATACATATATATATATAGAGCGAAAGTTGGGCGACGAGAATTTTCTCCCCGTGCTTTCTTCTTATTCATTTCCGTTCCTTTTGCGAACGGAGCCGAGAAAATTTATGCCCTTTATACAGCGAAATTGGGGGGGGGGGCGTGAGGCACAGGGCAAACGATATTATTACACGTATGGAACTTTATATGGCCCAGTCAAATGTGTATCGTGAAAGTATTATTATTGTTATTATATAGATATACGCATTTCATACGGCACTTTTACGTATTAAAACTGCACCCGAGTACGAGGAAAGAAATTAAACGGTATATATATATATATATATATATATATATATATATATATATATATAGATATACTCACAATAAAACTGAAATTTTGGCTTATTTAATTAAAATCGCATTGGCTTTTGCACGTCTTAATAATGAGATCGAAATTTTAATCGCTCAGTAATAATTATAATGATAATACGTTAAAAATGAACATTATATATGTGTATGAAATTCTGTCGGCCGAATGATGAGCAAATGTGATATAAGAAAAATATGTTTTTATTAAATATAGCTATTAACTGATATTAATTATCTTGTATAAATAAATAAAAACGCTCGATGAATTTCGGTCAATATGAATGAACTGCGTAAATATAGTTACAATTTTTTCATCTGTGTTTTTAAACCGCAAGAATATTAATTTTTTACATTTTTACGATACAGTTATTAAAATCTGTATTACATTTTTGTCTTTGTAATAAATGTGACCGTCAGATGAGTTATAGAATGGACGCAACTCGTATTATCTGAAATTATCGTTTATATAGGCAAGCAGACTGTTACAAAATGTTGAGCGGGTCATACCGTTTAAATTTAGATTAGATTAATTAATTTACCCTAATTGATAAAGCGAAATTCAAATCAGGACGGATATTATTTGTGGTAAACTGAGAATTTGACCAGTGACTGGCACAGTGGACGATTGAAAATTCTATTTATTACTATTAACTTTAATCGATTAAGTTTCATTTATATTAATCGTGGGAAAACCGGATCGGGGCAAAAAATTTTTCGAGCGAATTTTCTCGAAAAACCGTGAATTTCCACTCCTCTTCCCAGAGCAGCGACACATCCCATAGGCAGTATCGAGCGTCGAGCGTGCCGGTAGCCAAAACCTATATAAAAGATATTTCAGAGGTAACGAGGCTCGACGCGCCCCGCGAGGCAATAAGCCAGGAGGCACGAGGGGGAGGGGGATAGATGTGTCGCGCGTCAGAGGTCCACGCGATACGTCCCCCGTACGATCACGTTGCTTCGCTCGCTGCTCTCGCCTCGCTGCCCCATCATCGGCGGCCTCTCGCGCTCGCTCCTTCCATCGATCCCCGGGTGCCGATACACGTGTAGCCGAGCAGAGGGTCCGCTCCTCCCTAAGTCTTAATCGCCCTCCACCCCCCCCCCGTGTCGGGGGATTGCAGCGGCGGCGGATCAACCTGTCCGCGCGCGGAGAAGAAAGCGAGGCTGCCGGGCCCCGATGCCGAGGTTGAGCGCCGAAGACAGAGAGAGAGAGAGAGAGAGAGAGAGAGAGAGAGAGAACGGCTATGGGAACGGGGTCGGACGGGGGTGGGGGCAGCCTGGTCAGAGGAAGCAGCCGAGCGGCGCATCGCAAGCGACGCAAAAATAAAAAGAGAACACGGAGGATAAGCGCGAGTATTATAAGAAGTCCAGGGACAGTGTGAGCAGCGGCGCGGTAGGGGGGGGGGTGGGCGTCCATCTATGAAAGAACAATACTGACGGCAGCGGCTTTTTCAACGTCATCGGGCCCCCGCCTCCGCCCCGTGCGTTATGCACGAAACCAGCGGTACAGAGCCCCGCGATCGAGTTTCGCGCGTCGAAACGACGAACACCAACGATCCTTCTTACGTATTTACTCTCTTTCTCTCTCTCTCTCTCTCCTTTCCTATCCCCTCGTTCTTTTTTCCGGAGCCAGCCAAACGCCCGCGACGCAACGCATCCCGTTCTCTCTCACCTGCACACACAGACTGATACAGAGCACACGCGCACGCACACAGACCATTTGCATAGGGGGATGCCAAAAACTCCTTTGCGCACGGGAGCCAAAAGAAGATCGTATATAATGTGTGTGTGTGTGTGTGTGTGTGTGTGATATATTATATATATATATATATATATATATATATACAAGCTGGGAGATGAAGATCTCCTCTCGTGCGACGCGAGAGCTACACTTACATACCTATCGATACCTCTATGTATATATCTATATATATATATATATATATATATACATACATATACACACCGGTGACCCGTCGCTGCGGCGTACGTAGGAGCGCATACGGGCGCGCGAGCCGAATGTCTCGCGTGCGATCGGCGTTATGCTAATACGCCCCTGTAGGAGCTGCGGCGGAGAAGAGAGCGGTCGGTTGTGGGGGGGAGGGGGCGCGGCGAGAGGACGTACGCGCGGAGACGAAAAGGCGAAAGAGGGATAGGAACGTCGACGACCGCCGACTTTCGGTCGCACGTAGAACGTCGGCGCATCCAGTGCGTCCGTTCGCGGAACGGGGGCGGAGAGAGTGAGCGAGGGGAATGGGTTGGGACGATCGGGGAGGGGGGCGGTGACGGAGAGTCCTCGCACGCGGGTATAAATGTGTGTGTGTGTGTGTGTGTATATTTGAAACATATCCGATGCGAAAGCCGTGGCTGTATACACATGCATACGTACAAACCCTATCGGCTGCGGTAGCCGACGCATCGATGGACAACGAAAGCGGCCGAAGCTAATTATGCTCGGCAGACTGCTCCTGTACTGCTGCCGCGCGACGCGAAGCGACGTACGATATATGTGTATACGGGTGTCTATATGTATATATATATATATATCAGGGATCGTATCGGATTTCGCGCGAATCGCTGCCGTCGTCGTGCGAGAGAATGGCATTATTCGATTCGCCCGTCTGGCTGCGTATGCTAAACGCGCGTATAAATTAAGACAGGCTCCCTTGTCTGTTGTGTTTCTGATTTTGAAATATTTAAATTTTAAAAGCCGACGATAACGAGAAGGGAACGAATTTACGCAGGGATCCTGACAATTCTTGCAGTACAGATGGATGGCAGTTTAGAAATTTGTCAAAAATCCCGTGTATCTAAAACACTGCGCATTTAACCATACAATACGTGCAAAGTGCATAATAAGCTCATTAGAGTTTAATTGTTGGGTCGCGAATGATGCGGCTGTAAGTCTGGAACGAGATATTCGCTGCAGAAATCCTTTACGATCATTACGGATGGAACGCATACGATTGGTACTCTTATGTGCATGAGTTGGAATTGCATTTTAATACTTTCAAAGTGATTGTAATGCCTGCTATAATAAGCGTAGTAAATCTTTTTATCGTTCTTAGAATCTTCGGACAATAGTCTTAGTAAAAAATTCACTTGAAAGTTAAAACTAAAATATAATTAATCTAAATACTATGTTAGTAAAGGACAATTCTACTGCCCTCACTACCTAAATTTACGTTTGATATTGTTCAAAAATTTGAACCACCCCAGTACTACTTTCAGTTTAGTCTAATAAATCGAAGCGGTTCGAAGCGTGAAAGCAGTCAGGTTATTCTTTACTAACGTAGTATGTATATTAATTTATTTTATTTTTATTTCTTAATTTAATTTAATTTTTTGAATAGTAATTTTCATTCCAGATTATACGGGGGCTGAATGTAATCAAGTACAGTCTGACTGTCAATAGGACTGTAAGACAGACAGGAATAGTCATGAATTTTATTCAGAACAGTCAACATAATTACAGTTTATAATTAATAAATTTGACGAACCTAGGTGTAGACTATTCTGCATACCCACCATTTCAATTTGATAGTCAATTTAGGAAATACGAAAAAGACTGAATTCGTCGTAATGTCACTTTCGCGAGCTTACATATACATGGTTAGAAAATTGATAAAAGTACATAAAGCAAACGGTGTATCTGGAGTTTATTATATATTTTATATATGAAATACTGTCAGTCTCACGCAGCGTGGTCAAATTATTGGAACTGATTTCACAATGACGGTGAAGTTAATGTATTCTTCTTCTTAAAAGGTTGTTCATTAACGATTACGAAGCATCCAACGATTACAGCGAGCTAACAGGTCACCGCGAGTCGATACCTTAGCGTTGATATATATATATATATATATATATATATATATATATATATATATATAGCTCCAACAGCAATCGCGGCTAAAAGCATCGCACCCGTATGCGGGTCCCTCCCATTTCCCCCCCGTTATTAAAGTCGCGCTCGCGTTCTCGAACCGACGGCTAAGCACGTCGACGGTGACCTCCCCCCTCTCTCTCCCCGCCGCCATCCCCTTGTCTTTGGTCCCCGGAAGTGGGCGCGCCGCGGCTAAACGCGCGTCTAGATGTACTTTCGCAAATTAGCTATCGACGCGCCCGGTTCGCCGACGGCACGGATTGTTTTTGGACTGCCCTTCGACTGCTGCCCGGTGCAACGACGTCTATGGACGTAAGTATGTATGTATATATATACATATACTACTTACTGTATTCCGCAGTTATAGTGTCACTCGACTACCGCACATTCTCGCACAGAGCTTAACCGAGGGGACTTATCAGGCGATAAAGTTTCATATGGAGATGTGCCTTGGGGGAGTTGGAAATCAATGCCCTCGTTGTGGAATCCGACGCCCAGTGGGACGAAAGAGATTGAGACGCACCATGTGTCCAAAGTGCGCGAGCAGCGCAATCCAAGATTTTCGTCGAGCTCTCGGTTCGTCGAATGCGATCTACACACGCACATACACACACACACACATATATGCATATAATGCACGCACATTATTAATAGACATCTTCGGTCCCGATGATGCAGAACAAAATGCTCGCCGCCCCTGTCGGTCGAGCGCACAGCTCGACATCGCGTGAAATCGAATATTACGCAGCCCGTCAAGATTAGCCGGAATTCAATTGCCTTAGGCGCAATCCTATTGCTGGGTGTAATATTCGTACGAGTGACGAGAAGATTTTTCTTTTTTTTTTTTTTTAATCACCGCACGTGCAGCGCGCAAAGGATACTGCCCCCCCCCCCATCCACAGCGCGACGAACATCAGGCTCGTGGAAAGAGAGTACGGAGCGTGCGCTCGACCGTGGAATGTTGGCGATGTTCCGTATACTTTCCGAGAGTATCGTTGTTGCGCGCGAAGGATTATATGGGCGCGATTGTGCGCGGAATGGATTTGAACGTGCCGTGAAAGGTTCCTAGAAAAGTAGAGCACCGACGAAGAAAATTCGATAGAACTTCGCATGTAAAATCGGAATTATCCAACAAAAATACACAGTACTCTGGGACTTTGATGGCAAAAACAATGGAACGACCACGAATATTTTCCAGGACGAAATACGCAAATTTCATTATTTCACAGCCGTAACAAAATTATTTTTATTTTCAATTGTACATCTATGCCTTCCAAAAGAAGTTCTTCTCTCGCACTGTTTATCGAATACAAAGTCCAAAAATTTGGCTTCATCGCCACGAGGGCTAAGCCGATTGAACAATTACCTTTTGTAAATCTGAAATGTTTGAAATCCGTACGGCTCTTATCTATACGTTTTACTTGAAAAATTATGTAATCATGCAGGATCCGACGGAATTGAACGCCTCGACCTTTTCCCGATTTTATGGGATATATTATATTTTGTAGCTTCTTTTTTTTTTTAAAGCTAAGCGTTCGATTTCAGTCCCAGAATGAATCACAACCGTCGGAGTTTTGAGATAATCTAATCTCAGTATTCTGAAAATGCCATTCACGCAGATATTTGAGGTAACGTCGAGAGATAGATTAATAATTAATTACTTTCTTTATAATTAATTACTCTATCATTGAGTACTGCGAGAGGAATTTTCTTTCGAAAACCATTTTGATTTCTTCCAATTGGTTTCTTTTTTGTATATATTTATATGTACATTCTGTGTATATACAGAAGGAAATTACTTTAAATGAACAATTCGTACAGGGTAAATACTATTCAATGCTTGTAGTACAGATTGTTAGAATTTTTTTTTTAATTAATCAATAAACTATAGGATCAATGTTTACAAGGTAGTATGTATATACATAAGTACCGTTCAATTAAAAGTATTGAATTAACTTGATAAGAAAAAATCGAGTCGAATCGAATGAGACTAATAAGGTACTCGACTTGAGAAATCAAAAAAAAAAAAAAAAGAAGAATAATTCTCGCAGCATAATATCTAAGAAAATAGCATTATCTGTACTCGGTGGCCATAGTGCGCGAAAATCCGCGGACAGCCGATAAATTTGTCGATGGGCCGAATTCGTGCTCGCTGCCGCGAGCAGCCTCGAAGCGAATTGACGCGTTTCAATTGTAATAAGTATATAGAAAAATGCACCGTCGAAAGCTGCTGCGCGGCGACGCTGCGCAATCGCGACGAAACCCACGCGCGGGGCTATTATAATCGCGAACCGAAGTCCCCCATTAGCGTCGTACTGCTAGTCGCGGGGAAAATCTCAAGTGAGCGCAATTACAGATACGGAAATACGAGAGAAAACGCCCCCCACCCTCCCTCAAAAGCCACGTCGCCCTCTAAATTAGGAAAACTTTCGCGTACGTTATCAACTCACGCGTACGTGTGTGTGTGTGTGTGTGTGTGTGTGTGTGCGTGTGTGCGTGCGCGCTACGTCAAAGGTACGGCGCAGCAGCCTCTATGTACTTCTTCTCAAAGCAACGAGATCCTCGCGTGTATATTATATAAGAGTTCTCGAATCCGTCGCGTTCCATGCGGGAAAGGGGAATTATTAGTGCGCTACATAGACTTTCCTACGAAACTTTCGGTAATTATACGACTGGGTTCTGGATCGGCAGGCGACTCCACCTTCGTCCTGCGCATGATGCCAACTAATGGGAGAGGAGAAGTATACACACATACATATATACGTACATAAGTACGGAATTTTCGCGCGAGGCTCCTCGAGAAATGTAATATCATGTGCATGTGTGTATGTATACACACATAGTGTCTGACGGGAGATATAAGCTTTATTTTACGTTCCAAAGAGTAATTATAGGATCGTTCGTTATCAGATTTATACACACACACACACACACACACACACGTGTGTATGTATATATATATATATATATATATATATATATATATATATATATAGGGATTGATCATTACAACTATATGTACAGAAAGTAATAAAGTATAGCTTCCAGTAGATTATATATGTATATATATTTTTTTTTATTTATTTATATAGGTATACTTGTATTTCTACCCGGGGGAGTAGCTACGCTGTGCACAAATATCAGATCCGATGATCATTGGCAGTCTCGCGCTCGCGTACACGATGTTTTCATTCTATATTTCAGGCGAATGTAAAAATTTTAAAGTACATAATACGTGTAATCTGGTATATTAACTTGAGTAATGTGTATATAAATAAATCGAAATTCTTCCACATTTCTACATCGCTCGCATATTCTGTAATAATGTAGCTGCTCTCACCTAATAAAATTTATACTCTACTTGATCTATATATATAGATTCTTACATAGATAACAGAATCATTCGTGAACCACGAACGTCACAACGAAAGATAACAGCTATAAGGATGCCATTTGACATAGAATTTTCTGGTGTTCTCTCTCTCTCTCTCTCTCTCTCTATATATATATATATATATATATATATATATATATATATATATACTCGGACTTCCCGTATCTCTTGAATCGACGTATTCCAATCGGCTATAATATGCATATATGCATTTAATCTCCTATCTTTTTTTCTGATACGCACGCTCACACGACCGACGCCGTAGGCGCGCGGTTTCGACCGGTCGGTCTAAAATGCCCGGTTACGAAAATCTCATTTATACATCCTTGATTCGCGAGTACGTAAATTTTCACGCGCGGCGCCCGACATTTATTGCAAATAATTCGACGGTCGTTAGCCCATATATACATATTTGGCATATGTATATATATATATATATATATATATATATATATATATATATATGTACACATAATTAAACGGCGCGAGCCCCGGGCAATTCGCGAGCTTTCGACGAATAATAATGTATCGATAGCGGGTAGTCCGCGGCGTCAGTATGCGCGCCCGCAGGAATGTAATCGATACGGATTATACGAGTTTCAAGCGATACGAGACGGAGTGCGCGAAGGCACACACACGCGCGCGCGCGCACACGCACACACATATAGATGTCTATCTATATGTTTTAATCGTTAGATCTGTTAAAGGTGTGATTTACGGCGAAGGAGTGCGCGCGCGTAAGCCATCATTATTTAAATGATCTTTCTTTTGCGACAGAGTGGCGCGCGAGGAGTCGTTGCGCGAAGCGTTTGCGTATCGATGTGTAGGCCTGTGCAGGGAGAAAGAGAGTGAGAGAGAGAGAGAGAGAGAGAGAGAGAGAGAGAGAGAGAGAGACAGAGAGGACTACCGGCGCACTCGTATTTATGGGACAAGCTTTTTTCAAACGTAATTGCAAACGAATGTAATTAGCCGCGGACTCAAAAAAAAGAACAACAACAAAAAACCAAAGCTCGGAATGATATTTTACGGCTTAATTCGAGCGTCTCCCGCTTCGGTAGGCTCTCTCCCGTATCGCCTATAATATGCATAATGGACGAGGAGCGAGGGCGACGCCTCAGCGTCTCCCAGCGTGTCGCTAGAATTTCCCTTACATCGCTCGGATTCCCGGCTCGGCAATCGGTTGCCGCACGCGCGCAATATCGAGGTCACTGGGACGCCGGGCCTTTTGGTCGCGAAGATTCGGCCACGGCGGGCGCGGGCAACGCGCAACGGTGCACAATTTAACGAAGCCGCGTTCCCCAGCCAGGTAGGGCACCGGTTAAATGCGAGGGATCTTTACCAACGAGAACTCGGGCAAACTGGGCTTGTTCGCTGGCATATTGACATTTTGTAAAAAAATAGAAAGGGTACCAAAAAAAATAACAAAACAAACATAAAAATCATATGTATTATTTGGAAAATTGCACGTCTTGATCAATACACTATTACGTCCTGGACGTCGTTCTCGTTCACTCGGGATTTGAGAAAGAATCTGTCGCGCTATACCCATTCTTAAAGCTGTGAAATTGTCAATACGTACTTAGACACGTCTCTCGTTCACGATGTGGCATATAAGGTTCAACAGATGTATAATAATCTTACGCCAACGATAATATTATTTAAACGGGTACTCTAGCTGTACCGAATCAACTATTAAAATGTGATTTTTGCAAATGCGCTTTATCAAAGCGTGACGAAGAATAAAAGGACTTCCTCGAAAATTGAAAGTCAACTATATATATATATATGACGTTAACCTTCGTAATTTACGAGCTTTAATGTCCATTAAATTCCATTAGCCCCCGTATAAAAGAAAGGACGCACTCCATACGCGCCCCCTCGGCTTTACTCTCGGAGCCCCGTTAATCTTCAATAAACGTGTTTACACGCGTATATCTTTTAAGTTCGCGCGGGCCCGGCCGCTACGGCCGGTCGTGCCCGCCGCGGTAGCTCGCGATACGTATAAGGATATAAGATACAGACGCGCGCGCGCGCGCGCGCACAGGAATATCTATAGAAAGTTCAATTTTTATCATTGATTACGCAACGAGGATATCCGTAGGAGCGAACAAATTCGATTATCCCACTTTCACGTACGTACGCTGTGTGTACATACATTATATATCTATATTGTTCCAGCTCCTTATAACCCGTCTTATGGCTTAAATAAGCATATATGTGTTAGGATTTCGGAGAAACCAAGTTTTTCTAATATATTAATTTTATGGTTTATTTAATGTATATTTGAAGCTCGCGAAAACGTTTGCATACCGCATGCATTGTCATTCCGGTACACTATTTACATACTATAAATGCAGTCTCACTCTCTCTCCTGCTCTCTCTCTCTCTCTCTCTCTCTCTCTCTCTCTCTCTCTCTCTCTGTCTCAGCCTCTCGCTCTTTCTCCGCCTCTCCCACGAATAATCGCGGCACTTTCTACCCTCTCCCCGATACGCATTAGAAAGTTTCACGTACGCGCGCAAACGCACAGTGTCGACATGTCACACCCTTCTTCTTCCGCTTATTCTCAGCTGCACAACGGAACGGCGCCCTAATACTGATATCCGTCTGACCCGATGCTACTGTATCTACTGGCCTTTTCCGCATATCTACGCCGGCGAGAGTCGACCAGATCACCTAGGACATGATATATTGACCAGTATATATATATATATATATATATATATATATATATATATATATATAGTGTCGAGAATTTATGTCGGATAGGTGGGAAAATTATATGCTCGCTTAGCGCAAAGGATTTATACAACTCGATTTAGGACTCTCGCAGATTTTATATATATATATATATATATATATATAACGTGTCTCGGGCCCGTGCACGGGACACTGTGAATTTGATCGAGAAAGCTCGACGGACGGCTGGCTCGGGTTTTCGATAACGCGACACCCTATTATACTCCCGACCCGGTCCGCGAGTTAACTTTCCTAGTGCGCGCGTCGCCGAGTTCGAAAGGGCCGGCTATCTCCCACATATACACGTAAATCTCCGCAGTCTGTCCAACGTTGAAAAATATTTACCGCCGCGGCTCTCCGTATTCTGTGTCACTTCTTCAAGTATTTATACTAAGCGGCATGCATAACCGTTTTTCCGACTATATCGATAAATTATGCGGATGAATTGTCGTTACTTTGAGGACGAGTCTTAAAGCTGATAATAGAAAAACTACTTTTCCTAGTAAAAATTTTTATTTATGTACTTATTTATATATATATATATATATATATATATATATATATATATATATATATATATTTACTTACTTATTTATTTCGTATGTGAAGGGCAAAGTACTCCTACATGCATAAAATCATGTACAGTATATAATGGCCAATAGGGTCAGCGTAGCGCAATTCAATAAACTAAACATACAGTGGTAAAAATGATTGATACTAAAGTAGCCGTTAGTAATACATTAACTAAACTCTACTTAGTACAGAAACTGAAAATTTAAGTAGTAAAAATTAAGAGTAACTTAATTGCTTTATTTATTATTATTATTTTTATTATATTATATTACAAAAAAATATTATTGATTATACTGTTACACTTTTCATACATAAATGTTTATGAACGTCGTTTTAACATATGCAATTTTATAATGGTATAATGAAAAATCCGTTTTATTTAATCTATACAATGAGTAGAAATCCAAAAAAAATTCTTCAAATGTACAAGCGCATTCCCTTGTTCCTTATATCAGAAATATTCGATTGAAATGACCGAAGGAAAATAAAAAGAATAAAAATTATTCAGGTGCATTAAATTAGAAACAAAAGACAGTTACAATCTGTTACTACCGAAATTTTTGGTTAAAAAATTTAGTGGCATCTCATGACACGAGAACACGTTCACAAAAAATATTAACGGAAACACAAACACTTATCGCAAGGGCGGGAAAAATTTACTTTTAATTCTTTTTTCTTTCCGCAGTATATTTGTAACGGATTTCGATGGCATACGCCTGCAAATTCGGGTGCGCGGACGCCCTTGACAAAAGTTTTCAGTCACCAGTGCGTAGACGAAATTTTTCAGCCGCGCTCTCAAACTTTTCTCAAAGGTCACCAGATACCTTCAATATGAAATAATGCCAGACTTCTCCCAGCTGCCCTTGGCGCTACAACAATGCACACTTACGCCCTTACTTTCTAACTTCGAGGGCGCTCGAAATATTTAAGTTCCACCGTCGATCGTTGCTCCGTGTCGGCCGAAAGGTCCTGCTACTTTTTTTTCTTTCTTACTTTTTCCCATTTCAGATATCGCTCCATAGCCGAGCGGTATACGATGATTATTGCAAGAATGACAAAAAAAAAAAAAACGTCGATCTCGTTCCTCCGCGTCTCTCTCTCTCTCTCTCTCTCTCTCTCCGCGGCCCCGGCAATGGAAATAAATGTTTGGCTTCGACTTAAAATCGAAATACAAGGCGACACGGCGAAATTTATTCCAATCGCTACCGGTTCTGTTTCGCAACGTTCTGCCCTGAGACGCGACCGAGAAAGTATAAATACACACACACACGCGCGCGCGCCCGCGAATGCACTTACGAGTTTTGGCGACTAAATACAAAATGGTCTTATAATCGTCGGCGACGAGGATAAATTTTACCCTGCACCTTATGTGTATAATGTTTGAATTTAAATTGTTTGATAAAGTTACGTTGACACTGGTTTATAGTGTAAAAATTACTTGGGCTAATTGTCTAAATACTGACCTGTATTTGCATCTGTATGCTTTTAATTAAAGACCTCAATCATGATTAACACGGGAATGAAATTGTACACAGTACATGAGGTCGATAAAAGGAATAAAATTTTAAAATCAATTAGTAATTTTGTATTTTTATTCAATTTTATCGTACTTTTGAACGAATGACAATTATTTTCGTTTTCATATTAATTTAACTGTGACCATTTATTGCCGTTAATTAATTTATTCTAATTTTCCACGAAATGATGATTGAAAAGCTCCAAACGAATTTTATTTTAAAATATTATTTCAGTACCTCATTTTGAAGATCTTCGAAATCATTGACATAAAGCCATTAAATATAAAGCGTTACTCATAAAAGAGGAGTTTTATGTTTTAAATTTAGCACACATCTCTATATGAAGGGCTAATTGAGAATTAGATATAATAATAATGTTTTTTTATTTTAACATTCTAAAGTCAGAGAAAGAAATCGGCTTAAAATACGCTAGTTGTATAATCAAATAAGAACTTATAAAATAAATAATTAATTATAAATTATTCCTTGTCCTACGCCAGCGATCTAAATATACGTAACGTTGTTTAAATATCTATCCTACACGTTCTTTCCTAATAATAATAAATCCACGGACTAAATTAAAAATTAACAAGTTATGAACTAAAAGAGCACGAGAATCGTTTACGCATTTCTGCAAAATGGGAGAGACGGAATTTTACGCTTAACCGTTATGTATTTATTTGGTAAATTGTTAATATGCAGACATTTATTGCCGGAAGGATGCTCGGAGCTTGAATCGTAGCTGAGCGCTGCTGGTACATGGTTCACCGGTGACGCGGTCAAGCACACGTATGCATTACATCCCGGGCGCTTATATTTATAAGCGAATTTTCACACGCGTAAACATTCGCCCTGTCTTCGCACTCTGGCAGCGAATCCTACTACGTAGGATGCTGCCCTGTTAGAAAGATATCCTCGACAAATATTCTCATTACAAACCGGATTCTAGTCAGTAATCTGACGAAAAAAAAAAACAAAAACAATCGTGGCTCTCCTGGCTTTCCTCTCGCGAAAGTGCGAACAGCGCAATTTATGGGGACGTGATTTCTATTATCCTTTATCCGCTACTGTCTTCTAGGGCGTACGCGTATCGGGGCCGAGAGCACGGGCGGTAATATAATATATATATATATATGTGTGTGTGTGTGTGTGTGTGTGTGTGTGTGTGTGTGTGTGTGTGTGTGTGTGTGTGTAACGTAATACGGACTCTCTGTAGCACGCACGTATGTTACAAATGGGCGCAACTAAAGCACACGCAGCACTACTTGAAAATCTTTTCGTGGGAGGGGGGGGCATCGAAAAATTTATCGCGTGTTTAATTTGCCCTCGTACGAGGGCTGTTAGTATATATATATATATATACATAGCGCGCTCTCTGCGGTTTAGAATACAACTATAGCTTCAACGTATATACGATTCCTGGAAGAAAAAGCACAAATATCGTACACGAACACGCGGAAAATAAGGAATTTATGATAATTGACGGGCGGGCCGCGAGCGTCGCGTTAACGGCGATGATCGTAAAAAAAAGAGACACTTTCAACCGAAACACACACACACATACACACATGTATAGGTATATATATATATATATATCTACGACCGGGCGTCGCTCGAATTATTACGCAATTTATCCTTCTGGAAAGGATGTCCCGTCCTCTTCCGCCGATTTATAGGATACGCGCATCCTTACACACTACACATATAAGACGCGCAAGGGTTTTATTATTTAAACCTTACTCACTGTTCTCGTGCATAAACGTGTGCATTATCGAACCGTGCAACGTGTTCCTGCGCCATCGAATCCTGTCTCCGCTCCACACCCCCCCCCCTCGCCCTCCAACGCTCAATCCCTCTCGGCTCGTCCGACGGGAGACGTGTCTCAATGCCCTAATGAGAGACGGCCGCGGCGGCGCTTCTGCTCTCGCCGCGAGAGTCGTCGGCCGTTGAGCGTTACACGTACCAGCAGCACGCAATGGTCCTGTCCACTGTCCACGACCGAGGCCTTTGTATTTTTCGTCGACGGGCATCGGGCCCGAGCGCTTCGACGCTGTCGCTCGGCCCGTCGCGTCATAACTCCGTTCTTCGAAAAAAAAAAAAATATATATGTATATATATATATATATATATATATATATATATATATATATACATATATATAGAAAAAAATTAGCGCTCATACCTGTCGATCATTTTATAAAATTTATTTTACATCCGCGCCGTACATAATTGTCGTTTGCTTTTTTGCTTTCAATTATTCAGCCAGCTGGCGAACGTGATTCTATACGCGAGAGGGGCGCGAGGAGGTTAGCCGGGAGAGAAATATCAGAGGCACAGTAGTGAGCGAAAAAATTTCGCGAGTATATATTTGAAGCTCACGCGTATAGAGTTGATTATTTTCATTATTATTATTATTATTATTATTACAGGTGTTATTCAAGCCTGTGTCTGGCTTTAAAAAAAAAAAAAAATGCCAGGTGCGGCAATCATTATCGTTTGATTGCGCGCGGAGAGAGTCCTGGATATTTGAGCTTTTTCCCCCTTCCTTTCGTCATTCGAAAAAGAAAATTCCATGCGCTAATTTGAGCGCAATTAGCGATTATTCTCGCGCAAGTCTACGGTTTTCCATTATATCGTCGCGAGAAAGTCGTGGCTTCATTTGTCATCCACGTAAAATTAACATATATTTGTAATTTTATAAGAAGGAATTTATCGCTACTATACGATCCGCCGAGGTATGAAGAAATTTCATTGTGTCATTGTGAAATTAAATATATATATATAGAAACTCCTATAAAAAAATTGCATGTCTCGAAAAGTATTAAAGTTAAGTGAAAGTTTTAGCAGGCGAAAGATATCGTTTGAACGCTTAGAATAACTTTCTCATGCACGTAATTTTATATTCGCTCGTTATCGAGTTATCATTGAAATATATCGGAACGCTTCGAATTATCGAACTATGCGGATAATCGGCGAAGTATGAGAGTTTTTAATAATTTAGTGAAGAAATTACAACGAAATATAATAATAGATTATTAATTGTGCAATCAAATGTAAATTCTGATTTTTCTTCTTTAATTAAGCAATAAAAGATTAAAATTCTTTTTGAACCAAACGAATACATTTCGGATTCTGGAACATACTAATATAAATCGGATAATCATGCGTATGCGTCATATCCGGATAATCAAATGCACGAATCTTGACCTCGGAAAACCGAAGACCGAAACTAAGAATTTCATTCATAGTCATCATAACGGAGGCTCGGATGGCCTCGGCACTGGATGGGTAATTTTTTTAATAAATCGACGCTTCTTACGATGAAATATCTAATGGTCGCCAATGTATGCAGTTATAACTTTCGTAACTAATTAGAAAATTTCGATTTGTTATTTGGGCTTATATAAAGATTGACTTTCGGGCAGGAGATTTCTGAGAAGTGCATCTGAAACACGCTTCCGATCGCATCAAAACCCAACCGCGTTTATCTCGACGACGAACTATATGATTATTCCAAAAGAGGACCCTCCTCCGTAGTATTCGTGTATATATATATATATATATATATATATATATATATATACATCTTGAGGCCTAAGCTATAATAGCCGATTACATCGACTTCGCTCTCTTTTGATTTATTTATTTATTTATTTAGTTATTTTATTCTTGTACCACCCCCCCCCCCTCCGCGTGCGTACTACACCGTATCCTCCGTGGACCGTGCACAAAATGACGAAGAAAAAGAAGAAGACGGAAAAAAAAGCAGCCGAACCAGACTCCGCCGGGCACGGAGAGTCGCGAGAGAGCGCTCATCCGCCGTCGGGAGCTCGTCAGCGCCGTCGCGACGCACGAGACTCTCTTTCTCCGTATCGGTACAATGCGCGCTTCACTTATGGGGGCAGGGGGGGGGGCAAATTCCAATTACATGCGAGCGCGCGCGGCCTATTTCGGTACCGCGAGGTTTCGCCAACCAACCCCCTTACAGCGCCTGTTCGAGGGAATCAGAATGAGAGGGGCGAGGGGGGACGACCCTCCTGAATTTCGAATCGGTCCCGCGTGGCGCCGAACGAGTGAGAGAGAGAGAGAGAGAGAGAGAAAAGGAATCTCTCCTGTAATGGCTGATGGTGCGTGTGTATGTATATATATATATATATATATATATATATATATATATATATATATATACAAGAGGCAGCGCTTGTTATTCAACGATATACCGCGCGGACATCGATGGGGAGAAGGAGGGGGACAGTCGCTCCACACGCATGCGCAACCTCTTAAATCTTGCTTGCCCGCTGAAGATTCCGGAATTTTGCGATCGTTATCGCCGAATGATTTTTAAGCCTCCACCCTATAGATATATATAGGCGCGAGCGCGGGTTTTTTGCGTTTTTACCGGGAATACGAAATCTTCCGCTGGCTCCACCGCCCCCCCCCCACCCTGTCCTCCTCTCTCGCTCTCTATCCATGTCCCTGCACTCGTTACTCATGCTGACTGCCAAGTGAAAATCAATAGGCCGCCTATGTGTATATGTATATGTGCAATATATTTATAAAGCCGAGACTCTGGAGTCGCTCTCGCGCATATATTTTTCCCGGCTATCCGTCGCGCGCGACCGCGCTCGTACGCGGGGCGAAATGAGCGGTTTTACGAGGAGCCCGACGGGAAATAATGCGGCGGGGAATCGAAGTGGCCTTTTGCGGTTTTTTTTCTTCGGGACGCGCGACGGAATTTAAAAATCGCCGCGCCGCGCCGCGCCGCCCGCTACGCGTAGGATTTCTCGCTTTATATATATATATATAAATATACGCGTAAGCATACGTGACCGATTCTAGTTATAAGGCTTCTTTACATATATACACTCATCCTGGATTTTAAGAAGTAAGACAGAAGTATATATATATATATATATATATATATATATATATATATATAGGTAGAGATAGCTAGAGAGAGATAGCCGCCAATGTACGCCGTGAATTGATGGGTATAAGCGGTGATTCTGCAGTGCGTTAATGCCCGATTAATGTATAATTTCGAATTATCAAGCTTACATTTATTAGATGTTAGCCGCAACGGAATTGGCCACTTTTCACATTCTTAACTACACGAAATGGTCAATATATTTCCATTATGTGGCAAAGTAGGCGGGGATAGACAGTACGGATCGCGTGTAGAATTCTAACTTTAGTGGAATTAATATAATATACCACGGCACGCAGTTGCCAAATAGGAGGAAACGTATTGAGCGTTATAATAGTATAATGACTAAATGTACTGTCTGATATATACAGTAAATATATTTAGTATGATAAAAACAAGAAAATATTTATAATTTAAAATTTTTTTCCCTTATATTGAGAAGATTTTTTGTACGACTTTACACATGACCCCGGCGGCATGTGTCTTAAGTCGAAACGCACAGAATCCATTTTCGTATTGTTATAATTGAAAATTTTTTTGAATTAACACATATATATTCTTCAGCATCAATTATTGTTAAAAAATTTTAATTAATAACGACGCATATATGCTTGCATTCAGCATAAAAGTCTATTATATTTAGATATTTTTACTTCTATTTTCGTTATTGTTCATGATTAATATTTTAATTTCAGTAAATTAATACTAAAAATCGGCATGATATTATTTCATTCTCAGTATTTATTCATTATCTTATTTCTACTCCAAAAAATTCTAGCTAAATGTTGATTAAATTCTTAATATTTCTGAAAATTAAAACTAGACTTATTATTGTCAAGTTTTTCTTAGTTGAACCGGGCAAACCTCAGTAAATTAATCAAGTATGACTATTAAAAAAAATAAACAAAAATCTGTATTTAAACATCGTAATAAATCTAAATCTAGGAAAACAATGAAATATTTCTCTATATGAAAACCGCGTGTTAAAAAAAATGCTTTAACGTTATATATATATAACAATTTGGCACAGCGTGGCTTATTTTTACCCCGAGTCGTTCATTAGGTCGCACTGATTTAGAAACAAACACGGACGCGCACGCGCTCTCCCATACGCCCATATTCCCAACGCTGTAAATTAAAAGGAGCGAGTAACACAACACACACACACACACACACACACACACACACACACACACACACATATATATATACCGCACAGCCCGTTCGCGGTTTACAACATCGGGTGCGCCGTGGGCGCCCGTCGCCACGCCAGAAAAACAGCCTCCTCCTTCGCCGACCTCCCGCGCCGTTATTAAAAACCCCCATCCTCCCGCCACACGCCAACCAGCTCCCTGGAAAACGCGGTCGTAAATTCGGTGACGCGACTATGTGCGCGCTGCTAGGTACCTCGTACACTATACCGGAGGGCGGGGGGTGGTAGTAGGGCAATTAGTTATAAACTCCCTCTGGCGCTTCGCATAAGTCTCGCTCGCTATCCAAGTCTCGCGCCCCACCCCCGCCCCGGAACAAGCGTTTAACGACTCGATCAAAAGGAGCTAGAGACGGAATTTTCGTCCTGCCCTCCCACGCTCCGTTGTCCGCCTCGCGCGCGCGCGCGCGAGCGCATTAAGCGTATAAATCAGGTGCGCAAGGCGCCACCGCAGCGCGATCGCGCGCGCTAGCGACGCTCGTAAAAGTGCGCATAGATGCGTATCCTGCAGACACGTTTCACGCAGCTACACGCGCGCGCGCACACACACACACACACACACACAGACACCGTTTTATTATTCGACGCGCGGCCCGATTCGGATGGGTGAGACGTAGGGTGGACAAAAAGCCAGGGCAGAGGGCCTCAGCTGGGCGCACACGCCTATTATACGCGCACGCTAATCCAAAGGGGTTAAGGGCTACGAGCGCGGCGTACGCGGCGCCCCGCTGCACCGGGCAATAAAAATATAATCCGCGATAAAGGCGCGCGCGATGCTGGATGGTGGGGGGGGGGTGTGGAGTGGGAAACGAAGGGGTGGTCGCGACCCCTCCCCCCTCCCGCCGTGAATGCACGAAGGACGTATTTGAGCGAGAGTGAGAGAGAGAGAGAGAGAGAGAGAGAGAGAGAGAGAGATAGAGTGAGAGATAGAAAGCGGCGAATCTCTCCCCGGGGTAATTAGGTATGTTTGTTGCCCCGGGCGGAGACCGAGATTAGAGGGTGTTATTTTGTTGCTGCTGCTGCTGCTGCTGCCACTGTTGCCGCTCTTTATTTATTTTCGCCGTTTCTATCTCCCGGCTATCCTGTCGTTCTCATATTGCTTCGTGATTTTCGTTACTCCACATTATGAACTTCTACAGTTATTAATGTAACATATGCATTGTTTAAATAGATTAATTTATATATATATATATATATATATATATATATATATATATCACAAATATATTATAGAATCCTAAGGAATTCCAATATGTTAACTTGTACGTTAAAAAATAGCCTTTGAACGTCATCAAAAGTTGAATCACGAATTTTTATGACAAAAAACCATATCCAATCATTGTGTAATTCCATAAATCGGCATTTGACCTATTATGTAGCAACTCTAATGCGTATTTCACCATTATATTTTGAATATTCGTTTCTCAAAGACAATTCAATAATATCTTTGATGATAAAACTGGAAGTCTCGTCAGAAATTTGTAAATTAAGTATTTGTAAAGAGGTATAATTTGATAGTGAATATATGTTTTTGTAAAGAACATACGGTATAATCCAGTTTGGAATTTGGTATGTTAGCGATAATGTGAGGGGGTTTTTTAAAAAATCCAAAAAATAACTGAATTTGCGATCATATTATCCTTGAAACGAAACAGCGTAAAATACAATTGTTAAATACAACTGTTTAGAAGTTGAAGGATAACTTCGAGATACCCTACTGTTTTAATTCGAGCTATGAATTTCACAAATAAACCGGTCACGGTCCCAGAGCTCAGTATCGTCCAGTCGTATTAAAAAATAATAATATTAAAAGAAATACAACATAAAGTAAAACATCAAACGAAAGTAAGATACGTTTCGTCCTGTGTATCGACTAGTTCCTACAAGTCACCGACTCATCAATAAGATGACAAATGACTCAATCTCAGAGGTTCAGAGATATGCTATGCTACAACGGACTTCAAATTTATTGAAAATCGTTTTAAATCGATATTAAATAGTAATTGGTAGTGAAGCAGATGAAATGGCAATTTGAAAGATATCTGTCGTTTGGTAATTGTTTCAGAATTTTCCGCCTCGGTAGCCAATGTCAAGAAGCCATAGACGTGAAAGAAAACATAGAGAGTGGTGAAATATTGTCAAGCTCTTGCCGAGTTTTTTTTGTGCTTTTGCAATACGCGCGAAAACGATCCTATTTATTACTTTACGTCACCGCCCAGTGAAACAAATTAGGAGAAAACGCATATTTATTTATTTCATACGCGTTCAATTTTTTCATTTAAAATAGTCTCTCATCTTTGATATTTTGAACTACTTTTCAGATACTCGGGTTTAGGATAGCATTAGCCTTATCGTCTAATGAAATATCACCGTAGCGACCGTCGCGTCATCGCGCGTTTTCCATATTTATTTCGAATGCATTAGCCGTCGTTAGCATCGGGCTTAAAAATTCGCTTTAAAACGCGTTTTACAACGTTTCGAAGTAAATTTAAAGAAATTACGTTGCGCGTTGCGCGATAAAATGTTACTCGTGGCTTTGCTACATAGTAGGCGGATGGGGGTTAGCGAGCGAGATTATGAAAAGGCCATTAAATCTTAATAAAGCGGAGAACGTCGCCGCGTTATCCGTACAGTTACACCCGTGAGAGGGAAAAATTTCGCTGCTGTTTTTGCTCTTGTTTCTGAAAATGCGTCGAAAGTAAACTTGGATCGTATAAAGCAGTTGCCGCTTCTATAATTCCTCGAGATAGGCGCGGTAATGGCAAATTGCACATGTAAATAGATTGCGTTACAAGTCGTGGCATTAGAGATCCTGTATTATATACGAAATAGACTGTAAACGTTTTATGCGCTGCCGGCGCCAAATGGCGTTTAATTTGTAAACTTCGTCAATTATGCCCCCATGGAAACGCCGCGGCGTTCACTCCAACAATATTACATTTCGGCAATTAATCCGGAATTCGATATATATATATATATATATATATATATATATATATATATATATATATATTAACATAGAATTTTATTCGATTTAATGCTGCTTTCGTATATCGAAACCTTCCGTCGTAAAATTTAACGCACTTGTACGCGTAACCAAAAAGTATACAAATTTTGTATGCGCGCGAGTGTAATATGACTAATATGCCAGATTTGTACTATACGTATTCGCATAAATTTTAATGTTAACGAAAATTAAGTTTAGCGGTCGAACGTTGAAAGTAAGAACCTAAGTGTATATTTATATATTATAGACGCAAGAATATCATTATATTATAACATCATTTGCATGAAATATAAACAACATACCTGGGACAAATTGATCAATAGAGTCTGATCAATTTGAAATTAATCGTTATTGAGCAAACGATTGAATCGAAACATATAAATATATCCTAATTCAAATCCAAAATTGAATACGCAATCACAAATTATTTAATCGGATTATTTGCATTATTAATTATTAATAAAAATTGTCCATTATTTTAAATGTTAATATTATTGATAACGCCAGAATAATTGATATATATATATATATATATATATATATATATATATATACATACGTATATTACAGTTATCGATTGCAATAATTAATATTGCATATAAATTATTAATTGTCTTTCGCGTCGCAAGAGCCGTTGAAAATCGCATCATATCCTACAATTTATATATCCTACAATTTCATTCGTTTAAATAGTCATATTTTAGAAGTGAATATTAACATTTTATGCATAAACTTGTATGTATCGAATTTAAATACAGATCGTTAATTGTCACGCCGCGAATAGTAAATAATTGTCAGCGTCCGATATCCCATGTATACGGGTTACCGCTCGATCCCGGGGCTCATTATTCATTCGTCGTTTTTCCGCATCGTTTTCTATGATAAATCAAAAACTTCCACCGCGACCTCTCCCCCGATTCTCGACGAAATTCGACGCACGCGCGCGTGCGTTCGCGTTCTCGCTCGCGGCGGCGGGAAAATAATGCGAGCGCACCGCTCGCGCGTACAAAGCAAATAGAAAATACAATTACGACAAAAAAAAAAAAAAAGAAAAAAAAACAGAAAAGCAGAACAGAATACGTCGAGCACGCAGCAGGCGTAAAGGTCAGCGACGCGTAATACACCGGCGACCAATCGCCGCACACCGTGTCCGTTTGCAATATATATATATATATATATATATATATGCGTGCGCGCGTGTCCTCTCCATTGACCACAGCTGCGGCACCGAGCCAATAAAACGCAGGACCGTCGAAAGTGAGCGTCGACTATAATAAGTATCGAGCTCGTTTAACCATCATCTCGCCCGGCGCGGCGAGAGGGCAATAGAAGTGCGAAAGAACAGAGGGAGCGTTTCTGGGACGGGCGTAAGCTCGGATACAGACTTACGGCCGCGCAGGATCTATTATACGCTATTTATAGACCGGCAGCTCGTACGTAACAGCTCCTTTAAGCGAGCTTAAGCTTATATATATATATATATATATATATATATATATATATATATATATATATATATGCATGTATAGATACACTCGAGTACAGTTATTATCCGTCTCGGCTTTAGACGCGATAATTGTCTAACCGGTCTAATCTAAAGGACTTTTTTTTTATACCGACAATTATTTTGATAAAAATACGAAAATTAATAATAATATTTCATTAATGTCAGAATGCGTAATGGGATAATACGATGGACGTTATTGCTTTCTCGGCATCTGCAATTTTTTACACGTTTTTAAATGTAATTTAACGGCAGTAGTGTTATAAATAATAGAGAAACCTCTTAAACATTTTCATATAAAGCGATATAGTAAAAGGTGGCTTTTTACGATGGTAATCGATCGGTGTTTGTGGCGTCGTACGAGGTTAAACTGCTACTGTATTTTCGGGCATCTCGTACTACCATACTTTTACCCTTTTTTTTATTACCAAGTTTTTTCCCCACTCGTTAGTGCCATATACCGAGTCGAAAACCATTCGTCTTTTTCTTCAACATACGTAAAATTAATTGGCGTTGACTCGATGCCGCTGCCGAAATTCGATAAACAAGGAAAAAATACTCGTGGCCTATCTCGCGGCAGATGCGAGAAAAAACTTGGCGGCTTCCACAGCCCGCTAAAATTTTCGCGTCTCCGAAATAGGCCGCAAGTAACTTTCCTCCTCGTATCGTCGCGAGTCCAATCAAAATCCATCACGCTCTTCGCGTTACTCGGCAATGCCGAGACTATAACGGATGAGCTAAAAAATTCACGGCAGGCACGGGTTCGAATCGCAGAAAATATCGTCCCATTGGCCGAAGAACTCGAATCCACGCAACTGCGCAAACCGCGGATTAATAATGGCTTGGCGGGCTGAAGCAGGGTTTGCCAGGCCCATTTCCTCCTCGCGCGCCGTACCGGTCGATACGATAGGGACCGCTACGTTTCGTTAACCGTGACTCCCGGTACGCAATGCGCGCGCTCCATATATACGTATGTAAACAGGTACGTGGATACGCGTATGGAAATTCAATCCCCCCCCCCGTTCGTTGATCGCGATAAACTCGCGCGCGCGCCCGGTGCGTCGGGCCAACCGGGTGGAATACAAGCCAGTTTAGCGTTAATTCGAAAATCGCTTTTCGCGCGTCTTGCGGGCTTATACGCGGCTCTTTGTGCACCACCGATACTGCTGTCGCCGACCTGCGCCCCCCTCCCCGCCTCGCGTCACGGCTCTGCTCTGGCCAATTGAGCCCGCGTGCGGCGCGCGCGACAATTGAAAATTTCATCAGGGCCGAGATCTCGGCCCAATTTGATTCAGCGCAACGGGTGCGATACTTTAATGTAATTTCGATTTCATTTTCTAATTCCTCGGATGCAGCACGTAGTGCCTGTATTATTTTGCATTCCAATGCGAAATGTTTCGTAGAGTTATCGAGAGTATAGTAAGTTATTGAGCTCAAATGAAAAGAATAAATTTACATTACTGTATATACTGTGCGTGCGCGCATTCGTGTGTATATATCCGAAAATTCGCGGTGTAGCGCTGGTGCCGATCGATAGAGGAAAGCTGGCGGCGCTGCAGCAGCGTAGATGCGAATGATGCCGCGTGCAGCAACCGAGACTTAACCGCCGCCTCCCCCCCCCCTCATACCCGAAATTCCGAGAAATGCAACCGTCAAATATTTCTTGGTATACTTTCGCAGATGTCAGAAATGTATAACATTATTAATTTTGAGAAAAAAAATATTCTACGATATATTATAGACACGATCATATGTGTGTGTGTGTGTGTGTGTGTGTGTGTGTGTGTGTAAATTTGCGCGTGTGCGAAAAATATAATATAAATTTTACTGAATTATGAATAATACTGAAAAGAATGAGATTTTTCTGTACTGTGTATAACGGTCTTCAAAAATTAATAAAACAGTAACTCTATGTAATAAAAAAAAATGGAGAAGCAACGTTAATCCTGAGAAATACAAATCTTTTAAAAACTATATATGTTTAGAATTTTCTGTGGAAAACTAGCGCATGTCATTTAACCAACCTGAAAATATACCGAATACATATGCATTTTTACGGATGCATCGCACACCTCCGTCACTCGCTAATGCCACTGTTTAGAAGTATAAATAAATGGACGCTAGATGACATAGAAAAAATTATAGAAATACAGTCACGTATATATCTTTAAGATACGTAAGTACGTATCGCTCAGACGTGCCCAATGAATTTTAATGGGAAACGGTGCATTGGCCGCAATGTGCACCGCTGTACTTTTAGTCGACGACCGCTGCATTACTATTATACAAACATGCTCGGCAACACGTGGCCGATACATTTTAAAAAGCCTTTTAAAAAATTTCAACTCAAACACGTACGCCATTGACCTTAAGAAAATCGGAAAAATTCGCCGAAAATTCGTTAATTTAACGTTTCTAAAACGACCGTAGCGAATCGACCCTGGCCAATTGCAAAAAATAGTACACATCGACGGCGACGCGCGCCTCGCTGTATTAGCGCGCGTTAACGCGACACGAGGGGAACGGGCTAACAACTTTTCTCCGATCGTCCGCGACCGTATAACTAAACGGGCGCGGGCCCGACCTAACGGAGCCGAGAAAAAGGGCGCGCGAGCGTTGAATCGGAACAGGATGGCGGGAGGGCGATGAGGGGTGAGGGGTGTGTGGCGGGGATCAAAGAAGAAGGCGCACCGTGGCCGAAAGCGAGGAAGACGTGTCGTTAATGAAAATAAACGCGTCGTCTCGTGGCGCGAGCGAGGAGGTAGCGCGCGGGCATCGCGTCGGCCCGTCGCTTTACGTGCAGATGCCGAGGACGACGACAACGACACGAGACTATATATGTGTATGGACACAGATTATGCATGCGTGTATATATATATATATATATATGTATGGATAAATTCGTGGGATCTCCCGAGCGTGTGCGTATTTTACACACACACACACACACACGTATATACACACACAGCATAAGTAGGGCCAGCGTGCGAGAGAAAGAGTGTAACAGCGATGCGTCCATATATACACACATATATGTAGGTGTGTGTATATACGTATAATTATGAAAATTCCAGCGCGAAGGAGCCAGAATACGTCGGGGCTACTCGGCGCGATGATGGACGCCCCGACGGTATGCAGCTCGCGCGGTCGCGCTTCAGTCCCGCTAACGGGTACGTGACAGGATGTAATCCTGAGTCGCGCCGCGTATACGTATGAACCCCCCCCCTCTCCCCCTCTCCCATACCCCCTCGCCGCTCTCGCGACCACTGATTCTGCCGTCGCTGCAGAAGAGCATCCGAATATCTCGTGTACAGGCATAGATGTATATAAATGCATATATATATATATATACCTATACACGAAACGTTTCGGAGTCGTTCCTCAAAGAGCCGAGATACCGTTCTCGTTGCTTGGGATTTCGAGGCGATATAATGCAGTTCGTTGATCGTACGTGGATGGAGGAGGAGGGGGGGGCGCACACCCTTCCAATCACGGACGTAGTTTTGCACGCGTGGTTTTAAAATTACGCCGTGTATGCTTGGAGACCAAAACGATCGAGAAAACGATAAGTCACAATGATACATGTACATTTGGGAACGGTGCAATGATCAATTATAAAATTTCCGTCTTGAATAGATATATATATATAGTAAAAAATTACCATAATCAACGTGCCTGGTCTCCAATATAAAAACAATTATTATTGAATGGGGAATCTCGTAAAAAGGATATAATAATTCAAATAAAGAAAATTTTAATTCCAATAAGATATGTATAATTATCCGTGTAAAAATTTATTCTCGAATCTGATTAGTAATAAAAATTTATTCTCGAATCTGGTTAGTTTTCCTCATTTATTATTGGAATCCAGGAAGGAAATCTAGTCTAATCCGTGTTGCGCGTCGTTCCACTTTTATTGGCATTTTTATTAGGAACGAGCTTAGATTTTCCTTGTTATTCCTAGGATCCAGTAAGAAAGTAGACCCATTTAGAACATTTAACTGGCAATTCATAAGATTTAAATATTCTTCCAATTTTCTTGCCATGATTTTTTTAGCTCTTTCAATTTTTAATTCGTCAAAATAGAGAAAGTTAAAGAATTAAATTTGCATATTTCATTAACGTCTTCTCCTGTAATTATGTATACGATTTGTAATTAACAATTAACAATAATTGTTATTTTTTTATTTTGTATGTATTTATTGAATTATTAATTTTTATAATAAAATTGCTTATTTATTTAACTAACTCATGAATATAATATTCACTGCAGGATGATTTACAAAAAACGACGGTTAAAAAATTAATTCTACCAGGTTGACGTGATATTTATATTTACTTATATTATACGTATTTACTTATATTATATTATACGTATCCAAAAGGAAAATTTAAATTACCGTTCAAACTATTTATTATATTGAATAACGTGTAAGAACAAGTACAAAAGAAAACTTCTGTATTACGTTTATTTATGAATGGATTTATTAAAAAAAAGAAAATAATAAAGGAAATGTCAACTTTGACGCATCTAGCGCACGAACAAAAGAGCTTTTCTCCCCTTTTCCCGCCTATATCAGAGGCACGAGCGAGCGCTTCATACTTGTACAATTCAGCAGATATATATATATATATATATATATAGTGACGGCTAAAATTTTACCCGCGTTCATGGACTTAAAAAAGCCAGCGCTCTCGCCCGACATTGCGTATGAACACCGACAGGTATAGAGAGGGCTGGTACACGCATAGCCATCCATTAAAGTGCTAAAATGCGGGCCGCCGGCTGGGCCGCGCCGTGAAAATGCCTATATACATGTGTGTGTGTGTGTGTGGCTTTTTAATTGAAAACAAAAAAAAAAAAAAAAAAAAAAAAAAAGCAAAAAAACCATTACGTCTGTAATATAGACGCGAGTATCTCGCTCCCGTGATTTCTTTCTTGTATGTAACTTTGGCGCCGCGAAAGATAAAAACGTGAGCGCGCGAAAAAGAAAAAAAAAAAAAAAAAAAAGAACAAGAAAAGGGCGGAAAAACAAGCCAAAAAGGCGCGAGGAGGAGAGCGTATGCGTTTCTCCGCGCACACACACCGATATATCTTAACCCATATTTAGCATTGAAAATAGCCGTTGCGGGAGCAGCGGCAGCGTTAAAAAGCGAGCTCGAGCACGATATATTCTTATGCTTGTGCCATTTTTTACGCCACGGCGCGAGGCTGAACTAAACATCGGCTAAACGGGAATGAAGAAGCGCGCGACGCTGGTGCTGAGGTATGAGAGCCTGTCCTTTATATATATATATATATATATATATATATATATATATATATATATATATATATAGTAGATTGCACATTCGTTCTTTTTCTCGCGATCTACCGCGGGGAGAGCACAGCGCGATTCGTGGCACTCGAACTTTTCGTCCCATCCTCCACCGTTTCTTCAGCGCATCTTGCACTTTTTCAACGAGTGGAGCGCGTCGCTCTTCTTATTTTCGCCCGCTCTTTTGCCTCCGCTTGGGAACGGAAAAAGGTATACGGTAAGGCTATGTGTATCGTTAAGTTCGGCTGGCCGTCTATTCGATGATATCGAGATCTCGAGGAATTGGCGAGATCGGAATATGTGATCGGAAAGGGATCGGGAACGAGGATAGCCACGTGTATATGCATCGTTGTACCCTTAGTATCGGTCTTACACGATTTGACATACGGTTGAAACCGAAAATATGAGAAAATCTTTATTCCGGATTCTATGAAATTCTGATTGTTTTATCCGCGCCTGCCAGGTATTAAAAAATTGGAGTGATAAATCATTGATTTTTCCCATCGCGATTGAATATATACATGTCGATACAGAAGTCGATCGTCTATACCTGAGATTTGTAAGACTGTCATTTGTGATTTCGAAGCCCCCCCCCTCCCCGACAAAAATAATTAACGTTTTAGCGCACCTTCGCTGTAGACTGAAATCGCATCCGATTTGCTGCATTGAACAATTATTTATTTGGACTAAACATTTCCATAATTAAATATTATCAATGTGTATATAATTAAATACTATAAATCTGTATTCAAATTAAAGAAATTACTTTTCCTTTGTTTCTCTTTCGCGTAGAAGACGCTGTGGTTCCCGTTCTCAACGGGACATAACGACTTGATCACGATCGCTAGAGCCAAGGATTATTTCGAGGTATTTCGGAGACCCGAAATTCGACGCGAGCGCCTCTGTAAAAATTTAGATACTCTTCGCCTGCGAACACAATGTAAACCTGTGTAGCTGCTAAGCTACGACGCAATCGTCAACATCGTATACGCGATGAATAAAGCGACGTCGAACGAGGCAAACGACGAGGAGGAGGCAGAAAAAACGAGAGAGCCAGAGAGTGAAATCCCTTCGCCGACAGTCGCCAACTACTATGTATTAAGTATCGATTCGAATTTATTCCGAATTTGTTTTTAACGCCGTGCAATAACAGGGGAACAACGACAATAACTACGATCCTCGTCCGCGCGTCGACCCCGCTTACACGAGCGCCCGCTGTTATAATATACAAATCCCGGGGAAGGGGGGGGGAGAGGACCCCGTTTGTTGCTCGTCACGCGCCGTAATTGAATGAATTAAATTCCATCGGGCACGGGGCCCCCGTCGCCGCGCGTCCCGAGGTGTTCGCGGGCCCGGATTGTAATTAGGCTCCGTACGAACGGTCAGACGCGCACGGTGCAGGGGGGGAGGGGGGACGGGAGGGAAAATAATCGGCGGACCTCGCATTCTCCACATCCCCCGTTCCTCGTCCTCGGCGATATTTAATGGTATAGCGGCGGGAGCTTCTGCCCGTTTGGATTTTCTTTTATTAAATATATTATATATATATATATATATATATATATATATATATATATATAGTACCACAGCCGCGGCGCGCGACGGAGACGACAAGATCTAATCATCCCGTCAATTGGTTCGTATCCTGCGGCGCGCGTGCCGTATTAACGAGCGAATCAAAGGCCAACGAGTGCCCATCACTTTCGAAATAATGCCCAGCGCTGACGGTAGCAAAATACGTGTACCCGTTGTATGGGTTTGTGTATAAAGAAAAATAATACTTAATATATATGAATTCGTAAACGCTGGGTGCCGGGCTCAGGCCGTGCCGGGAAAATCTTGTCCTTTTTTTTTTGTCTATAACGTCATCTTCCCCCTGTCGACTTGCCACGTTGATGCCAAGGTCGATACCAATTTAGACAAAGTCATTATCGACCTGCTTGACTCTGTTTTTGACGACACTTCCAATCCAGTCAGTATTTATACATGTATTTTATTTTCTGTTGTTTTTTTTTTTTTTTTTTTTTTTTGGAAATAAAGAACTGTATTGCGAAGAAACGCAACTGCGCTGGATAAGGCAATCCTTAATTGGAAATGGAATCAGGCAGAATTGCTTCTTTTATTTTGTATCTATTTGAAATGTGCTATAATGATGTTTAATGATATAAGGATATTTCTCATTGACTGATTAAAATTCCAATTGGTCGATTTGCAGTTTAATTTCATCGTAGCGCCGTTTGCGCAAAATAAATCCAAACACTCGAAAAAACAATATCTCAAAGAATTCCATATCTTTCTTAGGGTTTGATGTATCTAATATAATATATCAAATATTCCGATGATTTATCTTTCACTAACCGCGATGAATACACTAACATATGTCTGTGTATGTTTTTTATGCACACCATAAAAATTCTCGAACTTTGACAAGGAACGCTGAGTTGGATGGGACACACAGGACAAGACAGTTGATAAGAACGACCGCTGCTCCAATTAGAAAGCGCACACCAAACTTTGATGACGATAGTTTCACACACACGCATTACTTTGCGCGTTTGCACCACCAGCACGCATATAGCTATTCGAATAAACTATTTACACGTAATGTTATTAAAGAGTTTGCAACAGTAAATAACAATTATTTCCTCCCCGACTGCGTTGCTCGTTTAGTCTTTCACGTCGGGGGCAGGGGGGGGGGCACTCGACAATTATTATGGCATGAGCATTCCGTTTGCTTCAATATATTTATGAGTATTGTACGTAACGTACTTTTCTCATAAATTATACAATTAACGATAATGCGTATAAAGATGCATTCAGAAATATTCCTCGATTATTAAATTAAATGATAATAATATAGAATATTATCATTTGGAGTTTGCAATTACGCCTTCATATATATATATATATATATATATATATATATATATATATATATATATCTATATATTAATTTCCTCTTTTCTCGCGTTTTCATTACATTAAATATATATATATATATATATATATATATATATATATATATATATATATATAAGGTTCGAGCAAGTGGGACCATCCTTATACTTTACGAAATCGTAAGAGAACAGGAGCGTATATATACATACATCGATTCTTATCTCTGGCCGGGAAAATATGATATAGTTGACGTTGCGTGCAGCATTGGAATAAGGATCTAATTTAAGGACGTGTCGATTGTAAAAGATGAGAGTCGACGCCGTGTTAATTAAGTGCAGAGCGATTAGTCTCAGCAACAGTTTCTTAAAAGAAGTATAATGCTCTGGTAAATTTATTTATATATACTTGCTTTCAAAGAGAAAAAAAGAAATAAATAACAGCCGCTATTATTAAAGCGCGGATTTATCTTAATTAGTAATGCATATATATTCACATATATATTCTATCGTAATCTTATATATATATATATATATATATATATATATATATATATATATATATATATATACGTAGATTTTATTCTAGTAAAATTATATATAGTAATCGCTTCATTTATTGGAATGTTAAATTAAACTTCAACTATATAAGGGAATACATTCCTCCCCATCTATATATATATATATATATATATATATATATATATATATATATATATATATATATAAATTAGGAAGCAAGGAAAATGAAAAGATGAAAAAAGTTCATCAGAATTTTCAGATAAGTTGACTAGAAAAATAGCCTCGCTCCCCCGTCCCCCCAACAGAGAATTTCTTACTTTATCAGATTATTAATTCGTAAGTGACGTTTAGCTGGTACTGAAGCCATAGACACGTCAAAGCTAAGCACCAATTGGATTTTTCGATAGTGTCGTCTTTTAGTTGTAAATTTTTGTTAAATGTTCCATTTTACCTCATTTGGGCGAGGGGCGTAAAGAAAAAAGCGCCCAGTTTCTGTATACATATGTATTTCGAAAACTTTGTCGAATATCTAGGTTACTTTTAAACTTAGTCATTTTTCGAAACTCTGTTACTTTTTGTAAAGGCGACGGAAATACTAAATTTGAATAAAATGAATAATATAAATAAAAGGAATAAAATAAATTATATGAGGTTGATAAATTAAATAAATCAAATAAATGAAGTAAATGAAATAAATAAAATATAAATAAATCGAATCAATGAGTTTAATAAATTTAAGGTGACTAAAATTTTTTGAAGTTCAATTCTCTTCAATAACTTTTTCGTCTGTTTTTTGAATTGAATCTAATCACACTGAACGTGACATGCAAACTGAAATTTGTATTTTGAATTCAAAAATTCTATAGATTTGGAAGAAAAAAGTTGTACAGGCCAATTTTGTTGTGTTAATTTAAAAGGGAGGCAACAAGCTGGTACCTCTTATTACTTTTTTTTTAAAGTTAAAAACTTATTAATATTCTAAACCTTAGAAATTTTTTAATTCAAAACAGATTATCTACTTTCAGGTCACCTACTATGCGGTGTGGCTATCATCAATTCAAACAAAAAATTCAACGTAAACATTTAAATATGTGGAACTACTGTGGTGGAAATATTGGGAAGAGGAGTAGGTTCTCGAAAAAATGATTTATAAATGTTTTATTAATTTTATTACTCGAACGGTGTTTCACAACAGTAATAGAAAAAATCCCGGCCGCTGCTCGCCGCTCGGCCTTTTCAAGCCCGCACTCTCTCCCCCCGTCGCTACAGAGTGGGGAGAGCGGTGAAATTTTCGGTCGAATCGCAGAAACATTAGCGCGCGCATTTTGCGATCGCGCTCTTCTTGCTCGCCGCTACAGCGCGGTAAAGTTTCGGCCCCATCATATGCGGCCGTTGACGCGCGCATTATCGAAACCACGCTCTATTCCCTAGCCTCGACAGAGCAGCCAACTTTTTGGCCCTATCACCCGCGGCCATTGTCGCGCGCACTATCGAAACCGCGCTCTGCAGGTCTACTTTGACGAAGACGAGGCGGGAAGTTTCCCTATCCCGCGCAAAGGCGAATTGCGCGCGCTCTCTTTCGCGGACAGCGTATTCTTTTTATTCTTCGCAGTGGCGAAAAGGCAAGGCGGTTCTGAGTCGAATTTATCTAGTTCCCCCTCTCTTTTTTTTTCTCGTGGCTCTCTCGACCTCTCGCGCACGTTGCTACTCACTGCCAAGCATTCTCGGGGGGTCCCCGCGCACACCTTACGACTCAAACGCGGAAGTTAGACTTCCTAGAGAGTACATTGTGCCATCAGAAAACCACTGTGTTTTCAATAAATTTGGATACACGTGTACGTAGGCCATCGTACACGCGAGTTGGTAACGGCGAGAGGCAGAACTACCCTTTTTACCTTTTTTTACCATATATATAATCGAAATATTCATGAAAGTTTCTTTCCTTGCATTTTCACCTTACAATTTTTCTTTACAGGTTGGTTATTTGATACACAGAGCTTTATGAATTTAACGTAATCAGAACGTAATGTAAACGAAACATATCGACGAAAATATAAACGAAACAGAACAACCTATTTTTTGTATGATAACACGCGAATATAATATTTATATCTTATTTGGGAGACGCATATAATTAACTTGTATGAAAATTAACTTTTATAAAATCAAAAAATTAACTTGTATAAATCTGTAGAAATAACGATATAATTTTATTAAACAATAAATTTGTATTCGGCGCGTATTAAGAAACAATCCGTTACAACTACAATTGAAAAAGAAAAAAAAAAGCGATTTTTCGTTTGGATATTTGACGACAAGTTACGGTAGTTTCAAAAACTGCTAAATTTCAGACTCGCCGCAGCGATACCCTTGAATACTCTTGAGTCTCTCTTTTTCGCGCGAACAAAAAGAGACGAGACATGCGACACGGGAGCCGAATCGAGAGTAAGAGAAGGAGATCGAACGCGTGTTAAAAGAAAGAAACTGCGACGCGGCCGACGTGGTAATGGTAGGAGGGGGGAGGAGATGCCGCCGCGCGCCCGTAATAATGGGGTTATTTACGAAAGGTAGGGTTGGAGGGAAAGGGAGAGAGAGAGAGAGAGAGAGAGAGAGAGATAGAGTGCAAAAGAACGGGCCCGCTGGGCCGTCACCCGTATAATGTGTCTGTATATGTATATATATGTATATATATATATATATATATATATATATATATATATATATATATATCCTCTGCACCGCTGTCAAGGCAGATTAAGCAAATGGCCTGGGCGACACGATGGCTCAGTATATATATATATAGTATATATATAAGTATGCAATGGCACGCACGCGAACGCACCTCCCCCTTCTCCCGCTTCTTAACCCTTCTGGCGTGCACTGCGTGCTCTTTCGCCGAGGGCCTGAGAGAGAGAGAGAGAGAGAGAGAGAGAGAGAGAGACCGAGAGAAAAAGACAGACAGACGAACAGACACAGAGAGGGAGAACGCGTTTGTATTTACCAGGTGTATACAGTGTCCCACGTGCGAACGGGCTTGCTATGCCGAATCGTTGTCTTTTTCTATCGAGTTCCACACACACACACACACACACACACACACACACACACACACACACACACACACACACACACACACACACACACACACATATATATATATATATATATATATATATATATATATATACAGTGCACATTCCGAACCACAGCGCGGGCCGGCATAAAGGACACGCAGTGCGCTGGCCGCGATCGCGCTAAACTGAGGTAGCCGATCGGTGACGTGAGGTTGGTGTGGTGGGGTAAACATTGCTCGGTTTTTCGGTACACATGCAGATAAGGAGGGGAGCGAGGCGCCTTTTAAAGAGCCGAACTTTTCGGGACGATACTGCCAGGGGGGCGAGTGGGGGCAGAGTTTTTTTCTGCCACCCGTCCCGATCGCAGAACGGTAAGAGAAGGGGAGAGGAGAGTCGAAATATTGAGCGTTTTTTTGAACAGTATTAGGAATTGTTGCAAGATGGCTGTCGATTCGAGTCGAATCACCACGCCATCTTTACTTATTGAACCAAAAAAGGTATCATTTTTATACACAGATTAATGATTTACACATTTATATACAGATGTACAAAAGCAATCGATCAATTTACTGGATCCATTCTCTGTTTCTCTACTCAATCGTTCGGTCATCCTTTGCAATCCTTCATTTTGCGATCAATAATAATTTATTTCGAGGCAATGCAACGGCTTCGCCATGGCACCTTATCTCTCTTCTCTATTTCTCTCCCATTCTTTCCCTCTTGAATCGCTGCTCTGAAATCTAGCTTTATATTACGTTAATTTAATTTAGCATTTTTTCATTTACATAAATGCTTTTTATTCGTTTAATTACATGTATTTAAGCGATAATAAGACTGTAAAATTGATAAATAGAAGAGTATTGTATGACTCCTTAATCCATCGGTAAATAATCATCGTATAAAATAACCTCTTTCATATTCATTGTCTCATCAAATTTCATCATTACTCTGTATTTATGAAGCTCAAATAATAGTTATATTCGTTTAAATCTATATTCATGAAATCTATTTCTACTATAAATTTATAACAATATTTATTTTATTACTAATAATTTGTTATTATTATTTCTTAATTGTTTTTTAATGATAAATTGTGAAATTCAAAAAAATGAAAGTTCTCAAAGGACACATGAATTGCCTATAGTATTCTTAAATACAGTTATTAAACATATTTATTCATTTTTTTGGTATTCAAATATAATATAACGTATTGTAGTTTATAAAAGCAATGATCTAAATCTTCCAGATCGGTTGTAATTTCTTTTTTCTCTCATTTGTTGAATTTCTCAATAAATTAAAAAATACTCATTTAATTTAAAAATAATTCTAATTTAAAATTATAGAAATCGTACGGAGGTATCTCCAATACTGTGCTCTTAATCTAGTAAAATAGACATTTGAGCTTGCGTGAAGCGTGAAATTATAAAATTTTCAAACCCACGACTATCCATATAATGATCAAATGGAAATTTGCCATTCTCTACGGTATTAATTTATAAATAATGGAAAGTCAGATCCACTTTAACGCGATGGAAAAAAAAAACATAATTAGGTATTTAGTTTTTTCTCGTATCAAGGTCGTTTTACACCTCCTGGAGAAAATTGGTTCCCCGGGCGAGCCGAGCCTCCCCCTGTCAGTTATTATTGTTATTGCCGTTTTTATGAATTATGTATTTTATTTTCATATTTATTTTTTGCATGCGAAAACGCGAATAAACTCACGTCTATACTTCTTCCCTCTCCATTTCACGCCAATCCTCACAGCCCGATTGTTTTTTCTCCCTCTTCCATTTATAATAGTATACTCGTCGATTGGAAGAGGCTGAAAGGCCATTACGGAAAACTTCAATCGGGCCCCGCGCGCGCGGACGAGCATTTATCCTCTCTCTCTCTCTCTCTCTCTCTCTCTCTCTGTCTGTCTGCATGTCTCTCTTTACGCCTCTACTCCCAAGCATATCCCCGAGCGCACTATCAGGGAGGCGACAAATAAAGAAGTCGCTGCTGTCCGCGCGCAAACTGAAATTACAGAGGGTGCTCCTTTCAAGCGGACGGCGAGGAATTCTGCAATAAGATATCCAGTATAGAGGATAGCCGATCTACCGTCGCTCACTGGATTCGGGTGGTTCACGCGAGAACATCCCCTGTGCTAATAATTTGCATTATAATAGTAGATCGCGATATTCGAGAGTGGTCCGCGAAGCGAGCGAGCGTGTTTTCGTCTTAACTCTTTGACCGACAGTCGCGTTAATACACTGGCTTATAAATTGAATATGTATCACGAAGTTACAGATTTCCGTTTTTGATCGATTTTTATTTCGCCTGTATTTATTTTCCGAGTTAGCGCGTAGATGGACAGTATTTACGCCGTCGTTCTACGCATTATTTTCTAACGAATTTTTATTTATTAACGATATATCTATAATGAAGTTTATTGTCTATACATTGGTCCATTGTTTAAACATCCATGTTATAAATCCATTGCTTATACATTGTAAACTATTAAAGTCCCTTTGTATCTAAGATTACTAATAAATACACATCAATCCGTCTCTCATTCTTTCGCTCTCCGTCTCTTTCTCTCTCTGCCTGGCGCGCTCTCCGCGGAGGAGCCTTTACACACAGCGCGGTTAATTGCTTTCCGAGCGACGACCCCTCCCCTGGCCCCCCACCTACGGCCCTGCGCCCCCTCTACGGTAGCCGCTCGTTTCGCGGGATAATGCAATACACATTCGTCCGACGGCTCGTGTCCGAGTGCGTCGCAATAAAATGCGTCAAGAGCCTTCCCCCTCCCTCCCGCCACCCCCCCCCCCCAGCGCGCTTCGCTCGCTCGCGGTCGTCCGCGCGAAAGACCGTCGTGCGAGGGATTCGATGGGGGCAATCGGGTCGCTATGATTGCGCAATATCTTCGCCGCCACTCGTCCCCACCCCTCCACTTTTTTTCTCTACCCCCCCCACCTCCGCCGCGCAGGGCCACCTCTCCGTGGCCGGGGTGGAACGGGGGGTGGGGGACTTGGCAGCGAATATTGCGCCCGATCGCCCCGCGCAATTAAAACGGTTGTTTAACGATCCGCGGCCGGGCCTTATGTATATATATATATATATCTATATATATCCCCTCCCCCTGCCAACCCCGACTTCACCGCGTCGGCGCACGCTCGGATTTCACGCTATGCAACTGCAGCGCCCTGTGCGTGTGTGTCTATACATACATCTGTGTGTATATATATATATATATGTATATATATGTATATATACATACACACACACACACACACACACACACACGCACACACGCATGTCGAGCTACGCGAGCCGACGCGCGCGACGGATTGCATTCGCGGTCGCTGTCGCGGTTGTCTCGCGACCGCGAGACAAGACTCCAAGGGCGTTACGGGGTTGCGCTAGGACCCGCGGCCGGCGTGCCGGGAGCCCCGCGGTAATGCGCTTCTGCTTCTTTCTGTCCCTTTCTTTTTTTTTGGTTTTTCGCTTCTTTTTTCCTTTCTTCTCTCTTGTCCTTGTGCATTGGGTATAAGACGCGACCAAGGATGATGATAAATCAATCCGTTGTCGGGCCGTACGTGTTGTAATGTGGAAGCTGTTTTTTTGTTTTTTATGATATTATATAAAATACTTTATTGGAGAAAAATTTTTTTGTTTAGGCTGAAAAGTAGCGGAGAGATAGTAAAAGTAGAAGCAATTATCGTGGCTAGAAACTAGGTAAATCACAGAATGCAGAATGTCATCCTGGTCAAGAAAATTAGGAGAAAGATAGAAATTAGGTTTTAAAACTATTAAAAAATAAGTCGAAACGGGGATTTTTGGTACCTTGATTCTGGCTAGCAAATGAGCGATTTATTGAACGATTAATATTTGTACAATATTACGACATTACGGTGTTTATTGATTTATCTGTCAGGAAAGATGAAGAATTGAGGAGCCAGCGTACAATAAAATAATACTATTATTATAATAATATATATTTCGAACCACACTTGTATATCGGTACATTTTTTCATTAATCCTGGGATTGTAGGACAGCGCTGATGTTAATTATTTCACGAATTGAAAATCGTTTACCGCGTTCGTATCTACTGCTACAGTCTCGTGAAATTTTCTAATTAGCCCGTTATCCATTTTGTCGATCGATTTTACACAACTAATAAAAAAAAAAAAAAGAAACAAAAAAAAAAAAAAAAAAGAAAACACAAAAAATTCTCCTCGAAATCACGCTGGATCGCACGATCGCATTTCATTTATGCTTGCGTAATCTCGGTATCGTCTACAGCAGCACCTTAAGATCTCTCGTAAAAATTCATCTTCCATTAGGTTCGGATCGCCGTTAAATCGGGCTCGCGATATCCCGCATTAAGATTGGCCTCCATAAACTCGAGCCCGTAATAATGCCTGTTTACGAACTTGAAGTGAAAATGTCGTGGCAGCCAATTTGCGCTACACGAGTCTCAGGAGGTAGGGGAAATATTCTTGACTTTCGTCGGAATTACACCGCGCAATATACGTTCCAATGAAAAAATAGTAAATAAATTAATTCTACATTAAGATAATTTATTCTGGGTTTCGTTTAAATCGTTTCGATTCACTTTGAGAAGGTATTTACTTAAATGTTTTTTTTTTCTTCCTGTTTTGTTTTCCATCGATACACCCTACCCTCGAAACGTATTCGTCGCAAAATTGGCAAATTTAAAATACCAAGAATGGGAACGGCATTTCTGAAATCAAATTCTGCAACGCATTAGGCGCAAGTGTATTTTGGAAACATTGATTTATGAAAATATATTCAGAAACATTTCTCCAGAGTTTCAATCATATTTATATTGGATGTGAGATATATATATATATATATATATATATATATATATATATATTTAAATATATATTTTGTTTTTAAAAGTCTTTTTAAAAAAACTTGGAAACTATAGAAATTCTATGTAAATCTTCGTAGATACATTCGTAAATAAATTAGATGTCTCTACAGATTTTGATGATAAATGCCGTTGCATTCAAATTTTTAAGTTTTTTTAAAAAGACTTTTTTTAATTTGATTTACAATACCATATAGTAATTGAAACAGAGATCAAAAATTATGCAACGACTATATTGTCAACCGTTGCCGTCGCATAAGAACATCGTTAAAACTGACTCCACCTGCCTCAGATCTCCTCCTGGAACAACGGACCTCGAGAAATGGCCTTTCCCTCATCCCTCGACCCACCCGATCGGAATGCCTCGCGCGCGACCCGCGACCTCCGCCTCCGTCGACGCGATCGTCGCCAAATTTTTTTTCCCTTCTCTCTTCCATACACCGATCGCGTCGATTAACGAGTATGGAGCGGAGCGAGCGAGCGAGCGAGCGAGCGTTCCCTTTTCCGCCCCTTTTCTCCTCCCCCCCCCTGGCCTTTTTATACTAACGATAATCCGAATTCCCGGCGGACGCTTCGCTCGGCCCGGGATTTCTTGCCGTCGGCGCGGCGCGCGCGCGCGCGCGCTTGCTTTCCAGGCTCGTTAATTAATTAAGGGGCGGGATGGAGTGGGGGAAGGGCCCTCGCGTCGAGAAGGAGACGGAACGGGAGGGACGGCGAATCCGCGGCGGTTTATATGTGCGCCACTGACCCGCCGTCGTCTGGTCGCGCTCTCTCTCTTTCTCGGACTACTCTTTGTCAACTCCCCGTTCTCGAATTCGTCTCTTTTCGTTTCTTCCTCGCTCGCTTTTTGTCGCCGAATCCCCCTTTTCATCGGCGCGCTCCTTTTTTTCCCGCCTTCGTTCCTCAGTCTCTCTTCTCTCGCTCTCGCCCGTGATATTACGCTCGGTCGTTGTCTTATACTCTCTTTCTCTTGCTCTCTCTATCTCTCTCTCTCCGGTTCCGTTGAAGCGCCCGGCTCGTCCGTCAAAGCTCGAACCAGTCGAGCTCCTTCAACTCGACCCTCGAGCGCGGCGCGCGGCGGCTCGCGAGCCGCGCTAATTCGATTAAATTGTTAATTGCTTAATTTCGTTTAATGCGCTCGGGGGATCCGCTTCGCTGGCCTGGCTGCCTCTGCCAGAGACAGAGATAGAGGTAGAGAGTGATAGAGAGAGAGAGAGAGGGGGGGGAGCCACCTCATATATCTTTCTCTCAATCCACGTCGCCCTTGCGCGCGCGCGGGTATGGTGCGCGAATCGCTTAATTCCCCGGTTCCACGTACTGCGCTCTCTTTGCGCTAAGCCAAGCTCTTGCGCTCTATTATCTCACTCTGTCTCTCGCCGTTTTTTAGGCTATAGTCCTGAAAATCGAATATGGGCAGATACTTTTGTTATATAGCAGATATTTTGCTATATGTATATATATATATATATATATATATATATATATATATATATATATATATATTTGAATTGTCAATCAATGATAACGGGTGAATTAATAATGAAAATGTAAACAAATTTGTATGGAAATGAGGAAGACATGGGCAGAAATACCAATTCATCGACTTTCAAAAACAATTTTTATCGATCGAGCAAAACGTACTCTGTTTTAGATTACAATTGTGCATGTGAATCTTATCAAAGAAGTTTTAGTTAAGTATGCGCTTTCTTTATGTTTATCTTACATTAGTGGAACGTTTAAAGCAAACTCATTAAACTCAATGTAAATTGGTAAAGTTAAAAAGTTTACAATTGAGATACACATGAAATTTTAAAATGCTCATGTTCATTTTCACACCATTTGAGTGCTTTGCATTAAACTCAGCAGTGACGTACGATCAAGACAAATGCAGGGCATGGTTAATTAAATATTGGAATAATTTAATATTGGCGTATATTATTATTTGAGATGGAGAATTTTTTTCGTGATCGCACAGAATGATGAAATTAATTTTTATCTTTTGAAATACATTACGTAAAAAATAGAGTAAAAAACGTCACGTGATAAACATACCAAAACCGATTGAATTAATTTGTAATAGTCTAGTGGTAAGTTTTATCTATTTTATAGTACACGTTATCATAAGAAAGGTAGATGAAAAATTTAATTCATTCTCAATTTATTGCATTCAATATTAGGTATTCTTGATCTGTTTTAATTTATAGATAATGAAATACAATATATATATATATATATATATATATATATATATATATATATATATATATATATATATACTTTAGATTTCTTGCGGCGCGAATTAAACGTCAACTACTCATGAAGCCTGCACCAGGGATCCGTTCGAAAATGTTCAGCCAGTACCCGAAGAATGCTGAGCAGCGGCTGCTTAAACAAACCCGACGGCTGCAAGGGGGCGGGGTGAGGCCAGGCCCGATAAAGAGCCCGTGAAACAATTACGGCCGCCCGCGTGCCATTCGAAATTGCGAGCTGTACAAACACGTTCGGACGCGAGAGAGGGAGAGCGAGAGAGAGAGAGAGAGAGAGAGAGAGAGAGGCGCGCGCGCGCACTTTGCGCCTCCGTGGAACGCGCGGTGCGCCCCGAAAATGCGCGCGTGCGGCAGCCGCCTTCGGCGGCGCCGGGGTCGTCGTACGCGCGTCTCCCCGTCCCTCCTCCCTTCGCTCCCCCGCGCCGCCTCCCCGTCGCGGCCGAAAGAAAGAAATCGCGCGGGCATAATTAGCGAATGATTGATCGATGCGCCGTACACGAGCCATTCGCCGCGCGCGCGCGCGCGCGCGGCCGTTCTTACGCGCTGTCTGCCCAACCCCTCGCCGACTTTCCGCCGCGCTCGCGAGCGGCGGCTCCTCGAGCCGCGGGTTAACTTTATCCCCGGCTACTTTTTCTCTCCCCCCCCTCTCTCTCTCTCTCTCTCTACGCCCGTGGAAAAAGGGGGGGGGATACCACGGGCGCGCGCCCTGACGGCTCTTATTTTTTAGATTTTAATTAAAATATTTGCCCGGTCGTCGTCGCCGGGCATTAATGAGGCTGGCCGCGGAGGCAGGGGCGAGGGGGCACGCGGCAGAGCCGTCACCGAATTCCCCGGGACGTCTAATAAAGCTCCATTTTTTTTTTCTTTTTTTTTTGTTGTTTTTTTTTTTAACCCGAGCTATTAGCATTCGCAAAATCCGTTGATTTTCTCATTTCTGCGCGATCGATTCGGGTCGGTCGCTATTCTGCTTGCCCCGTACATTCAGAAAATTGATATCGTATAGTGCACGGCGCACCAGTTCGCTGGACTAAAAATCCGGCTCCTTCGACACGCCGGGGGGAGTCTCGTCGTACGTGGCGCGGGCGCCCATTGTTTGGGCGCGAGAGCGAGTTTCGAGGCATCGACGGCCAATGGATCGCGCAAACTCGAAAATCTCCCGCCACTGGCCATTTCGCGATCCGCGGAGCGCGGCTCCTAGCTTAATTTATTAAGTCGACGAAGGTGACGCGCGCGGTCTCGTCCATACACGCACGTGTGTGTCCGTGCGTGCGATCGTGTGTGCGTGGCGGGCGTTTAACGAGACGAATATGCGAGGGAGAGAGAGAGAGAGCGAGAGTGAGAGATAGAGAGAAGGGGAGTCAGGGGCAAAGATTCCGCTCGCACGTCTCTCGTTATAAGTGGGCGCTGGCGCGCGCGCTCTTTTTCGCGAACCCGCTCCGCGACGCTCGCCGGGGCGAAACAGCGAGACTAACAACATTCTACCTCTTTTTTCTTACCCCTCCCGCCTACCCTACTCAGCCGCCGACTTGCTTTCCACAGCGCGGTATCTCTTACTTCGGCCCTAATTCCATGTTAAAGGTATTTTAACCCGTGTTAAGTATAAATTAGTATCCTATATACATTGTCGGCGCCGCTCTTAACGATCAGCCGCGCCGCGCCGCGCCGTATACATTTTTAATCCTATATATATATATATACACTCGTCTATTGCTGTTTTGGGTCAATTAATGAAATCGAATTGGGTACGCCGCGGTTAAATTTATCGATTCTGCTTATCATACCAGTCGCACTAATCTAATAAGGCGATAGAGTTTGTTTATGGTGTTACTATTTTCAGCAAAAAACTGGACTGGATATTCGTTGCTTAAATATGTGAAATATAGCACTTCAACATAAAATCAGGACGGTATATTACTAATTATACGAGGTGTGATTTCTGTTTAAATAACGAAATCAAATTTTTTCCCGATTTTTAGTTAAGTTTGTCCAATCGCACTACATGCGTATTAGTACTCAGAATGCGCGTTGACTGTTTCTTTAACAATTCGTGAATTTGTACACATTTTCATGCTATCGGCAATTTTCCATATAGTGAACAAAATAAATCCAACAATTGGCATCGGACTTTCTTACAAAAATAGATTAACGTGAAGTAATTAACGTTTTTCTCCGTATTTTTCGATAATTCCAAATATTGCTGACGGAAATGAATAATATTGGAGGGAGAGCGTGTTGCATAAGTTTCGACCACGCTAGATGGCTGCAACGGCAATTCATAATACACGAATGGAAAAATATTATCATTTAGCGATGATTTCTTTAATAATACGGAAAAAATCTAATATGATGCAAATAGTACGCAATACGTGAATAAATACGATTATAATAAAAATAGATGAAAGTCCAAATACGCATATAATCAATCATAAAATTTTTGATTATCATTTGCGTTGGCTATCCAGTCGTCTTAGCTACTTCATTGGCTTGGAATTTGTGTTTCATTGTTATCATTTTACGATTAGCTTTTTTATTCGTTTCCGTACGAATCACTCGAACAGAGTCTCTTATACTGCCATACGTGCTCCTGCAGTCCCTTTTGAAAATCCAAAACTCGGTCTTCAATCGTCGAACACGCTGATCGAAATAAAGTACGAACATCCATTTCTCCTCGATGGGAATGGTCGTTAAGCTTTTTAAGCACGAATGCCCAACGATCGCATGCTTATTTGAATAAGTGAGACACCCACGCGCTGTTCGACGGATCGTCAAGCGTATGTATTCTATGAAATCCATCCCTTTAAAAAGTTTTGCATGATCGGACGAGACGTACTACTGTAGGAGATAAGTCAAAAATTCAACCCTGCCGCCTGCCGTGACTAGCCGACGACCGTATGAGACTGTCGGAGTTGTGCTCTTTTACAGAAGGCGCGTGTACGCGCATGCAAGTTTTATATATATATCTACTCAACGATTATCGCGAACACGACGGGATTAAGGCTTGAGAATCGTTTGATCGGATTTCGAGAGGTGCGCGTCGCAGTTGGAGCGAATCCGTGGGAGCAGATTCGCGTCCATCGCCGTCTCGGGGCGGACTTAGGAGGCGGGCGCGCGTGCCGTCGTTGCCCCATACAAGGCTCGTAATCCTCGAAAAAGTTATATATATATATATCGATGCGAAATCCTGTCAGGTTTCGACGTGCCGCGGCATCTCTCAACGAATCCCACGCGTGTATACGCCCGCAGAGTACCTGGGACCCTTACGGTTTCCTACCTCTCTTTCTCTCGTTATTTGTTTCGTTTTTGCGACGAGGGATACACGGGGGAGGGGGAGGTACGTTGTTACGACGTTTTTGGGGAATATTTTGCCTCGGCTGCCGATACGGCAACTTATGCCGTATACAAATGAGTTCGAGAGCAATAAAAGAAGGTTTAAAAGAGCCAGCCCGTGTCTGCATGATCTTCTTTCTTCTTTCTTTTGCCTCTTCGTCCCCCTTACCATCAGAACGGCAGACTTGATAATGATAAATATTATCCCGTTAATGCTCGTAAATACCGTCGGAGCGCGGATTTTATACGGCTCTATTTTCCGTTCTCTTCTCTCTTCTTTTTTCCGCCGTCGCTTTGCATATCTCGCACGCCGAAGCGCTACGAGCGATCCACACGTACCCACGTGGCATTTCATTCCGATCCGAAGATTTAAATCCGCGAGGCAACGAGCCCGTCTTCCACGTATCTTCGATTTTCCCTTTAGCGCGCGCAGTTTTTCGAAAGATAAGCGGGGAGCGGCTGGGGAAGATATCGAAAAAAGAAAGCGGAAATTCCGGTAACGCTTGATTAATTAATACACCGAATAAAGAGGAGTGCGTCGCGCGCAATCTCGTGCCGCGACAGTGCAATAAAAGCGACAGTAACGAGCGCGCCTCATCATCCACTGCTGGATGATGAGGCTCTCTCTCTCTCTCTCTCTCTCTCTCATCCGTATACCAGATTCTCCGGCACTATAATAGACGTGGCAAACATATATATATATATATATATATATATATATATATATATATATATATACACATAAACACGTGTATGGGCGCGCGCGCGTGTGTGTGCATACTACTGTTTTTCCCTCGTTTTCCCCGCCCTCCCCACCGCGAGCCTCTAACGTGATATTGATATTAATTAATTTTATTAACGCGTCTAATCCACCAGCCGGGACAATCGATCATTCGAACTTGTCGCCGGCAGGATGGTAAAAAGCTCCGGCCGCGCGCGCGCGACAGAGTGAGAGAGAGGAAACCGGAATTCATTAGCCGTGCGCTGCTCGCGCTAGGAAAAACGAAGCCGGGCAATTATGATACTATATATGTCTGTGGGTGTATATATATATATATAGACAGATAGATAGATAGATACACTTATATAGACGGACACCCGTTTTATATATAGTTGGAGATTTGCGACGCACAATTATTCTATCGCGGGCGCGCATCTCGTATCGGTTGCGCCGCCGCGCCACGGCTACCGTAATTTACAGCGTCGATCCATGCGCTCTCGCGGGATCGACTTTTATTTCTACAGACCAGCTATATATATATATATATATATATATATATATATATATATATATATATCATACACCGGATTATATCGCCCGCGGAAGCGTTTCGCCGAGTCCGGCAACTTTTCTTTTTTCGGTATACAGGGTGTCTAATTTTAATTTTATCACTCGAATGATAAATAAAAATCAGCGGTGACCCATCATTTTAAAGCAATTGTCCAAAATAACTGAATGATTTTTGGGCCACAGAAGTATCCCGCGAGGCTAAGATCTATTTTAATAATGAACGACCCTGGACGGCAAAAATATTTTTTATTAGTGTAAATATAGTTTGTAAATTTAGATAATACTTGCTTCGTGCAAGAATAGTTTAATTTCAATGAAATCCGTTCATTTTACGTTTAGTAAATAATTTCTCGAGTTTACGAAAATACCTCTCTTGGTATAATACCACCCATTAATTAATTAAGACTGTAAATTTTTCTCAGTGAAATTTCTCGTTCCAAGTTTCAATTCTACGGCTGAAAATTGGACATCTTTTTAATTTTATAAACGTCTCTTTTTTCCCGATTTTTTTATTGTTTTATTTTTTTTAATTTTGAAATTCGAAGGTGTTTGGAGAAGACATATAGCTCGATAATTAAACAGTGCAAAGAAATCAAAACTCATTAGAACAATTTTCACAAGAAATGAAAATAGCTATTAAAATGACAGTCACTTTTGTACTACCTTTAGTCCTAAAATAGGCCAACGTATAAATGAAAATGAGACACCCTGTAGAGATTCTCGAGGTGTGCGAAATCGAGCTCTCGGAATCGCATGAATTTGATTAAAATACATGCGGAATAATTTGATGAAATTCATTACGGATATATATATATATATATATATATATATATATATATATATATATATGGGCGAACCTGCTCGGTCGGCTTTCCCGACCGTTTTTTTTCCGTGTCCTGAGAGGACTGATCGGGCGTGGACAACTTTGTTATTATATAGAGTGAGATAGAGAGACCGGGGCGAGAATGCGAGTCCGAGCAGTATATAAATAATATAAAGTTTGCGAGAAATGTTGTCGATATCGCTTATTAAGATTGTGAATTACGACTTAATATATATATATATATATATATATATATATATATATATATATAGAGGGAGAGAGAGAGAGAGAGAGAGAGAGAGAGAGAGAGAGAGATGCTGCTAAAGCCATGCTTTGCGCGACGAAAGAATTTGACGCCCCAAAGGCATCGCTTATATGTATAGTTCCTTACTAATTCGGAATTTCAAATGCTAATTTTTCGAGACGCACTGCATTTTCAGATAATATCTCGGCTATACGTATAAAATTCGCGTGATTGTATAATAAGCAACGGATCGTATATATATAGAAGCGGCCATTAATGGTTTTTTAACCATACATGTTGCAAGGCATTATATATCAAGCGATTTTTATCCCTTCGTAATCGTTTATATAGGCGCGTTTTAGTTAATTACAGAAATGGCTTTGAATTACTTAGAGAGCCGAGTGTTTGCAGTTAATGTTCAAAGTAATTCACCTTTATTGCATCGAGGCTCAAGAGCGATACGTAAGAGATTCAAGCCGCGGCTGAAGCAGATTCTAGAAAAACCGTTTCAATTATTTAAAATTACCTCGGTAATTTTAATGTTGAAATATAGCCAAATTAGATACGAATTATAATACATGTTTATAATATGCGATAAATTCGTTTCATTGGTTTTTTTCTTCACTTTCTTAAAGCAGCATTTAAAATGCAATATTTCAATTTTTGAATGTTCAGATGGCTTGGGATGATTTTTTGCTTATAATGACTCTCGCATTGTAAATCAGATGGCTGTATTACTGATGCGTATTTGTTACAAATATCAAGAAAATGTCTAATGATTCGGTGCTATTTATTATCCCTATAAATTTTTATAAAGGATATTTTAGGAAGGACAATGAGAATGAAATAATAGTTATCAAATATTAAAATTCAATTCTCGAGCGATTCGTTCGAACCATTTCGGCGTCGTACCATGAACATTTCATTCTGTATTATATTGCATAAGAAAATCATTATGCTTGGAGTAACACAACGTTAATGGTGGGATACAGAAATTTGGTCAAGACATCGGACGTAATGTTCCAGTATTATTTCTCTATATACTACAACGCAACTCTTGCGAGATAAGAAGTAATCAATTTACCATATTACTAATAGAAAGGCTTTATGTAAATTATTAGATTTAAAATATCCTGCTTTAAATCTATATGTATATAATCGTTTATCGATAAATTTTAAACATTTTTCCAGATTTACGACCGATGATCGTTATTAATTGATGTTTTAATGCCTCATCTCGAACCTAATAACCTAAGTACAGTTTAAGTGAACAGAGAAGAAAAATTAATCAGGCTGAATTACGTTTTTCATTAATACCACAATAATTTCAATAACAGAATCCCCACTGGCGCGTGACTTCGATTCCGATTATGCGATTAAAGATAGGATTATCGGTGGTTCGTTTCTCCGGCTATTATTATTATTATTATTATCAGTATTATTATTATTATTATCATTATCATAATTATTATTATCATTATCATTATTAAGCGCTACAACGTAAATTAATATTAAATTGCGCGTCTTATCCGCGGCGTTCGCTGGCGGTATACCTCGCGGATAGTTAAAAAAAAAAAAAAAAGCCGCCGAACCGTCGCGCGCGCGCTGAAAATCCTTTCGAATAGGTCAAACCAGTTATCCTCCTCCGCGGCTCGCCCGTATACATACACGTGCATAAAGTGCACGACGCGCGGGTAAGCCGATTTTCCTAATTCTCGGTACCGAGATAGCCGCCGCTCTGCGTAGCTCCCCATTATACCGGGCGCGCAATTTAGCGCATTATCTAAAAATTATCCCGGGATCGCGGGTGGGTGGAGGGGCGGTGGGGGGGGCGGGGCGGTGTATTAAAGATTTCCCTTTCCCATGGACGATTTCTCAGCGGCGCACGTTGCACAAGTCGCCGGGATCTTTTTGCTTCCTGTGCGCGAGCTCCTTCGCGTATTTGTATTTATTGATGTGCGCGTCGATACTTCACCACGCTTTGTGCTAGGACATCGCTGGCTGACTTACCCGCAACAGGAGAAAAGACATACGTACCGGTTAACAGAGGATTAGATCTGGTATTGAGGGAGAGAAAATTACGAGGAAGGATTATTTAACGCTTAGAGGGCTTTTGAAAAGGGGTGTAAAATATCGTCTTTCATTGTATAAGAATCGTTTTAACGGACAATATTCTCGATCATTGATATCGCTGTAAAATGGTAAATCAAAGTATTACAAGTCATAGACTTTTAAGGAAAAACCATTAAATTTCATCAATTAATATAATTATTAACATCATTAAATATAATTACTTTTACATTGATTTCAAGGCACAGTTAACGTAAAATAACTAAACGATGACGTAAACTTTTGATTAATAAATATATTAATCTGAAACTATATATACTGAATTATTTTAATCGTCCAATTAATTAACAATATATAGCCAGTATTTAATTACTATTTTACTGAATAAATGGAATTTGTACCTACTATTTAATGAAAATAATGAAAGTGAATAAAAATCATGAATTTTAACGTGCGCGGGCTGGAGGCAAATATCACAACCTGCATTAAAATAAATGTTATTTTTAATAGTGCAAAAGAAATAATGTAATATAATAAAATTGTATAATTTATTAATTAACTTGATTGAATTAATATACGCACGTGCGCGCATACACCAACAGACACATACATAAAAATCCTTATAATATTTCTTAATTATTTGCAGTTTCACAGATGTTGGCCTGATTTTAGATTTCTCAGCAGCGTTACAGCCAGTTATTCTCTAACATGTACCGTACTTTATATTGGACTTCATTGAAAACCCAAGTGTTTCTTGAAATGATCTAGCGGATCAATTTGATGAGGATATAACTAGATCCACTAATTTATTTTACAAAAAATAAAGAAAAGAAAACTTTTTTAAAAAATTTAATAAAGATCTTATTATTTCCAGATTATGCTTCATTCATTAAAGTCATCGCTGACAAAAAAATCTATCAAGAGATAATCTATGCAATTACCGACGACAAAGTAGATGCCGATCTGATCATTATAATTTATCTAAATATTATCTTGCTCGCACTAATAACGTATAAGGATCATTAATGTGATAAGCATCGCACTAAAGTATTGACCATGCAATGACTCGGTCTCGTTTTTATGACAAGCATGGAAAATTTCAACATCGGTATAGAAGTTTTTCTTTAAGCATCGAAATTTTTATCGTTACGCCCGATCTTTCTGTAAGTAATCTATTTTTTCCACTCACCGGGATGACCTCATGTACTATGTGTACTATGGCGTGAAAAAAAAATTGGCACGACGGGGGAATATTTTTTAATGAAATCGAACGAAGGATCGGTACAAGAAAATCATTATTATCATAAAATACAAAAATCAATTTTGTTTTAATTTTGATATATGATGAAATGCCCGATGTACAACCGTTGCTTGATTGTTGGGATTTTAATCTGATTGGCAACGTAATGAAAAAAGAAAAAACAAAGAATCACTCATCCAAGGCTATGATTTTCCAAAATTAGCAAAAATTATTCTTTTCATTTCTTGACAGTAATTGGCGTCAAACTAAAATACACGCGTGTTCAAGGAGCAAAAATTAGATAAAATTTTGAATAATTCAACCCTTGCGTGCAATACTATTCAAAACACAGTGTGCATTGTTTTCTGGATCGGTGCTGACGATCGAACAGTCGAGCTTTAAAGTGTGGCTAAAAATTCGATTGATAAACGTTTCAGTGAAGCATGGACTTCGCAGCGATCTGGCGCTACATTTTAGCGCAACTATCTCGACTTTTGTAGACGAAAAAGCCGTTCTAGGTATCTCGATATGAGAAGGCAGCTGATCTCGTTCATACTAGAGTGATCAAGTTGGACGTCGCGGGCTTCGCTCTAGAAAATCGTCCGTCCGAGCTGTAATAATAATGATAATAATGCGCACTTCTCGCTCGATTGACGAGCTCTCTGTCTGTCTGTCTCTCTCTCGCTCTCTCTCTCTCTCTCTCTCTCTCTCTATATATATATATATATATATATATATATATATATATATATATATTATAATTATAAATGATAGCTGGAACGCAACTGACTGATGCACGCGTAATAACCATATATGCAAAGGAGAACCTCTAGGTGTCGCGGCTAGAGGGGGTAGGAGTTGGTACCACGCGCATAATTGCCAGTCGTCATCGTGCCACGCACCAATTATACCGATGCAGCGGCGACACAACACCATTTCGTCGTCTAACCATATATATATATATATATATATATATATATAAAATATGTATATATCAACCGCGTTACGGACATCGGGAAAGGGATTATTCCTCCTCGGTAAGGTAAGGGGCCGGGAATGTGTGTGTGTGTGTGTAAATCGATACTTTGCAACAGAATACATATATATTTTAATCGAATGCGCATCGAAATGCGGTGAGGGGACCGCAGGGGAGAAGTAAGCAAAGTCGAGGAGACCGCGATGTCGCGCTTCGTGGACGAGAGTATATATATATATATATATATATATATATATATATATATATATATACACACGTTAACAGAGCACGCGCACAATATGTGCGCGCGACGAATAACAGCCAAGAGCCGTAGGGGGGAGCGGGGAGAGCTGCGGATGCTCGCCCGATATGCCTGTCCGCGTACGTAGTGTACGTCTTCAAGTCTCCACTCCACTCCCGCGCCTTATGTGCTTCTATATATATATATATCTATATAGATGACGAGGCATCGGTGCAACGCGCACGCTTTTTGATGCGCGAGCAGTCGCTGTAACGAGGCTGTGGACAGATCAGTCTTTTGCAGTTTCCAACCCTCCATCTTCTTCCATTCTTTCCTCCTATACGAGTAAAAGGACGGAGAAACTCTCGTTCGTTTTCTTGCGATTACTGCTGCTTGTTCTTGCGCGTAAATATATATATATATAAGAAAGCTCCATTTAATAAGTGCACAAATTAGTATACGTAAAGAACCTAGGCATATTCACGTATTTAATGAAGGTTCATCGCTTGATAATAATAGCAAACACATCGTCGCTGATTAGCACCGGTATTTTGACACATGAATAGAGCGACGTTCAATAACATAAAAAAAAACAAATAATAACAATAGCAATGTTCATAAAATTTTATCCGAAGGAACTTTGTACGATTATAATTACATTAATTGAGTAAGCTACTCACTCATAAACGCCTGTAGATTCAGCTAGATTTGGCTTAAAAATAGCTCAGAAACTGCATATTTCTGGACATTTTCCTCGAAATGTTATTTTTGTCTTCGAGTCCGATTCCAAAGGAACTTCTTTTCGTGAAAAATTTCTCTTACCACAATTGCTACGTGCACATTCAATTCAACTAAAGGAAAGTACCGTATTCGAAAGCAAGAAATTACTCTTCGAAGCAGTTCAGAGAGTTGGGTCCTTACGCTCGTTCTGAGGGTATAAGCGGAGCCATTATCAAATCCGTCAAGCATGTCTAAATACCCTGTCTCCTTGTCGCGCTAATCGCCGTATCTACGCGAATTTCACGCGCCGCTCGTAGAATACCTAATATATAGGAAACGAATGCAGGGATTTTTCTAAGACGTTTTCGTCGCGCGAAAACTCGCCGAAGCCCTGGATTTTTTTGCCGCTTATGTATATATAACCGCTATATGTATATATAATCGCAAATATCTCTCGGAGAAACGCATTTCACGATATGCTACGTAGGATTTTTCTCGGAGGGGAGAGTCGCGACGTACAAGGAGAACGCAAGGGGGAGGGGAGGAATTCCGCATAAAGCTGGGGCAACAATCAAACAGCGATATATATATATATATATATATATATATATATATAAGACGAGGTTCCGCATACGATAGCTTTAATGCACACCGCCGCAACGTGTATATAAATCATTCGCGCGCGCGCGCGCGTACATTGTATATAATACGGTTCGAAATAATTTACAACCGCGACGACGAATCCCTTTCGGCGTTATTGCGCGAAAGTGTATTAGCTTCTCTGTCTCTCTCTCTCTCTCTCTCTCTCTCTCTCTCTCTCTCTCTCTCTCTCCATCTCTAGGTATACAGCAATTATGAAAAATCGTTCCATTCCGCGGAATTCTCCCTCTCTCCCCCGGCCCGACGCCAACGCTCGCGGGGGTGGCATAAAACGAACGGACGGACGGACGGACAGACGGACGGACAGGCGCGCGACCGCGACATTTCCAAAGATTCAATTGCCCCCGACAAGTTTTATATAAGCGCCGTATATAAGTCACGACGAGGACCAACCCCGTGCGGGGCCGTAAATAATACGCGCGCGCGCGCGCGCACAGGCACAAACACACACATTACAAAACATTCAGTTCGCCAGTGCGCTCTCCAAAGCTGCTTACGCTCCTTTTATCCATTAAAAATTTCGTCTATGACGCATGTACACGTAAGTAACCGCGGACGTAATTTTCGTCGATATGCAATATAATTGTCTTTGGAGCGATGTCTACATATTAACGTGTAAATATAGATATATATATATATATATATATATATATATATATATATATATATATATATATAATGCCTGTACTACGCGCAACTCTTTGTAAATCAGCGTTACGAAGCCGCACGCGTACACCCACAGAATTACGAGCTTTTGCGTCATAATGCGATTCGCGCGCGTGGCTCGAACGAGACAGGCGGCGGCGGCGGCGGCGCGCTATAAACAACGCCGGCGACCGCGCAGCGCACGCGGGCGCGGGGTCAAAAATCCGCGCGAGCTCCCCCGCGGCCGTTATATAAATCAAACGGGGAGACTCGACGTGGATAAAGGGGGGGGAGGGGCGAGGGTGAGGGGGAGTCGGCGATCGAGGCGTCCTGTGACTGATTGCGTCGCCGGATAAAATTAACGAAGCTCGGCGAGCGAGCGCGCGGATCCGCGCTGACCCATACGTATTCTGCATGCGCGCGCCGCTGCTCCCTTCTGTCAATCTCTGCATGAGCGCGCGCGACTCCGGAAAACGAGACGACTGTACACGATATATATATATATATATATATATATATATATATATATATATATAAACGATATGTATATATGTATATATAGACCTACAGTGTCACGCGCGGAAAATATCCAGGAAGTAGTCGGGAGTTGGACGTCGGGAGTGGGCTTGGGATGAGGAGCGGATCGTGCTCTCGATTCTTTGGATAGATGCTTTTCTAGTTTGATGTCATTGGAACTATATACATTAATGTGTGTGTGTGTGTGTGTGTGTGTGTGTGTGTGTGTGTGTGTGTGTGTGTGTGTGTGTATAAATTAGATACGCCTATATATAGTACAGTTATATGCGTCGCTTGGTGCAAGGATAATTGTCGTTCGTGAAATTATAAACGCGTCGGTTTTACTTGCGATGGATGAAAAGTAATTTTTACTTTTTTTCTAATAGCTATTTAATTAGTGTATTTTTGACGAAAGGAAGGGTTCAGTTTAATGTTAGTCTGCTGTATTTAGGGAGAAAAATGCTTGGGAATTTTAAACTCACTGTTTAGGAACGTATCATTTCACAGAATAAGTATGAGAATGTAATCTTGAATTTTACAGTTACTATTGTAAAGGACAAACGTATACGACTTGTGCGTACGATTTATTGTGCCGATCGAGGAAAGCCTGCGACCACCTTTGCTGACGCAGAAACACACTCTATCAGTAGATTGTGATAAATTACCATTTTAAGCATTGTTAGATAATTACTTGTTAGGCATAATTCTAAATTTAATTTGAACTATTTCACAAGTGTACAAACTATTGCGTTGCTCATGGCCGATGCTATAATCATCTATTAAATAATCTGAGTGTATAATGCTCATTTCCCCACTAGTGACGATATCTACACTCGAAAGTAAGCAAAACCGACTCAAAAGTGGGCGCTGATTAATACAAGGGTGCAAATCGTGCATCCATGTTGTAAACGGTATTTTTCGCAAACATCCATGTCAAACGCACCGATACGTCGCAAATTAGACAGTAGAGTCCTACTTTTCTTCAAGAGTATGCATAAAAATTCATTTTACGCTCATACCTGAAGGTAATATGAAAATATAGAATTCCAATTTAGGTCCAAGCATTTCTACATATAAGAGTAGAATATTGTAAGATAGGTTTAAAATATGCATAAATTGATATATTCATTCTGGTAATTAAAAAAAACGTACGTAATTGCGTAGGAATTAAATAATCAAAATTTGCAATTGTAATAACTTTAGTACACTGAATTTTACTAACATTCGAAATTTTATATAACAAAAAAACACAAATATAGACTTTTTCCCAGAAATTTACGCGTATGTTTTAATGAGAGAAAAACAAAATTAACAAAATAAAATAAGTTCATTGTAGAAATTGCAACAAACGATATTCAATTTGAAACTTAATAAACCATTTTCATTTCAATTAATTGACACAATAATATAATAATACGAGTTGTTCATTTTTGAAATACAGCTTGTATTTTGTAATGGACTACGAATGATTTAATTGCAGTAATAAAATTGGTGTAACTCTGCTCTTTAAAGAGATAAATTTCTATAAGTCACGACACTAATAAATCATTTCAATTACTTCGCATTTACAGCTAAGTTGTTTCATAACGCTTGTAAACAGTGATTGGGTGAGAAAAAATCACGTGATTAATGCTCGCAACGCGAATTTGCGGTTAGGAATTTGAATAGTGCGATGTAACAAACGGAATTTTTTCTCTCATCCTCGCTAAATTTCGATCATTAATTCTAAGTTTTCGAAACCTTAGATATCTAGGATTTCTCTAAATTACCCCGGGATGATCGAAGTTCGCTTTATCGACTCCCATAAATTTGCAAACGCGCAAAAAGACACTCGAATGGTACTCCAAGGAACTGCGAATGGAACTCCAACTCCGAGGATAAAAAGCGAGGACGTAAAAAGGACGGAGTGTCCATAGGTGAAGGAGCGCGAGGGAGATAAGGATGGAAATGGCGAGAACGGCCGGTATAGCGGCGGTTGGCGCGTCGTCGGATTAAGTTAACGAGACGGAGCACCCCCGTGTATAGCTGCGCGTACGCGGAGGACAAAAAGGAAAATTACAATCGATATATGGATACGTAGAGGGCGTTCGGCGAAAAAAGAGCGGGGGGAGTAAAGGCCGGGAACGACGCCGTACCCAGGCACTAAGGACGATGCGCGAGCAGCTCGCCGCCTCGGGCTAGGTGGGGGGGGGTGCAGGGCAATGTCGATGAACGGGAGAAAAGCTGTTTCGACTCGTCTGTCAACGCTCGCCTGAAGGTGCCAGAGAGAGAGAGAGAGAGAGAGAGAGAGAGAGAGAGAGAGCGGCGCCCGACACTTATTCCTTTGTACTCCGTCACATACGTCGACGGATTAAATTGGCGCGCGTAATGCAGGTACCCACATAAGTACACCGAGGGTGGAAGGGAAGAAGGGGGGGGGGAGATCCTTCAGCCCGCGCTCTCGACTGGGAGTTTCATTTATGTATGCGGCGTTAAAGCCAACGGAATGTTATACTGGTTAGCGTCTTACGCTGACGCGACGCGGGGAACGGCCGCGAGGAAGTTGCTGGGGGGGGGGGGGTTCGAGTCGATTGAATTTTATTATACGGAATGTCTATGGTCGCTGATGGCTGAGGAGTTTGGGGGGACTTGGATGCCTATAGGTACTCGAAGCATTTGCAAATAAAAAGTAACCTCGTGCCACGTCAACGCTACGAGGAATTACGATGCATGCTCTCAGGAAAGTTTTAGAAATTCTGACTTTGAGCAGTGGACAAGGGGGGGAGGGGGAGGCAGAATTGGTTGATTCAACGAAAAACTTTTTTTTTGGACGATACAGATATAATGTAGTGTAAATTAAGTTATTACGGAATTTTTTCGAAAATATTTTTTGATCAACTATAAGTGGCAAAGCTGATTGTCAGGAAATTTTTAGAAAATATTTTTAGCTTAGTAATTTTCTCAGTTAAATTTTCCGATAATGCTTTAGCAGTGGCTTGATTTACTCGATTCAACCCAAACTGAAGAAACAATGAAAAAACAAAATCCTAATAGCCGTACCCGAGGAAAATCATAAGCTAATAAAATTAACTTCATTTCAGCCGACCCAGTCACGTATTATAATTGTCAGCGCTAACAACGTTGTCCTTTAACACGGAAATTAGATTTTTATCAACCAATTTTGAAATGTTAATCTGTAATGCCGTAATTTCAGCTAGACTATATCTGGATTCACCAAAATAAAAAAAAAAAATAAAGATTGTTCAAAAAGGCGCCCTCTTTCACGGAATTACCCTTCTTAAGTTCGGTTATTGAATTTTCCAATTATAACTCATTGAATTCTCTGCACTTTGAAATTAATTGCATTTTACAGGTGGAAATATGCGTGCAATAAAGGGAGCTCCTGAAATTACTTCCAGTTTAACGCCAGCGGGAAGCACTTACGTTCCGAATAAGGTATAATAATTATATTAAATATTTTTTTTTTCCGCATCGGCACGAGTATCGGAAAATTGAATAATTGGCGCGCGGCTAAGCGTGCATTAAATTGCGAGTTATATACAATATATAATTATAGATGGTGAAAATCGCTGTAAATTAAATTATTCCGCGAAATGTTTTAATTACGGCGTTCATGCATATATATGTATATATATATATATATATATATATGTATATATACTTCCGACTTTAATTAACTGATCGTTCGAAATGCGCGAAGTTTAATTTTCAATATGTATAAAAATTATTTTCAATAAACAATTATATTAAATAATCGCGTTATGTATGTTCCAGAATTTTATATATACATTTAAAAAGAAATTTTAATGAAATCAAAAAAAAACTTTTTCAAGTCGATATGCAGTTTATACTCGATTCTTCGCTGAAAAGAAGTATTATATCACGCGATATTTTCCACGGCAAATTCGAGCTGTAATGCATATATATATATATATATATATATATATATATATATATATATATATATATATATATAAGCGAATAGCAATTTCCCACGAACGCTCCTACCACACACGGAACATCGAGAAACTGGAGCATATAGAAATTCGCGAATAGGGGGGGGGGGCGGAGCACTGACAGCACAAAAGAAAAGGACGAAGTAGAAGAAGGACGTCGACGCGTTGGCACACCGGCAGCCACGCTGACGGCTTCGGGGGTATCCCGATTACGCGGCGATACGCGTCGCCCCGGGGCACTCGACTTCCGCCCCTCTCGCTCTATCTCTCTCTCTCTCTCTCTCTCTCTGTTTCTCACTCTCACTCTCTTCCTCCCGCGGTCTGTCCTGCGGCAGCGAGGAAATCTGGACCACCCGGCCACCCTGCTTTTCGAGCTCCGGGGGTTGGGCGTCGGTGAAAAAGCCAGAGAGGGTGCGGCGGCAGCGTGGGTTGAGCGGGTGGCGGGGGGGGGGAGGGGAGAGGAGCACACGGCGCGACGCACGTTCGTGGCGCAGCCGTCGGTGGGGCTCTTGAAGGCGCACTGCCATGTCGGCGGCGGGCGGCTCCACGCACGCGTGTCAACGACCTATCCCGCAGTCGTCTACCCCCGGCGGTCTTTCGTGCTTTCGCTATCCCCCTCTAACACTCTCTCTCTATTTCTCTGTGTCGCGTCGCCTCTCGCTTATATTTCCGTTTTGCGCCCCCACCGTCGTTCTCTCTCTCTTTCTCTCTTTCTCTCTCTTTGCACGCCCCACTGTTTCTGATTATAACCGATTCTTGATAGCATGGTCGGCCGACGTCGAGTCCAGAGGTGAGAAATTTGATTTGTATGCACAGGCGATTACGTGCGTTGATCTCGATTCTTTCGGATTTTATCGCTATCAAAGTAAATTCTATTTCAGCGAATATCTTTTTATTTTTAATTATTATTTCTCTCGAAATTTTTCAATCAAAAGACGTATCGCGATTTGTTAATTTACGGTCACCACAATAACGTCTAAATAGCGATGAAAATTAAACGAATGCTCGTCTTCTTATTAGTTTTATTTCTTAATTACGTAACAGCCTACTTGTAGAATTATATTTTTTTCTTATTCGATAAAGAGAGAGATTAATAATGGATAGATAGAAAAGTGTATTTGCTTCTGTTTAAATATTTTATTTCTTCTATCAACGTAGTCTGGCAATTTTCAACGAACACGAGCTACGTATACACGAAGTTGAGCTACAACATCCTGCCTTTGCCGAGTACCCGCCAAAGCGATGGAAACGTCCGGTTTGCCTGATCCGAGACGTCACAATCAATATTGTCGATAAAAACAGGCCCTCGGAGTTAGCTGAAAGTAATCATATAGTAAATTTTTAAGAAAAGCTAGGAATCATTGGAGCTTCACGATAATAGTGAAAAAACAGTTTGTTAAAAATTTACCATAACCTGAATATCTTTATTAAACTCCTATGTTAATAATTATAACTTCCGAATAAACCGAACATATGTATGTTTCGGTGTATATTCGTTTTTAAAATATTAGCATATTTGCTAATATGTAAATAAAGCGGCTGCTCAGAAAGAAATTTTTTCATGTTACAACATTGAAAGACAGAATGCGAATCCGTCTTGCTAAATTAACCAGATGGCCCATCGGCTTCCCAGAAAAAAGAAAACCTTCTCACTAATCGAACGTCGAAAAATCTTACGGGCAAAAGGAGTTACGTCCGAAGTTTTACCGCGGTCATCGGTGAACCACGACAGCTTACGTAAAACGAGACGGCTTTTCTCCGCTGACCGGCTAAGGAAGCGCAATCGTCGACGACCGACCCCACGTTCGAACCGACAGTTGAAATTTGCGTGCAGGCCGGTGCGATCGGAAGTCGGATCTTGTTTACGACGAGTCGTTCGAGGAAATTGATGTAACTGGTACGGGAGAACAGGTGTTTTTTTATTGGTTTTTTTTTGTGTTTTTTTTTTTTTTTTCGTTGCGACCACGTCAGGAATCGCGAGACCTTATTCGGGCAACCGATCGGGGTAGAAAAGCGGGATCGCGGCCGTGCCGTTATCCGGCGACCGCGGCGGCTCGTTGCCGATTGGCAAATTGGCCGGATCGAGGGTATAGGAATGCAACGGTAATAAATAGGCCACCGTATACATTTGAGAAAGAAACGAATGTACGCTTCTTTTTTTTTTTTTTGCTTCTAACGACCGGGACGATTTTTAATTGGATATTTATCGTGCGTTGACAAATTCGTGCAAGAGCGCTCTAAATTATAGAGGGATTGGCTTGGAAATAATAGATCCGCTTGCAGGGATTAATATGTCGTATTGTGATTTTAATCGTTTTAAGTGAAGAATATGGATGTTATCGAAGTTGAATGTGCGACTTTTGTACGTCTCGGCTACACGAATGAAAATATTTTTCGACTTATTAATTTTATTCTCAATAAATATTTGTTTATATACCTGCAAATAGTAAAATTTTACATACTTTAATTATTCGAACTTTATCAATATTATTCATTATTTAGGTATCATTACATATTTTAGTATTTTGTATTTTGTTCCACTAGATTCAGATCATATAATATGTTTTTTAGTAATAATTGTAGCTTTAATAATTTTATCCTTCTACGTTGCATGATTTAGAAACAATATAGTCTCGATCAGTAAATTAGATTTTTGAATACAAAATACTTGGATTAAAATTTTATTAATTGTATTACTTATATTTATTCGAATATGAAAAATTGAGTTTTATACATTTTGGGAACTTCCAATATGAAATAAATCTTAATTATTCATAATTTACTTTCAATTCAAGATTTCTCATATTAATCATAATAAGTTTGATTGGAAAAAATTATATTGTTAACTTTTTATTTTAATTACGACAAATTAATTATGATAATATCTTTAATAAAATTAAATAAAGTATTAAATATTATTTATTTTTAATTAATGAGATTACCTACTCCTTTAAACATCTGAGTTTTAAGAAATTTTGGATTAATATAGATATTAATGAAGTTACATTTATTTTTATACTATTAGTTTTTCATATTGGACGGATTCATTTACCAATATTTTTTTTGATAAGTTGAACGGAGTAAACAGAGATTACAATTTAATAGCTTTAGTAGCTGTATTTATCGGACATCTTTTAGCTAGATTACAAAAATAGGATTTTCAGATTCATTCTTTATAATTGCTTTTACCATTTGCTATTTTAATAATAATAATAATAATAATAATTATGCATTAATCCCTTCTTCATAAAACAGGTTCAAAAAATCTATTAGGATTCAATGAAGGATCTATTACGATTATATTATTATATTAAGAATTATAATTGTTATTATTATGCTTAAAATTATTATTACTCAATAAATTCATTAAAGAAATAAATCCTATCTCTCTCCACAATCACTTTATAAATTTAGAGTTGAAATATTATTTCTTCCTCTATGAATATTTTACTTTCTTGCCTATGAATCATAGAATGACGAATTTCTCGTTTTATAAACGAATTTATGTATAATCTAAACGATACAGTCATTATATAAAATATGCAAATATTATATTTCATAGAATCGGGTAAATTTATTTATATCTTATACAAACTCGATTCGTCGATTTGCTGGATTCCGTTTGCTCCCTTTTAAAACCGCTCTCGCCAGCCCCGTGCGCCTCGCTCGCGCCCCACAATCAAAGACGCGCTGCGCACCGAAGGCAGCCCGCCACCTTTCCCTTACTCCGTTCACCCCCCCCCTCCGCCGCCACCGGCACTCGACTGGCAACCCGGCCCACGTATGTGTGTCGCAGGGAGCGTGGGGCGCGCGTCGCTTCCGCGTCGGCGGGGGCCGTTGGTCGTTAAGCGCGCTGCCGGTGGCCGTGCTCCTCCGTGTGCGCGCGGGCATACATGCAATACGGCCACGGAGATACGGGAGACGAGGGCGGCGACGGGGCCCGAGCCTGCGTCGCGCGATCTCTCTCTCTCTCTCTCACTCTCTCACTCTCCCTCTCTCGGGCCGTCGCCGAGGCTAACCCTCTTCTTGGGGTAGGTCGGCTGCGGCGGCGAGCAGGGGCAAAAAGCGCGAAGAGGAGCGAGGGCGACGCGGATAACGGGGCAATGCACCGGCAGAGGGAGACTGGGGACGCGCGCGCGTCTATACGCGAGGGAGGAAAAAGCGTAAACTAGTGCGAGTTTTGTTCGTTTGAATTTTTGTCGTTTCCCATACGCGCGTGATATGTTGGGGAAATCAAAGCGAGCGCCAGTGGCAGGGGATGGGAGAGATACAGAGAGAGAGAGAGAGAGAGAGAGAGAGAGGGAGAGATAAAGGAAAAACTGCTATTAACGAAGATATATATATATGAATCAAAATAAGATATATATATATATTTTTTTTTTAATTTTAACGAAAGGTGGAAATATGTGTGATACTTTTTCTAAAATAACTGTTGGTCTCCGGGAGGTTCTTTCGTATTGGATACAATGTTCGTTTTTCTTATTGCATTTCGATGGGTAAATATAATTTTTATAACTCGATATTTTTTACGAGATTAAGATACAGAATGGTAGTTGGATTACATTTCGATATTAATAAATTTTCAAAATTATATTTTGTATGTTCCGAATTATTAAATTCAACACCTCTTCTTGATAATAAAGATTCGTAAAATAAAAAACAATCATTCACGAATGTACTGGAGTATTTTTTGCTTCGCTCGGACAGACTAATTTGTAAAATTGATTTATTATACCGGCATAGTTTTTTTTTTTGAAAAAAATTTCGCGTAAAATGATTTCGATGCAGGCGCAAAATTTATTTTTGGACGGGCGATGTGGCCGATATTATAAATTTATGTAGTATTAATAACGCAAAGATCGATCGGTGAAGCCTTTCAAAAAGAAAAATAATAATTACCAAAAATCCACTCGCAAATAAGCAATTTTAATTTTCTAAAAAAAAAAAAAAAAGAAGCAACTTGAAAATTTTAATTAAAAGATCCTTTCGACCGATAACGAAGCTCGAACGAAATTAACCGCGCCACGCCGGGTCGGATGATTAATCGGCCCTAATTGCGAAATCGCGAGGGATAAATCCGCGGATTAAACGATAGCTGGCAAGGTAGCAAAAGCTCGGGGGGTAAATATTACGTTGAATTGTCTAAGAATGTAATAGCGATGAAAATAATCATAGCCCGATATAATTCGATAAAAAGGAAAATAATAATAATAATAATAATAATAATAATAATAATAATAATAATAAGGAACGCCGAAAATTCGCTGGGATATCCCGTTTGTACGAGTTCGGCGGGTGCAACCCCCCCCCGCCCCGTTGACAACGGGAACTTTTCAGCCCCTCGCTCCTCGGCCGACTCGATTCAATTTCCCATCCCGTGAGAGGGGAAGACGCGGGGAGTTCGCTAATGTAATTATAATTAAAGCGCGAGATTTAATTAGTCTAAATCTTAATTAAGTCAATCCAGTCGCTCCGAAATGTGGAGCAAACTCGACGGCCGCGTTTTTACCCACCATCTACGTATTAAAAAAAAAAAAAATGCAAAATATACATTTGCACGATTCTAAAACGAGACGTCTCGGTGACTCCTGGCAAACATAATGTATATAAAGCTTGCACGAGCAGTAGCGCTCCGTATTAATACACCGAGTATATATGTCTCTACGTATAAAATATATCTGGAGGTAGAGAGAGGGAGAGAGAGAGAGAGAGGTAGTTGGAGAACAGAAGACGTAAAGAAAGAAAAGCTTTAAGCACACGCGGTACATGTGTGTGTGTGTGCGCGCGCGCGCGCGCGAGGAGAGCAAGCGGGTAAGAGGCACGCATCGCGGGAGGATGCGCTTATGTATCTAGATGCAGCGGTAGACGAGACTCGCGCACCGACAGACGCACACGCGCCTGCGCCTATCCACGAACACACGCACGGATACGTCGTCGCCGACGCCGGAGGAGCGACGATGGGTGGTGGGAGGGGGAGGGGGGCGCCGGCAACAGCCCGCTGCACATGCACTCGGCAGGGCGGTGCACCCGCGCGTGCATTGATCCCTCCTGGCGCGCGAGCGGCGTAGCCTAGCTACCCCCTCGCGTTCGTTTCTTTCTCAGCCCTACCCCGCCCCTCTCTGCCCCGCGCCGCGCCGACCCCCCCCCCCCACCTACCCGGAAACCCCTTCGCGAGCTTTTCTACCCTGCCTCCGCAGCTTCAACATCCCTCCCCCGCAACGCTCCGCGCGTACGTCTGAACTCGCGGGGCGCGCGCGCGCGCCCGCGACGACGACTCTCCGTACGTAAGATTCCCGCGGTAGCCAGGACGACGGCGCGGCGGGACGAGAGTCGAGGGACACTTCGCGCGGCTCGGGGCTTTTCCGGTGGATTGGGCTCGGTCACCCGGTGTGTATCCATCCGTGTATATATATATATATATATATATATATATATAATGACCGCGGAGAAAGGAGAGCGACGGAGCTCGCGAGAACAGTGGCGCGCCGGAGGGAGATCGGCAGTAAGGGGCCGGGGGGAGGTCCACGGGGTGGAGAGAGAAACTCATTAGCATAAATAAGCGGTCGGCCGTCGCTGTTATATTGCGCGGGGCCTCGCTTTGCCGAGGAGCGCGATGAAGAGCCCCCCGGAGCCGAGGGGCGGGGGGAGACGGGAGGATTGAGCATTGCGTGGGTTATAAGAGTCATATGCGAGCGAGCGTCGCGCAGCTCGGTTATGCGCTGCAGCGAGTTCGTAATCGAGATCGAGAGAGAGAGAGAGAGAGAGAGAGAGAGAGAGAGAGAGAGGGAGAGACAGCAAACGGCATGGCAGGGTAATGTGTTATAACGGACGCGAGAGTTATACACGGAGTTGCATACGAGTGCGTTGGAGAGAGAGAGAGAGAGAGAAAGGGAGGAGCCCGAGTGGCGCGCGGTACTGTTGAGAATTGAGTTTTGAAAAATATGGTCGTGAAAAAATAGAAAGCTGCGGAGGCATAAGGGGGATTGAAAATCTTCGCTGTTGTAATTTTTGCCTGCTCTCTAAAGTTCAAAAAAAAAAAAATTTTTTTTAATTTAAAATGAAAATTCTTATTTTCTAACGATGATACAGTTTCATAATGGTATTTTTATGGGTTTACTACATTTTTATAGTGATTTATCCGCATGTTCCATTTTTATAACGATTTACTGAAATATTCTAGTCTAGCTGAAATTGAAAAAGTTTGCTATGTTCAAGAAGAGTGAATTTTTCCGGCACTAGACTTATTGTCCATATAACTAACAATTGCAAATAACAGATGAAAAAATTATCAATCAAAAAGTTAGAATTTGTATTTGAGAAAGTCATGCATAAATATTATGTTTTTTATTTTTTTTTATTTGATTTTGTTTTTTTATAGTTTTTTTTTTAAAACTTATCTATACATTTAAGTAGTACCTGATCTGTACACATTCGTCTATACACTTCCATCGCCGCTATAGAATTTTCGTGTTTATGATATTGAATAAAACAAAATCTAAAAATCCATTAATGAAATATTTAAGAATGAACCTCTAAATTAGAACTGCTACGGACCAGTAAAACCATCATATTTCTAAAATACATCTAAATGGTAAATAAAGTGCGGCACGACTAGATTCCCGGCTTCAAGTTGATTGGATCGAATAATCCAGTAGAAAATGCCAGAACGTAAACTCCGCGACATTATCGTGTAGCCCAGCCAGCGGTCAGTTCTATCAAATTATCGAAAATTCAGGAACGAAGAAAAGGAGCACCAGTGTCCATGATTGAGACAGCGTCAAATGACAGACACAGATAGGACGAGAGTCACGGGCGAAAAAACCCGTCTTACGTCGCGCCGGCGCTCTTTAGCGCGCGAATTGACGATCCGCCTACCTGTGCCTATTTGTCCTTATTCTATGAATCCGCCTTCTTCTGGCTTCATAGACTTGGCGTGGCAGTGGCCAAGAATGCTTTTGCAATTTTTCAATTTGAATTCTCCTCGATTAGCGGGGCGGGTAAATACGGAAATGCCGCGCGATGCAATAATTTTACACGGGGAAAAAAGTTTAAATTGGTCGATTAATCGACGATCACCGAGTTATAAGTAAGATATATCGTGCGAGCTTAGGATTATGGTGTATACTTGATAAATCAGTCTTGAATTTCAAGATCTGCCGTAGACCTAGTTACACAAGTGGGTTTCTTTAAAAATGAGAAGAAAAAATAGACGCACCATGTATGGATGCGGTTGATGAATTGTTGCGCAATAAACATTTATCTATTGGCTCATAGTATATATATATATGTATACATAGAATTATCATTTTTAATGGCTGTAAAAAGGAAAAATACTATTAAACCGGCTGAAAACATCTTTGCATAAGACTCTCTAATATTACGAAGGTGTTGTCGGGAAATGTAATTCGCAAAGTTTGATATGAACACAAAGAAAGCATCAGTATTTCGAATAACTCAAATAATATACATATATGTCTGAATAAATGAAAACATTTATCCATAATGAATGGCATTTCCAAAGCGTCATCTTTGAATCTCAAACTTGCAACCTAAATCTATACGATAAAACATACGTGGAGTCGCAAAAATGGCCCTTAATTCAATTCAAAAAAAAAAAAAAGCAAAAAGAATTAAAATCGAAAACCAAACGTCCGAGCTCGGACAAAAAAGGCAAGCCGACAAGAAAGGTAAGCCCTCGCGCCGTCGTCGCGAGAGTGCCGCCCGCCTCGTTCGGACCACCGCGACTGCGCCTCGATGCGCGCGCGCGCATCTGCGATACCTCGAACTCCGTCGTTACCGAGTTCTGCGTTCGCCGTATCTAACACGCATGCATGTGCATAAAGCGGCGCGATCCAAAAACGGCGCCGGATAAATAAAGCTGCGGGTCGCGGTATCGGTGGTCGCCGATGACGACTTGCTAAACCAAGATACGGAATATCGCGGAAAGCGAAGGCGGCGCCGCTTCCTGCGTCGATTTTACGCGCCTGTAGTTAATTTTAACCTGCCACGGGCTCTCGGCTGCTTGTACGTTAATTTATCGATAGTGTTTATTTTTTAGTTTTTTTTTTTTTTTTTTTTTAATCCACGATTTATTGATATCGCGTTATAGTTGTAATATAGAGCGAGCATGGAATACCATTCGTAGCTTGGAAAAATTTTAATTTAAATAATATTATTCTCTTCACAGTTTAAATTTTGTATACTGTTATTTTTAGTTTGAGAAAAATTTCGGATTAAATTTTCAATTCATATGGCTAATAGAGAAGGAAGCTAATGGACGTTTTTTTTGTACGATTATTTATTACTTAAGGTGGATAGATAACTGATAAATATACGAAATTATACTAAAATATACTAAATTTATTCAATTTAGAGAATAACACGAGTGTCACTTTATGTAAGCCTGGTTACCATTGCACCTGCAGCCCATGCGTTTGCGTATCCGACGAAACCTCCAAACGATGGCGTGCAAACCAGTATTTCCAACCCGCCGACAATGTGAAAAATCAAATTTAATCGGACAAACGGTCGCGAACAACGGTCTTTGTACATGTCGAGGCCGTTAAGCAGAAGAGAAGCCAGCTACGATTGCGATTAATTGCGCTCGGGACGATGAGTACGACGATAAAGTCGTTTGCCGGAAGGCCTGAAACGACCATTCGTAAGAGGCGGTCGGAGATTTGTCGCACTGCGCGCAGTTTAGTCTAATTCAGTTTGGTTTAATTTAGTCGCGATAATTATATCGACGCCCTTTTAAACCGCCTTCCCCCTCCCCCCTCGTACTACCGTTTTATAATTCATAGTAATGGAATTCCACTTTGATAATTATATAATCGTGCGCGCGCAGATAAGCACGAATGCCTAATCGTTTAATCAATCTAATCGATTGCTTTCATCGCATATTTGTATTACTTTTCGGTCAGGTATTTAATAATAAGTCACACGATTGCTCTTCGAAACCATGCTGCTATAGACACATTGATAGGTCTACAAGGCTCGAACGAATAACCAGGGTTAATAGTCATTCGACATGGCATTAAGCTGAATTCAGTATCGACAATTACGGTGTTTTCATGTTGGGATTTGTTTGGCGTCCGCCAAGAGATGGTGCGCGTAATGTTTTTCTTAACCCGTTAACCGTTCTAATTATACCGTAAATAATTTTTGTTCTTTACAAATAACTGGATATCCCCCTCTCTCTGCCTCCCTCTGTTCCTCTTTATTTTCTCATTCTCACTGTCTCTCTTTTCAGTGTCCGCAGTTTTGTAACTATACTTCCCTATTAGAATTCGTAATCTTCGATTGTTTTATTTAAGGGACGAGTGCAAAAAGTAATGCGTTTCAGTGTAAATGATTAAGTCTATAATGTCATCAGTCGTATAATGTCATCGACTGATTCTATGTGTACTAAAAGAAATTCTTTCTGTATTTTGATTTATTTTTTATTGTAAATATTCTTATAATTTTTTTCATGCAGTGTACTTTTTAAAACTGACTGACTATAATTAATTCATTATATTATTCGTAATGTTTCATTGACAATATATGATATTGTTTAATTGAGCTTCGAGCCAACATTGCGAGGAAACGTGTAGGGTTTATTTGTACGACTCTATCATTTACATATATGTTACATGTGTTTTCGTAAATTTTATTTATCGACCAATTTCATATTTTTGTACCGGTGTACAAATAAACATGTAAACGCCTATCTATTCATCTATCTACCTATCCATCCATTTTCCTCGCTCGCATATTCCCTCGGACTTTCGGTCGTGCCGCTGGGCTCTCGTACACGCGCGCGCGGACACACACACACACACACACACACACACCCACATTAGTTCGCGCGCGGGCGCGTACATGCTCGCGGTATTCTGCTTCGCGGAAATCCGAAACCGGCAATATGAATAACGTTGTCGACGCGTTGAAAATTCACTATATCACACAAACTGTGTACGCGGTGATTTCTTTTTCTCTCCCTTTATCTCATTCGCAGAGCGGGAAACGTTTATCTCGCAAAGCTAATGTGCGGCTTTCGCGTGTAGACACACACACACACACACACACACACACACATATATATAATATAACATACCTTCGAGGTTTAACGCGCCGCCGCTCCGTCCGCACACATAGGGAAATTAAGTCGTAAGACATTACGAGACTATATCGGATGTTAATGGTCTTTCTGCCGCACCGGGTCGAGCAGTGATTTTTATTCGACTGACACACACACACACACACACACACATATATGTATATATACGTGTGTGCGTTTGTGTGCCTGTGTGTGTGTATTGTTTAAGCGATAGATTTAGTCAAAGCAGCTTTGCGAACTTTGCATACACATAAGAAATATGCATATGTAGTTATTACGATTTTGAGCAATCTCCGCCTTGGCTCGGAAGTATAAAGTACTTGCGTTCTAGAAAAAATACCAGGCTGTGCTCGTGTGCAAAGGTTATTCGTTTATGCTTTGTTTCGTACCGAACGTATGCGGAAAAATACGCGAGGTAATTTCTGTCTGGGAAAAAATTGCGTCCGAAATAAACGCGAAGCTCCGCATAACTTTGTCAGGGATTTATTTATCTTCGATTTAGTTCGAAGCTAATAATTGTACGGGCAATCGTCGTATTTCCTGCTCGAGGCGAGGATGTATAATTTGAAGCGCGGATGAAAATAGGCGTAATTGGCTTTGTTTACACGATGTGAAATCTTGTCGATCGTCCGGATTATCGCGTATATAGTTTGGGGCTTTGAAAATTCATTGCTTCTCGCCGTTTTACCAAATCATTAGTCGTGTTACGTGTACACGCGTTTGACCGAAAGATTTCCAATGCACATTTCGTTTTTTCTTTTTATTTATATTCAACATACGTTGAAGTGAAAAATTGCTCCATGTACTATTAATTTTTTGCGATCTAAATTTAAGCTTCGACAACCTTCCTCCGCGTATATTTATAATTGCATTTAAAAGTATCGTTTATTTAAATTTTCCACCACTTAAATCGCCGCACCAATTATACTGCATTAATACTTGACAAAGGAAGTGTTGTCGAATATTCAGTAACGAGAGAACACGAGAAGATACTTCGTCGATTGTTAAACGTATCTTTCTTGGTGCTCTTTCTTAAATCGAAGTTAATTGCTAAAATTTAATTTATCGCCGTGAGTCGAGCGCGAAATCCTTGGCCGGATGCGAGTATAAAAAAAAAATTTTCCCGCTCAAAACGAGACCGGGCCAGCATTAATCTAATGCGTGGAGCGGTTGCCACTTAACTGCCGTTAAACAAATATTCTATAGCTGCGGCTCTTATTAAAACTGTATATGTGTATGCATACGATGTAGACGATACCTACCCCGATAACCCCGTTTCTATTAAAAAAACTCGACAGCTTCAGAGCTCAGACGATGCTTAACCGTACTGTTAACAAATTCGTCAACCTCGAATCACTCCTTCTCCGTAAGAAGAACATGCTCGATTACGTTTTCGTGTCTGCTAAAAGTGAATTTACGGCTAGAGATTAAAAAACTCGTTTATTTTAGGGCATAATTTTCAAAGGCGATCGAAATTTTGAATTTTATAACGTTAAATGGATATTGATAGTCTTTCATAAATAGTCTTTCATCAACCTCTCTTCATAAATCAATGATTTTTCGACCAAATTGCAACCTTCATTTTAAAGGCTTTATAAAATCTATGGTCATTTTGCACGTAAAAACTCAAAGAGAAAACTAAACATACTTAATATATTGCAATTTACTCTTTTATAAGCTTACATTTACACATTAACATATTTGATAAAAATGTATATAAATACAAAATAAATACAAAATGTAGGTAAATACAAAGTCTAAAGAATATTTTTACAAAATTGAAATATTGAATGCCTGGTATATACGAAGAAATTCTCGACGGTTGCACTTCTCGAGAAATCGGAAGAGGTGGGGGGTAGCGAAGGTTCGGAAGCCCGAATTCCCCCCCCCCCCTCTTTTTTGCACACAGCCCGAATCCCGATCGCTACTGCATCACGTAGCATCTATGCATTTTTAAGATTTTTTACGTGAAATAAATATAGCATTCATTACAGAATAAAGTTCAAACAATTCATTATTATTATCATTATCATTATTATTTTTAATCGTTTTTTTTAACGAACATAAGTTTACGTTATCTCGCCTTAAATAATCTCGCCTTAAAATTTATGTTATCTCGCCTTAAATTAATGAATAAAGTCGAAATTTTATATCCGGTGTTAATTATTTTATCCGAAAAGTAGAAGGTCCGAGACGTATCCATAGCCTTTATCAACTACGACTAAAATCCAATGTTTTCATAAAAAATTTCTATACCTAGATTATGCCTTAAAATATACAAGAACAATCTGATCATTGACATTGATAAAATCTACGCAGCTATCAATCTAGACGTTGGATAAACGAAGCCTGATGCTAATTCAATCGTTATCGCTTTTATCGCGAACACCGCCGGTAACACCTGCCATCCCCTCGGCCACTCGGATACAAATCAAATTTCGAACGCCTCTCGCGACCAAGCGCGCGTTACTCGTCAAAAGTCCGGGCACTGCCGTGCAGTGATGTGGCACCGTCTCCCTCCCATTTCTTAATTATAAACAGTTTTTCAAGCGGAAGCGGCTCGCGAAAGTCGCCGTTCGTCACGCGCGTCCTCGAAATGAAGATCTCTAATCTCGGTCGCGTGGCCCTCTACCCTCATATATATATATATATATATATATATATATATATATATATATATATATACATGCATACATACAAATCGCTAATTGTCACGCGAGGGGCGCCAGGGCGCACGGCGTCGCGCGCGCATGTGTCACCGATAGGGATCACGCGCGGCGCTATGTCTGCGGAGGGTGTAGAGGCGTTTTGTTTTCTCGGCCGAAGCCCCGTCGGATTTTGACGGATTTAGCATTAAAGTCGAAAACGACCTAGGAGCGAAGGAAAGGCAACGGCAAAAGAATAAAAGAGAAAAAAATAATGTAGCTGCTAATTTCGATTAGTCTTACAGTTGCCTTAGTTCATACGTTTATCATGATGTGTTCGCGTTTGCCTCGATCCTGTTTGTCGTGAGCTCGATGAAGCGTCGAAGCCACCCGCCCCCGCGTATATATATATATATATATATAGGCGCACAGAGATGAGCCGCAGTTGGGCTCCAGCAGCGGTAGGAATCGAGTTAAGAACACGTACGGTAAGAGCATCGCGACTCGAGGACGGGCCGTAGAGGAGCTGATTTTCAAGCGGAAGGTAAGATAGATAGAGAGTGAGAGAGAGTGAGAGAGGGGGAGAGGGAGAGAGATAGAAGGCACACCGGGCCGGTGATCAATCGTCTGGATCTTCGCTCGCGTGGCTGAATCTTAACCTTCTGGATCCTCTTAAGGGATTTCCATGTATTTACTCGTGGCGCTGCTCGCTGCCCTCCCCCACTCCCCCGGCCCGCTCTCGTCCCGCCTGCACAGCCATTACCAGCCCGGCCCCAACGGGGAGGTGTGGGGTGGGGTTGGGTTCGCTTATAAAGGCGCGTTGGCGTTATTTTGCCTCTGATTATCTCTTTATTTGCAACGGATGCACTGAAAATATCGATTGCGGCTACGCTCGATTTGAATAACTCTATTGTCTCGGGACGGGGCAGGGGGACGGGGCGAGACCGCTGCCTGAGAGCGCTTTGCATATTATTTATGAGGCGAGCTGCTCTCGTTTTCCAATCGCCCCCCCCCCCTCAACATCGTCCCCACGCAAACTTGGTTGTTCTTTTGGAGGGACGAACGTAGATTGTTTTTTAGTAGTCTTTTTGTTTTTTAACGAATCCGCCAATACGGCGTTGAAAAGAAACTGATAATGTAAATGTCGTGGGTGAGTAGGATTTTTTGTCTATTCGCTAATATCTACTCTCTAGATCGAGTAAGTGAAACTTTGAACTTCTTGGATGAGTTCAGTTGATTTAGCTTATCAATAAACGAATGTTAGTACTTAGAGTAAGTTAGATTAAATTTTTGTGTATGAAAATATGTAAAAATCAGTCAACTATCAAACAACTATTGATGAATTGTTAATTTCTCATACGTATATTTAGATTCTTTCAGCTGTATTAATCAGTTCTACGATCGGTTACTAGATGGCCACCTGTATTTTTCGAATATTACATTAAAGTAACTATTTTTAATTATTAATGTTAAACACTTATTTGATACATCTTTTATTTCACGCGTCCAATTGTCTTTTAGTCGAAATATTTTTATTCCGTACGTGATAGTGAAATTATGTTTAGCAGAAACAGTATCTTTTCTTTAAAAAATTTGAAAATTGAATTAAAATCAGCATTAAATCACAGCATTCAATGTTCTCAAATATTCATTGGCTATGAATATGAGAAGGGCAGTGAAAGTTCATCACTGACTGATTAACAGTAAATGTGATTGTGGCATATAAGTATAAATTCAATTGATACTACGCTCCAATTGTTTTCACTATAATGTAAATAAATTTCGCGAACTATCACATTAACGGAAATCTATATCGTTAGGAGGAATACCATAGGTAGAAATCTATCGCTGGACGTATTTAGAAGATTTAGAATTTTAGAATTTTCTTGGAATGTACTGATTATCCAGTTTACAGTCATTTCAGCTAATTCAAATTTGACGAATACAAAATAAGTGTATAAATAAATTTGTTTGATAGTTGACGATTTAACATGAACGCGTGCAGAACTTTTCCTCTCCAATACTACTAATAAAATGCACGCTCATATTAACGAGCGTCCAATAAAATCTGGATCATTCATTAATTTAGCCTTGATGCATTATAACAATTAATAATCCCACGCGAATTTCTCGTGAATTAATTTATCCTCGCTCCCATCGCCTCCCGGCTATGGGAACGAGCGAAATTACCAGTAAAAGCTCCGGTACACGGTTTGGCAAGGTCACGAAACCGATCTGTATCAATCTTCCCGAATTTCCCGGCCTATACCCGAGAAAGGTATCGATCATTCCACTCCCTCGCCACCCCCTCCCCCGCCTGCCGACCAATCTCACTTGCCGCAAAGTCGGCGTGCCGCAGCAAAAAGAAAGAAGAAAGAAAAAAGAAACAACCCTCTATCGTATAAAACTGAATTTTGTAAGCCGCGCTGCCTCGGAGGAAATTTCCCTTCGCCCTCCAAGCTCCCCCCCCCACCCACAACCACCCCATCGCTCTCTCATCGGGCAACAAAGGATAATACGTAGGTAGATAGACGATAATAATTTTGCGCGAGTCATCGCTTCCGCGCCGCTCGGCGTTCTGTATCGACGCGCAGAATCTCCATCGTGGCGCGACGTAACATTAGCCGAAAATCTGAGAGCGGAAAACGTCCGGTATATATATATATATATATATATATATATAGTACGGAGGACAAGAAAGGTCGGGGCGAAAACCATTAATTTTCCTCCGAATATCGGCGCGCGCACGGGGCGAAATACGTTTCGTCTACTCAGATATATGAATCTCTCGCTCACTCTCTATCTCTCTCCTTCCTTCGCCACCCTCGTGAAGCAGAGCGCTGAGGGCAATTTAAATACAAGTGTATCTACTTCGTGAGAATTTTTTTTTTTAAGTACGAGTTTGCGTATCGTTTAATAGCATTGAAAATCTTCGTTGCGGCGAAGGCGAACAGTTTACATCCTCTTCAGGGTCGGTCCGTTTGTATTGAATGTTTTTCGATTAAGTGTGCCATAGCTGCGCGACTGTAATATTTTAAGAATATAGGTGTTAAAAGTACACATAGCGGCAGAAAGAGTAGTACCGATGGGGGAACTGGAGAAATTATGGTTTAGGATCAATATAATTGAGATCAATATTGTGGTTCATTCGAACAACAGATAGTTAAAGTAAATGTTCCGACGGATAGAGAATCCAATAGCCCAATGGGTATAGGTCTTCAATTTTGATACTACAGCCACGAAATAACTTCGTAGTCTGTTTTTCATCTGTAAACTAGAATCTCACTAAATCGCGCGGAAAAGAATCACTCTCGCCTTTTTCCCCCCACGACAAGAACTCTATAGGCACGAATATTCATCATTGATAGAATTTGGTATTCCTCTGTAGACAAAGGTCTCATCGAGGATCTCAATCGAAGCTCTCATAGAAATTCCACGATTCAGTGCAGGAACCAATACCGACGAGTGACGCATTGGACCTATCGGTATCTTACGACAGTTTCTATTTACATTATTGATTAGTGAATTTTTTACGGGTTCAATAAAATTCAATAGCAGCTAGTTAAAAACTCTTTATAGTCCTAATTTCGAGTACAGAATCGACTCGCTTAATTATCATGTCGACTTAAAAATATTCATTTAAATTTGAAACAACGATTATCGCCAGGTGGTGGCTAAAACGAAGTTCAATTATCGCCACTGAATAAGCAATAAGCGAATGTTGATTGATTCAGTGAGAATATTCACTGATTTAAATGAGAAAAAATATTCATCTTCTGTTCGTATTATTCGTGTAATTTTTGTAGATTTCAAAATTTACATAGATAATGGAAAACAAACAAATCGTGCGGTATCAGTGTTTTTTCACAGGTCCTGGAATTCACAGATCAAGCATGTAGGAAATTCTGCATACGGTGAAATGAGTACTTCAAAAATGAGTAAATTCAGCCGATATCTTTATAATAAATAAATAAATAAACAAATAAATAAATATATATATATATAATATACATAAAGAACTTTTACCACGCGACTTATTGCGCATCATCTCTGAATCTCCGTGTCGTTACACATGCCTACTCACTCACCCTCGTGTTCGCGCCTTCCGTAATAAGTCATTAGGAGTGTTGCCTGACCGCGAGCGAGTGCGCGTCCCAGGGACGAATGGCAGCAATCATCGCCTTTTACATCCCCTCGCCCTCCACGGACACGTTCCGCACGATACTCGTTTGTATTTCTGTATATATATATATATATATATATATATATATATATATATATATATATATGAGAACAGGGGCGGGATAATACAAGGGGCGCGTATGCCATTCACGGGCGCGCACCAGAGAAAAAGAGAGACAATGCTGGCGGGGTGAGCATAGGTGTCTTGTTAGCGACACCCCCGACGAGCAAGCGTGAGAGAACCCCTCTAGATCTGAGTCTGTTCGCTCCCTCCCTCTCCTGACCCTCCATATGTCTTTCGAAGGAAAGAACAGAGAGAAGAGAGAGAGAGAGAGAGAGAGAGAGAGAGAGAGAGAGCGAGAGAGTGAGAAAGTGCACGCGAAAGTGTGCGCTGCCTGTCGAATAAAGAGGTTGTCTTCCCCGTACGCGCTGGATCTTCTTACATATATATATATATATATATATATATATATATATATATATATAAATATACACGGGAAAGAGTGAGAAAGAGTGAGGGGGCGGGGGAGAGTGAGTCACACTGATCTGATAATCACGGCTTCGTTTCCCCTTCGGCGATCTCTGTGCCGCGTCACTCACGAGGGAGCACGGTCCTGTCGAGGACTCTTCCGAATTCTTTTATTCCCTTTTTCCTTTATTATTTTTCATTTTTCTTGTTTGAGTAAGAATGTTTTACATTTCTTTTTCAGAATATTCCCAAGCTCGATCGAAAGGAGAGGGCGGTGGATTGATTGTAAATATATAAAAAGAGGATTGATAAATACGATAACAACGGGTTCTTTCAATTTCAATGTTTTCTTTACATATAGAATGAAAATGTTTAGAAAATATGCATATATAGAGAAACGTTTTTTTCTGGTTAATATAAAAATAAGTAAATGTTTTCTGAAGAAGCTTCGAGAACTTTTTAAAATATTGCAAAATTTCATGCAATCAGTTTCGAATACTTTATAGAAATAAGAACATACATTTCGTACAGAACATATAACCTCAGATACGGATATAATATTTAATAAAATAAATCATCGTAATCGTCTGAAATTCATGAATTATGCGTTGTAGGTCTTGAATTTTTAATTGATACTTTGAATATTACATAATAATAATAATAATATCGAAAATATATTTAAGTATTTTTTTCAGAATTCGTTGTTTCATCTGACCGGTTTCATAAATGATAATAATAATATTTGTAAGAGTGATAAAATAATAATATAACGTTATACATATATATATATATATATATAAGTGATAGGTGCTCGAGTGTCACCGTTCGAATTCTCGGAAATAGAGTTTTGAGAAACTCTGCCTGCTCGTTTCGAATGAACTATTTCTGCATAGAAAAAATATCTTATCGAAGATAATTTATAATAACAGTTTCTTATTCGAAACAGTACTTCATTAACTAATGCAAAGTGTACTTAAAAAAAATACGTGCAAAATCAATTTATTGCAATAATTTTGCATGCTTAGTCGAAAAAGCCTAATAATTCATCTTACGAACAATCGCGCTGATTAGGCCCCGAACGTAGGAGAGGGTGGGCGGCCGTCACGCCTGAAATCGGCAAAACTACCGAGAGGGCGTGGATAATCATGGTTGCGTTGCCGTCCTGGATTTTCGCGCAGCTCCAGCCGCGCGGACTGAGGCATTTTTCGAATCGCCATCTCCTAATAATGCGCGGCGAGCACACCGCTCGGCTGTATGCTGGGGTGAGAAGATGAGAGAGAGAGAGAGAGAGAGAGAGAGAGAGAACGGATTGGACTCCCATAGAGAGCGTTGCGTCGCCGCGTCGCGCCTTATAAGCCGCATTTCCAGTTTACGCAACAACCTACAGTGTGTGCACGCCGTATCCGCCCTCGCAAACCGAACTGTAACCCGCGCGGACGCGCGCTCATGCATAATATTCCGATCACGCGCGGCGGACAGGTCGCGAGAGTCGACTTAAGTGCCCCGCCTGGGGAACCGGCGAGGGCGTGGGTAAGGGCGGAGGGGAGGCAGGAGCGCGGGCGGCCCACTGAATGGCCGCGAGATTACCGCGTCCTCGCCGCCGTCGTCGTCGTCGTCGTTGTTGTTGCTGGTGCTGCTGTTGCTGCTGCTGCTACTCTTGCTTGCTGAGCGCGCGGCCTTTTCAGCGCCGATCTTCGCCCGCATTATTCACGTTATACCTCCGTGCGCGCGCGCGCGCGCATGTAGTCCAAGAGAGGCTTAAGCGAGGGCCGCGGGGCCGTCCGACGCGCCGTTGCGGGAAGTCCGGGGCCGCGCGAGCCACCTCTCGAGCGCTCCCATACAGCGCCACTTTTATGCGTTCCGGGTTAGTTAAGCGCTCTTTCATACCGCCATATACATGCTAATCCAGCCGGCGAAGTTCGCTCTTCCATTGTACGCGAGTTGCGCAACCGACGACCCTGCGCGCGCACATACACGTGCGTGCATACGCGCATACGTACATAACACACATGCATAAAAGCGCGTATGGAGATTTATTTGACGGGTCGGTCGCGCCGTAGCCGCGTGACGACAGCGCGACGTAATGCTGCGAACGGATATATTTATATACGAAGGCGGCTTTATCACGTCCCTCCGCTATATTATAAATTTACTCAGTTTGTTTCTGTCTTATTCTCTATATATAGGTGTATATATATATATATATATATATATATATATATATATATATATATATATAGTTCGAACATCGGTGATCTTTTTATGGAATGCATATAGACAGTGTGCAGGCCGACAACGAAGACCTTTCTAAGTAGTTAATTTCGATATGTTCAGACGCTGCTATGATTCCGAATGAATTCATTGACTGACGACGGTATCGTTTCGATTATTCTTGAAAGTTTTTATCGACAGAAGATAATCATCGACAATTTCATTTCTTGGTTTAACTCCAATTCTGATGTTTCAGAATGGAATTATGCATTTTATCGCGTGACACGCTTCTCGAATGAATCAGGCTCGCGTCCAAAAAGTGTGAATACCTGCTATGCCAACTCAACAATTATATTAAGCGAGAATAATATTCTCAAAGAGTTTAAAGGTGATATTTAATTAGTTTTCAAGTAAATTAGTGTTATTACTAATAAAATATGTAAATTTTTATTAGAAAGGCCCTTGTGTATATGAGATTTTTTCATTAAAGGCAAAAAAAGTACTTTCACATTCAGTTCATTTGATTTTATTCTCAGATATCGAAATTTCGCTTTAATTTTGTAATGAATATCAAAGAATTTCCTGGAACAATGTCCAAAATCGATCGCATGCTCATATTTATCGTTAAATGTAATCCAGGCAGACTTTTATAGTTATAAAGTAAGCCGCAAACTTGCCTCGTGACAATATCTAAATACGCGCGACGTATAAATTTTGCTGTATTAGCCACGCGTGTCCGAATAAATCCGTGAAAAGAAAAACTCTATATAATATAATGGAGCACTTCAAAGTATCGTGCATGAAAAGCAAAGTCGATAAAATGTTGATTGGTCTTGAAAAATTTCCGTCCCACGCAAACAAGTTCTCATTGTGAACTTCCACAATCTACTGTTATAAAGATAATATTCCATGTAGCTTCAAGAGAGGAAGAGAGAGAGAGAGAGAGAGAGAGAGAGAGCGCTAGGGAGAAGGAGATAGAGAGACCCTTGAATTATACCCCCGTAATTTCATAAATATCCCAACCGAAGATTTATCCATTTTATAAGACAAAGTTTACGACTACATGCCTATATTAGTTTTATTTCAATATCGATCGCGCGTTACGCGAGCCGTACGCCGCATATACAAGCTCCCGTGGCTGACGAACGATTTGCCCTCGTAAAAATACGTGTGTGTGTGTGTGTGTGTGTGTGTGTGTGTGTGTGTGCGTGCGTGCGTGTGTACACGATACTATATGCGTCTAACTCGGCCGCGCTCGTTTGTCCGCAAAATGAAAACTCCCGTACCACGCCAGGCAGAGCGAGCGCGCATCGTCAGGATCAGCCTCCGTCCTCTCGTACAGTCTACACCGTACATTCTTCCCAGTACGTTCGGCGCCCAATCGAGAAAGCCCAGGGGCCGGCCGCGACGCGACAAGAGGACTCGCGCGCGAATAGCCGCTACGCGAGCGCGAGTCCGACGAAACGAGTTCGGTCGCGTGAATCGAATTTCGCGAATTTCGCGGGAGCCTCGGTACCGGACATACGTACCACACGTACGCGCGATGCTACGAAGCAGCTTTGTCGTTGTAATTCACCGGCGGTTTCGCGCGACGACGTCGATGGCCCCTGGAGCGGAAGCGCCGTCCGCGATGTTTGCTCGAAATCGATGGGAGGGAAATTTGGGCGAATTGTAAAGTGTTCGCGTGCCGTTATTTTTTGAAGTAAAGCAATGTCGAGCCCAATGACAATGGTGAATTTTGTAAGAGGTCGATAGATGTAAATGGAGATCGAATCATTTGTGCTTCAAAAACTCGTAAGAATAAAACTTTAGCGGCAGATCTAAGACGTGTAAGTGTATTGTTCCCTCAGAGCTGGTTTATTTTTTAATCAAATTAAATAACGGACGTGAAATTTTTCGTGCTCTTCTTTTAAATTATATTTGCATTACATTTCTACCCGTCGCCGATCCAAAATTAGATTTTATTCGTTTAAAGGCTAATTTCTCAAGCATTAAGAAACATCTTACAATTTATTAGATATTTTGCTATCTATGTAGGTATTTGATTAAGATTCGTTTCAGAAATTCAGACAAAAAGTAAAATCCTGTCTCATATTGAGCGAAACATTCATAAGTAATCAATTTCATGTGACAATATGGCTTCTAGTTATAAGATTATTTCAATTTCATATAACTCCATTCGAATAATTAAAGATTGCAGTTTTATAAGCTCTATTCACAGTTATTTCTAATTACTAATGTAACGATCAAAATTTTATTGTTCTTCGGAAATTTCTTTATTGATGATATGTGAACTAACAACCTTCTAGATAATTTATTAATCAAACTCATTTTAATATATTAATTTAATTTTCTGCATAAGTACTACATTAAATTTTCGAAGCATACTATGAGATATCACTTGGAACAATATCTCGGAATATATAATCATCTGTACAATAATAAAGATTTTTATGATATATATTGTCGGTCAATTCCAATTTAAAAAAAAAAAAAATAATTAACTAAAAAATGATGCGAGAGGCATCAAAAATTTTTAGGCTCTTCCTCGATACATTGTCCCAATTCTGCAAAGTCCCAATTTTCTTGCTCGTTTTACGTCTGTCTACAGACGAAGCTTCCTGCGCCGCGAGTCCATCGGCACTGTCAATGGGCGAACGAACCGCGCGGCGGCGGGGCGGGGCGGGGGTTTTGCTCCCCCCTACCCCGCCACGAGATGCGCAGAACCGCAAGAGCGGATCCAGCTCCGCGATCCGCGCCGCCGTCCGCGAGAGTGGCGCAGGTTGCAGTTAATGCGCCCGCCGTACGCGCGATACGAATCGGCGCGCGGGTGCAAAAATACCACGTCTCCCTCGTTAAATCATCTTAAAAACGAGCGCGGGAGAGGAGTATTCTCACTCCCCGTACACTAGCGATAGCCGATCTTACGTGTGGACGTAATAAAAGTTTTTGTCCGTGTTTTTTTTTTTTTTTTTTGCTTGTTTGTTTTTTTTTCTCTGGAACGAACCCAGCGGACGAGATTATCATTGTTCACCTAACCGACTGTGCGAGGAGGGAATGGAGCGAGGGATGGAGGGAGCGAGAGAGAGAGAGAGAGAGAGAGAGAGAGTACGCTGAAGGAAGAGCTTATCACGCGCCGGCAATCATGTCCGCGAGACTTGGAGCGCAAACGTGCGCAAGCTCTCGTCGTCAGTATACGTATACGTGTATATTTGAGCACCTACATCTGTATGTGTATAACGGTAAAAGCTGAGATGAAGAGCTGGCAAGGGCAAGAGGGTCAGAACACGCGTGTATGTATATATATATATATATATATATATATATATATATATATATACACATCATACACATATCAACACACACACACACACACAAGCCCTAGATTGCATACCAGTTAGAGAAAAAAGAAGTTGAACTAACAAATATAAATTTCCCAGTTCATACTAAAACTGGAAAATGATACTGGTTGTTAATAGTACTACGGAAAATTAGTATTATTATAATAATTGTAATAGTCTATTAAAATAACAGCAAATAAGTCAACATTTGTGTTATCTGCATGACATTCCAAGTGTTCTTGTCTTTAATCATTCTGGTACAAAAACAAAGAAACTGTATCTTAATAGAGATTTAAACAGTAGTTTACTGATGTCAAAGATCGAAATTTCGAGAGGCCAGAAGTGAAATTTTTTTTTTCTATTTTCCTTCTTAAATAATAGCTTATTCTAAATAATAAATTTTACTTAATAGTTCGATTTATTCGTCTTATTTCTCTACCGAATGAATTTTTCTTCTAGGCCCTTGTAATACAACTCTTATTTCAATCGGTATTATATGGCTAAAGTCACTCGATACACTTATCGTCAGATACATTTACGCATAGACATTTCACATATGTAGTGCCAATTAATCTCTATAATTTTCTTAAACGACACGTGATGTTTTTTTGTTCGTGCTTTTGTACTTTTGACAATCCAATCACCAACGTCTTTCAAAGCGATGTCACTTCAAATTCGTGTTTGAGTTTTACGCAATTTTCATGTTAAAAATTCATAAAATTGCTTTGCGTAAAGAAAAATATGTTTTCTTAACATTTCGATCTAAGCTGAAAGTTTAGATTACTATTATAACATCATTAAATTGCTCACGAATTAAAAAAATGCGACGTAATTTTCCATTTTCCGAAGATAAATTATTACAACTCATAACGCATTAGACCTCGCGCTACGATTATCCATCGATTGAGATACTGTTAGACATTTTTACGATCCAGTTTTCTTTTGCTTGTTTCCCGACTTAGCGGCACTTTCGAGGGAAATCATCGGTCGATGGTCGTAACCAAAATTGTCGTAAAATCATTCATTTGAAAGATTCTCAATGCGAGCCCTGTGATTCATAAGAGCCTGGATCAGTCGTTACTTACACTTTCAACCGTTACTTATAGTTATAGATTACTGTTTTCTTTAAAAGTAGAAAAAAGAAATTTAAATTTCACCTTATTTTACGCATTTTTCGGAAACCAACAATACCGTACTCACCATGACGGCAATTTGTTTCTATCCGACTTTGCATCCGACATTATTAATCAATATCTTTATCCATTCTTCATCGAAACAAAAAGAAACAGGAAAATATTCCAGTTCTTATTTATCACAAAACGCGCATTAAAAAAACAATGCCTGTTGCCTGGTCTAAACGCTTTCATTTTTACTTTTTACGTATATACAAGACAACCGAGACTGCACTCTGCGTCATCTTCTTTTTGTGCTTTGGATGAACAAAAAAAAAAAAAAAAGGAAAAAGAAATCCCATTGACTGGGTTTTTTTCTGAACGCATTTTTTGCAGACGTTCTCTCGACCTGTCTGTCTTGCCGGGACGATTACATTGTTCTCTTCGCGAATTCTCGCTGTGCGCGACGTGTAAGCGCATACCTATATATATATATGTATGTATGTATGTATATATGTATATATAGGGCTTTTCTTCCTGCAACGCGCACACTGCGCGCAGCATCCCACAATTGTATAACACTCAGCGGTGTATAGTATAGTAGTTGGCAAGTCTGAGCTTGCCGTCAGGCTTCATAGAGGCCGCCACCTGTCGAGCTCGTTCCTTCGATCCTTCAGCTGGATCAGTTTCATTCAGTTCGCTTTATTTCCCTTTCGTCACTATTGGTTAAAGCTTAAAGTTAAAGTTAAAGCCCGTTTTCGTAGAAAATAAGGCTGTTTTTGAACATTACACACACACACCCACACACACACACACATACATATTATTTGAAAAATTGATTACGTATAATTATTCTTTGAACAATATATTATATATAAGTGACTGTATAATTACAATTGATATATGATAAAGGTATAGACAAATGATGGTAGTTATCAAAAACCGCGTATGAATAGTAGATTAATAGAGAATAGCAGATTAATGTATACGTATATAAATTTTTATCGAATACTTATATTACGATGAAATGATCAATTTATCTTCGATCGTCAAACTTTGACATTCGACACACTTTGACACATCCTACCGCTTTGACAACACTCTCTATTGATATTTAACATTTATGGATTATTATGTCTGATAAAGTATTTTACGAAATTTTCATTACGCGATTTTTTTTATATAGGCTCGTTGAACAATTCAACTGAATTTAGTTAAATATTATTAGAAAATTTTAAATGAGACTATTACGTTGAAGAATAATGGGATGACGTCATTTTAGACACTGTTGTATATTTAATAAAAAAAAGTAGAAAAAAAATTCGCTAGAAGGCTTCTCTCCGACGAATGGGCAAAACTCCGTATTATATTAGTTGATCGATAACTTCGCTCGAACGAGATCGGTCGTATATACACGTGTAAATATAGATCCGCGCGGCAATTTATAATTTCTGCTCCGCTGGATTCTCTTTCCGACTATCTCTCCGTGTCTCCCTTCCTCTTTGTATATACATATAAGAAACTCTTTCGCGGGACGCAACGCTCGCCGTTAATTTTTACCCCGTGTGCGATAACCGGAAACTTTGACGCGCATCATTGCAGCCGACGGTTTGTCTCCCTAGAGCGCGCGTGAACGGGAGTCTCGATGGGGGGATAAAGCTCAACCCCCCGCCTGATGTTATCTCTCTCTCTCTCTCTCTCTCTCTCTCTCTCTCTCTCTCTATATATATATATATATATATATATATATATATATATATATATATACATATCTTTCTCATTAAAGGATGTAATTTGCGATTAATCAACTACTTCGGTTCTATATATATATATATATATATATATATATATATATATATATATATATATATATATATAATAGCTGACGTGGAGAAAATCCAATAAGTTATAGTATAGATTCTTGACTGTCCACTTTGGATTTTCTCGAGTCGTCGGGTGCTTCATCAGCAGAGTGTAACGTTTTATATCACTGCGATATATACCGTGATTTTATGTGTGCATGTGTGCACGCAATGCAGGAGCGAGGCTATTTCGCGCGTTATAAATGCGCCTTGAAATACCGCCCGCTTCTACATAGCTTATTGTGCCGGCAAAAAGTATTGTATATAGAGTGGTCAAACGAGAATAATATATATATATATATATATATATATATATATATATATATATATATACGAAGGAATTTTCGACGAGAGTGGGACGATTGCACTATGAAGCTCGGAAATTTCATTACAAAATGGGTCTATAAACGACGAATCAGAGCAGATAAACATAGAGAGGGCACGCGCGAGGGTAGATATTCGTGGCTAATACAGAGAACTCGATAATGAAAATTTACGATTTTGATAGCAATTAATCAGAAGGAATGTAAAATTCCGTTTGTCACACGTGATTTCCCCTCGAACCCGGAAAAAAAAATGCGATCATGTTAATGCACGCTGCCGTGCTGTTCGCATCGCACGCGAGCTATGGAGCTCGTAGAACATTTGAAAAACAATCTAATATCAGACGGAAATTGACAAATTAGTGTTGACAAAGCTTTACCCACAGAGGCTACTTACACGAGCAAAAAAAAAAATTAAAATCACCATCTTTTTATTAGTTGAAGCAACGCTTTCGTCGCTTTCACAAAGACAAGATAACAACGACAGATTATCAATTTCAGCATTGTACATTTCGTTTATCTCGCGAGTAAAATGACGACACGTAGTATCATCGCTGTCTATTCAAGATTATATTAATTTTTAATGACGAATAATTTACGTTAATAAATAATCTAAGCAAATTTCGGCGGCACTCAGTATATTCTTGATATCGATGATAAAAAATTATTCTCTCAGCTAGAAATACTCGCCCGACTTTCGTGCTCTTTTCCTTTAATCGGATGAGAACGACTCCTCACACCGGCTCATACGTCCCTTTAACGTCGAAAGAGGTAATCCCAGTGCTAAGCGTCGCTATCGGCTGTGACTTCTCGGAGCGTATATACATATATATATATACATATGCGTGTATATATCCTCGGCCTCTTGGCTCATTTATCGCCTCGGTTCTCTATCGGCTTTGGCATTAGCTGCGCGCCCAGCTCGTGCCCTCCCTCCGCCCTCGCTCCGTGACGCGAATGCTCGAGGTGACGTGGGCGCTCTCGGCACTGCACAGGGAGTATCGGCCTGATGCATCGAGGCCTCGCCGGTCATCAGCTGATATATATATATATATATATATATATATATATATATATATATATATATACAAACGGGCACCTTCATTAAAGGTAGGTACAGCGTGCATTATGCAATGTACGCAGCGCGATCGGGGCCGACTGCCGCTTACATACGTACACGCGCACGCGGATGCGTATCTGTGCGCCTACATATCCATACGGGCGCTCGATAATACGGATGCATTAGCGTCGCGCGTGTAGGCCGACGTCGCAGCGGCGTGAGGCGCGAGCCTCGCGCGACCGAGATCCGTGGAGGAAGAACATATCGCCGCACGGCGAGCGTCGATGCGCCTCGCTCGCTTTTTACGGCTTTTTAACAATGGGGATCAGACGCGCGCGGTGCGCGAGGCGCGCGTCGGCGGCGCTCTAGCCGTGCCGCCTGTTCTCGCGCGTCCTCCGGTCCGCTGGATTGAGCTATTGTTTTATACGGCGTTGAAGAAAAGGCCGATGCTCTGCCAAGGCGTCGACGCCGTCGTCCTCGAGCTTTCTCGCAATTTTCGAGAGGCGTGAGAACTCGAAAATCTCGTTAAAAGGAGTGTATGTGTACGCGCGCGTGTGTGTGTGTGTGTGTGCGCGCGCGCGCGTGTGTCCTCGAAAAATACCGGTGCGAAGCGAATTTTCAAATGCATCGATAAGATAGCTGTATAGGAAGGAGGGAGAGGGGAAAATTTTTTTTTCACCACGAACGTATCACGTATATATATATATATATATATATATATATATATATATATATACGGGTATAACAGTAAATACACCGGACAGCGCGGAAATTGTAATAATCTCTTCCGTATCTTCCCGACCGTATCTCCCGGCATTTATATACATTGTTCCTTGGCAATGATCGCGCGGCGATAGACCAAATGGACAGTGGTGCAGTTTAACGGCTGTTTAATTAAGCGAATATAAAGTATAACGCGACGCCGAATCAATTATTCAACTCGCGCACATTTGCACGTGCACGCCTCTGAAGAAAAATACATATATATATATATATATATATATATATATATATATATATATATATATATAATGTGAAGAGAAGGTATCTATACATAAAGTACAATCTACAATCGGTGAGAAAACAGGGGAGAGTGGCAAAACCCTTCATTTTGCGAGGCGCATACGTCTCTGTTTCGGAAACGGGACGCGCGTGTATAAGTACATATAGACGTAAGCTTTAATTACGTGCGTAGAGTGTAGCGTGTGCGTCTGCGTATGTATATATAGCACATAACAGCGCACCGTGAAGATGACATAACACGGATAAACAAATTGATTTATAGCGGGAGTTTCGCGACCTGACCTTCGTTAAGTGTAGATATATATATATATATATTTGTGTAAAGGGTGAGTAGTAAGAGAGCGATAGAGGGGCAGAGGTAGAAGGGCGATGAAAAAGACCGATAATCTCGCGTGTATATGTAGCCTGCATTTGTATGCCTATCCAGAATTTCCTTTTTGCGCGCGCGCGCGAGTGTGTGTGTGTGTGCGAGTGTGTGGGTGTGTATATGTGTGTGCGTGTGTGGGTGTGTATATGTGTGCGTGCGTGTGTGCATGCGTGCGTGCGTGTGTGGAAGACAAGAGACCAAGAGAACACGAGAATGGGTAGGCTGAGGGGAAGAGGGATGTTACGCGATAAACGTGCGGGAGGCATAATAATAACAATAATAATAACAATGCCATTCGCACGGCCGTGTATACGCGCGATATTAGTACAGTTTGATATCCAACGATTAGTCCTCGTACATACGTATCAGTGTATATTTGTTAATGGGAGAATGAGCAGATCGCAGCATCACAATCGACCATTGGACGCATTCGCGCTAATATCCACGGTATTAAACGGGCGTTTCGAGGATTCTTTCCGCAAAAATGAATAGATAAGAGCGCGCGAGTAAGATGAGCATAACGAATAAGAGAGAGAGAGAGAGCAAGAGAGAGAGAGAGAGAGAAAGAGAGAGAGAGAGAGAGTGCCTCACCGCACAGCCTATTCCGTTCGGTTACGCGCGCGTGTAAAACGTACAAGATGCGCGTGAGCATTTTCTTCTTCATCTTCTTCTTCTTCTTCTCCTCCTCCTCCGCAATCCTCGACCCCGCCGCGATTCGTAATATCGAGAAAACACAAAGTGCCGACACCGTAATAAGATTACTTTTTCCATCGACTTCGGAATAAATAACGGCTGTTCGCGCAGCTCGCGCCCGAGCACGAATCATTGTGCAATACGGGGGGAGAGCGCGCTGCTGGGCGAACGAACGTAGCGTCGCACGCGTTTCCAGTCAGCCGCGATAAACTTTCCGTGTTTATTCGCGAAACGCCCGCGCACACGTACAAACGTGTACGGGCGTTTTTCGACTTTTTTCTTCTTCCTTTCTTTTCGTTCCACCGCGCATGATTAACTCGTTTTATAATTATCGTCGTGATATATTTGCTGTAAATACTTGTTAAATGCGTATTGTTCAAAGCGCCACGGAGCGGACGCCGACGAGCCGCGAAACGCGGCGCTCTCTTATAAATTCGTAATTTATTTTATGCATCTATATATAAATATATACATACATGTAAGCCCATTGACTCGCGGTCGCGTATATTTTATAACCGACATGCCGGTCGTCGCGCTCGGGCTTTCAGCGCCCAGCTATATACGGAGCTTTACGCGTTATGCACGGGACAAATAGTTAGTCACGCGCGCGTGATATATTTTCAATAATTTTAAATTGCCTCGTTTTCCCACTTTTGCCTTTCAACCGGAGGAGTGAAAGGCGAGTTCCCCGCGGATTGATTTATGCGCGTTACTTTAATAATTATAAACCGTGCAATGCCGGTAACAAACGCTTTTAAATCCGAAGATTATTCTCGCTAGCTGTACATGCGCGCGGATCGAGGAATTGGGCAATGAACAAAAGGTAAGAATCAAGAATTTAATTTGTGGAAAAAAAAGGCATAGGCGAGCTTTCTTCATTAATGTAAAATTTAACATTTAATTATTAACGTTTAATTGGACGATTATATCAAATGGCATATGACTCAACGCGTCTGTAGAAAATCAAGTTGGGTACAACTAGCTGTTCATAAACTATATCAGTTCATCATATTCATTAAATTTTCACTTAAGAATTTATATAAAAATCAATTCCAATTGCTGATAAAATATTTCCCTTAAAATAAAAAATAAATACATAAATAAACCGTTGAAACAACGCTAAAAACAATCGTATCTGAATTAGGTACAGTTGATGAGTGTAAATAAGAAACAGCTATTTACATTTGGATAAACCAACTTTAACTTTATAATACATCGACAAAATCTGCATATCGTTGGGGCTAACCTATGAGTGCAAGTATACTCCAAATTCATGCCATATACTATTGAAGGATTGAATTGCGCGAAAAGGCCTAAAGACAAGAATCTTCGAATGGACTATCGAAGATGGCTCGTTGAATCATTGGGAAATCTTACAGTTCTTCAACGAACCCATCCGAAGAGAAATTTGTTCGTCAGACTGACTCGGAGCCATTTGAGCATACGTTGACACCGTTGATGAAAGTGTATCGCTCGTAGAAAAAAAAAAAAGAAAATCGAAAAAAGAAAGAAAAAAACCTAGGAGTTCCCTGAGAAGTTCCCTAGGATCCCGAATACATCCAGCATTTAGGCGGATCCATCATCGTATACGTCGTATAATTCGTAACTGGAAATAGTGCCGCGAATACACAAAAATAAAGAAAAATAATTACCAACTTGTATCCGGCGTATGGTTCTAAGGATACGGCACCGCCCACGCGCGTTTAATACGACCGCGCGACTCTATCGACGATCCCATCGTCCTTTTACATCTCAATTAACCGGATAAACGGGCGGGCGCGCGTAAGGCGGCACTTCAGAAATATCGGTATATAATGTGTTCAGCTCTCCTTTTGCCGCTTGTCGTGTATATCTATCTATCTAGATATATAAATATATAAATACACACACACATATATATATGTATACATATATATATATATATATATATATATATATATATATATATATGTGCGCAATTACAGCTCGTACCAGCTGAGAAAATGCCGCGGACGTCGCCTCCCGGCCGCTCGAGCTGATTAAATTACCGGGTTGAGCGCTTATGCAGCTCGACTGCCGGCGCTCGAGAGGAAAACGCACAGATACGCATATACGTCAGAGCCGATCAATCTCGCTCCCTCCTTCCCTCCCTCTTTATCTACCACTCTCTCTCTCTCTCTCTCTCTCTCTCTCTGTCTCTCACTCTCTCTCTCTCTCTCTCTCTCTCTCTCTCTCTCTCTCTCTCTCTCTCGCCTCCGTACGTCTCCCCTGGCAAATCTGGCCACTCCGCCGACGTACCCACCGGCTCTGTACGACGGCGTCGCGCTCGCGTAAGACCGGCTTGGCCTATAGCCGCGCGAAACCTCGCGCGTCGACGCGCTTCCGGGAAGAAGGCGGAGCGCCGTGCGGCGACGGGGGACGAGCAGCAGCCGGCCGCCGCGTAGGTACCGACCCAGGCGCGCCTGTCCCCGCGGGTGCGCGCTAGGGGCGGCGGGGTGGCGTCGCTCGCACTCCCGAAGGGCTTACGCGCGATCCATGGACACGTTCTGCACATATATACATATACATACACACACACATATATATATATATATATATATATATATATAGTGTATATGTATGTTTATAGCGTCGCTGGATTACGATCCTGTTGTATCGAGGGAGCTGCGTTGACGGAGACGGACGCCGGCGGCGGAGGACTGTCGACGAGCTGTAGCGCCCGAGTCCACTTCCCCCGAGAGTCGCGTGAGGAGTGGGACGGAGGAGGGCGGGAGAGGCAGCTCACTGGGAGGCAGGCGACAGAATCAACGGGCGCCGGTTCCCGTGTATAGAGTGATCGGGCGAATCTCGACGTTTGACCTTGGGATCATTTGAAAAATTGCGCTTTGAGAACTATTATCCGAGAGCGAGTTATTCTTAATTTTTTTTTTTTTGGTTTTCAAGTTTCTTTTGGCTAAGAAAAGTAACGCTTTGGTATAATAGGTAAAGTGTACATTTATCTTCTGTCATCGAGAATGGAGTTTTTAAATTACTTCTGTTAACATAATTTATCAATACTACCAATCTGTATGGCGATGATGGAACCATTTAAAACTAAACACTTTAAATGTGTTACGAACTTTGGCATTCTATTTTTGTCGATCGTAATTGTGCATTAGTACGAGGATAATACTACACTTTATATTATTCAATCCGTAAACTATAGCTTAATATCATTTAATTATTTGAAAATTAATTAGTACCTATTTTTATACGTCTCAGTTTTATTAATAAACTAAAATAATAATTTAATAAAATTGTATTATTTTCTCAAAGCAAAATCACATGTTTAATTCACACGGATGTCTTCTGTACAGTAATGAAAAATGAAAATAAATCATGCTTATTATCATAAAATCAGGTTATTATCGTATTACATATAATCATTCGTCTTCATTTGTTCGACAGCGTATCGATTCAAATGCCCATTTTATATATACTTTTTTAGTCAAAAAATAGGAGATTCGATCAAGCTGATGCTGAAAGAGATATTTTAAGCATAATTTCGATTTTTCAAAAAGAAAAATATAAAAAAAAATTAAACAAACGAAAAAATAATTCAAAACTTGTGCAATTAATGTTTCGATGAATCTACGAAAATAATTCGTTCTTTTTTTTCATTTTTCAAGAGTTCAAACCGAAATATTTATTTAAAAAATGATGAAAGGTTTGCTTTCCGCATGCGTTACTAATACGAAATGCATTTTTATTTATATTTTTTATTTTTACGAAAATGAAATATACAATGAAATTTACAATAATATTTACTTAACAAGTACGAAGATCGATCTTCCATGTTGATATTTTACGAAATTCCACAATACATACAATTACCGATCAAATAGAACTCAAATTATTGTAAAGATTCGAAAATACAGGATACACTCCAATAGATGTTTTCCGGGCGTTCCGCTTCCGGGGGGGAGGGGGTTCGATAGGGCCGGCAGACGTATATAATAAAGTTCGCAGGCTTTTATTGAATTTTGCCCAACTATGTATACAACAAAGAGCCAAGCCAGCCGCAAATATACACGCGAACTTCGATTAAAACCCGTACTTTAATTTTAGAAATCTCGGCCTGCTCTCCTGTTTTTTTTTTTTAATATTTACAGACATATATGCCTATATTCATATGTAAGCCGGATACTCCCAATGGACAATGCGCGCCGAGGTGGCGCAGCGATAAATTAACGGGAAAAGCCCGCGCACCGGTCGGCCCAGCGACGAGGACCGGTCGGGAAACGTTAGAAATCCGGCAAAATAGAAGTTAATGAAATGCAAACGTTTGCCATATTGTCAAAGTCGCGACGCGCACGGCCGCGTGCGCGGGCATACGCGCGGTGAGAGGGGGGAGGGGGTAGTGGGGTAAAAAAGGGTGGGTTGGCAAGCAAGCAGAGTAAAATAAACGAGCGCTCGTCCGAATATCTGTGTGTGAATATATATATATATATATATATATATATATATATATATATTCGAGGTACAGCGGCTCTCTCTCTCTCTCTCTCGGCTTGCCCTGGCGAGGGTCTGTTCTCGGATTTATTGGCGTATATTTATTAAATCCGATTGCGCCGCGAGCCTATACACCCTACACCGCGCTGGACTGAATCCGCCCTCTCCTATCCCCCCCCCCCACCCCCGTCCACATCCGTATTTGTCCATTGTCTGGACGATTTAATTACAAACATCAATATGCGCGGCAGTCTCAGTTCCGGTGGGCATGTTTTTTTTTCCTTTTGGTTCCAACGTTCGGTCACGCGTAGATTTTCCCCGGCGAGTCGGGCACCACTTCGGTTCGTGTCTGCCAATCGGTCGAAAGTAGTATAATGCTTTTGTTTCGATTTTACGATTTTTTCTTCTTTTTTTTTTTTTATTGTTTTTTCGTCTCTGTTTCGTTGCCAGCCTAGGGAATCGGATCGAACGAGGGATTGTTTTCTCATTCGTCGTGCGCGCGCGCGCGCAATATCGAGATCGGTCAATTTCAGATAATTGTTAAGAGCCTCGGTTATCACCGGGCGGGCCGCCGGGAATTTTATGGCTTTTCCGCTGGCGCGTATACGGAGGCTCGAGGAACGCTCGGGAGCGATCTGTAATCGACGATATAACAAATTGCCCGACGGCTTTGCCATTCCTCGGGATTTTGCCAAGGATATGAATTTCAGCCTGTCCCGCGAAAGTGAATTGTGATGGATTCGTGGGATAATGTAAAGGATCGATAGGATGGAAAGGGAGGGGAGGGGAATTTTGTTATAATTCAAACCACTATAAACCTAACGAAAAAAACATATAGGGTAGATGTACAGGTATCTTTTCTAAGATTATACGTTTGATGTTTGAATCCACTTTGTAATCCGGTGTTAATCTGAAAAGATTGGAAGAAAGCCTTATGGGTTTTATTACTGCTCGAAAATGTCTGCGGTATATCGATCACAATGTGTCTATCTAAGTCATCACATCCAAACATTCGTAGTAGGTGCACGCAATTCTACATTACATTATTCTATATAATTAAAAAAATTGTCGATATAGTCAAGATATATATAATAACAAAAAAATTCAAATAAAAAAATTATCATTTACGGAAATAAGAAATTACTTTAGAACAAATTTATGTTTATTGTATATGCGAATATATCTCGTACGTATAGGCGCGACGATAAAAAAAAACGGAATCACCTACTATGGATGTATTGAATATGAAAAAACTTAAGATGAAGGTTTCCAAGTCCGTGCGGAGTCTTTTCCCTTCAAAAGTGTAGCTCCATATCAAATTCCAAAAATTCCAATCCAGCCAAATATTCGGAGATCCGCCGTAGATAGAAAGCGTACTTGTAATAAACACAATGCGAGTAGAAGAGGCCAAAATTCTCGGAACTTTCCTTCATCTGAGGTCTTTCCTCTTCCACAACAGGTCGGAAGATTGATTAATCAAAGCAATGTTTACGCTGTGCCGCAATTAAAAGAAACGCCACATTCATCGATCGCGAATCCAGTTTCTCCATATCCCCTCGAGCGAATGCCCAGGCTTTCTCGTACCGAATCGCTGTGAATAATCCGAGTGGAATAGGAGACTGGAGCGCGGAACTGGAATCACGTTCCTTCAGCAGGCAGACCGTCCTCCAAGTCAAATATCCAAGACGCTCGAGCCAACCAGACTTAACACCAAGGAAATCTTCGTAGTTACTCCTAAATCTGCCATGGACATCCCTGTCCTTTGTCAGCGTAAAGGAAGCAATTTTCGATCGTCCCTGCGATTTTAAAAGTAACGAGATCAAAAGAAAAATAATTGAAATAGTAATATATGCTTTTCAACGTTATTTGAACAAAAACTTCAGCATACGATTTATAATTTAAGTCCGAAAGTTATAATGTTAAAAAATAACGAATTTAGATATAAATTTATATCAATTTACATTTATACGTTTACATTTGTTCCATATTAATATATATATATATATATAAACATTCCGCTCATACAAACTTAGCCCCTAAGGTAATTAATACAGAGCGATAAAGAAAAGAGCGTCTTTATATTATATACATGACTGAAGAAGTAACTATGGAAAAAAATTCTTTTCCCAGATACAGCTTTTACAAAAAGTTGCTGCGAACCCTGTCCCTCTTCGCTGTCGAATAATCGAGATGAAGCTCGCATTACAATAGATATTTTCTGTCTCTGTATATATATATACATACAGAGAACTCCATGGACTCCCGCGATGCCGTGCCTATATTGAAAATACCCGTCGCCGGCAAATCGAGTCGAGCGGATCGACTGTCGCGCTCCTTGCGCGTCGCTCATTCCCCCCCTCCCCTTTCTTTTCCTGCGACTCGAGCCCCGGTGCTTTCATCGGAAACTCGATTAATTATCTCGATGAAAGCGGTCGGTGGATTTTCCAATCCCTCCCCCCTCCCCCTATCTGTCGCTCTTTTTTCATCTCCTCGTTATGTCGATCGCGCGTGAGAAGAGAGAGAGAGAGACAGAGAGAGAGAGAGAGAGAGAGAGAGAGAGAGCGAGAGAGATAGCGCTCAAGGCAGATAGACGGATAAAGACAGGGACGGATCTCTCCTCAGCCCCCCTCCATTACCCCTCGCCCTCTTTTCCCGCGACAACGAGTATGTTATTATGTCGTCTGGTTGCCGATGGGGCTCGTTAAACAGCCCGTTTAAATTATCGTTCGGATGCCCCCCACTCCTGCCTGCGCGGGACGCGTTCCGCAAGCGCGGCGCGAGAGTCAGAGGCCTACACCCACTCCTCCGGCCCGCTCTCCTTCCCCTCGCGCCCCTCACCCATCATCCGCCCTCTTCACGCCGCGTCGCGCCCGAGCTTTTAATTGAATTTTCAAAACTTGTCTCCTCGCCGTTGTTCGCGCGGAGTCGCGCGCGTTAATTTGCGCTCTCCTTCTTTTTCGTTTTGTTCTCTCGCTCTCTATCTCTCTCTCTCTCTCTCTCTCTCTTCTTTTTTGCTCTTTCCATCGGCTGTACGTCGGACCTACGATAATTGGCTCCACTTTTGGCTCGATACATAAAACCTCCGCGCGCCTGTGCGCGTGCCCGCGTGGCTGCGCAACGCCCCGGACAATTATCGCGTCGAAGCGGCTGTCGGCCGTCGAAAAGCGCGGTTCTAGAATTACCTATATGCGTGCTATAGAGCCCTTGTTACAGAAAAAAAAGAAGAAAAAACAAAAAAACACACACAAACACAAGAGGGGGTTGGGCAAGCAGCTTTAGAGCGTGAATTTTCGGACTCGTTTTTCCCCTATCGATGATTGCAGGGCGCAAATTTTTCGAAATTCATCGCCTCTTCGGTTAAGCGCGGCTGCGATATTGGAGAGATTGGATCGTTAATTAGTTTTTTTCCGTGGGATGGACTTCAACATGTATCGTCGAAAATTAACAGCATGACTTCAACATTCAGCTATCAGGAATCATTGTTTTGTATTTTTAGTTGAAAAATTTACAGTTTCTTTTTTGTATCTCAGCAGAAGCATAAAGAATATTTTTACGAAAAATTTCGTTTTCCCTTAGTGATTTCGGCAAATGTAAAAAAAACGGTTGATTTCTGTGTCGGTTAGTACTCAACGAATTTATAACTTAGAACCGTTAAAATAAGTCATTTTAAGGTAATTGATCGATAAAAATTAAATTTATTAATTAATTAATCGAAATAACTGATCTACCAGTCATGTTTGTGTATTGAATTTTCTCCAAATGAAGTATTTCATGATTATTTTTCAATACAAATAATGAAACTTGCTGTGCCTGTTTTGATCAAAATAACTTGCTATAAAATCAACGAAAAAATCAACAAGAATCGACAAAACAAATTTGTTTTTATTTGATACTGATTACACAATATAAGAAATAATTTGGTTGTTTTCAATTGAAAACAGAAGTTTATTGACATTTTTACATCGAAATACCATTGAACACTTGAAATTTTCTACGAAAAAAGATATCCAGCACTTTTCAACCATAAAGCTAATACCGTAAAAGCTCCAATTTAAAAATATTAACGCCGAACTCGCGTGCGTTACTGCCCACGAGTGGACGTCGTTAATTTTTGGAAAACCATTGGACTGCAGCCGGTTTTACGGCAGAACAATGCAGCTTATATACTCATTTTCTGACCAGCTGTACGGGAAAGGATACGCCCCGAGAGCAATGCGCATAAATCCGACACTAAATCAAAAATTAAATAAGCAGACGCGTAGTGAAAAAAAAAACGGGGCCGTTAATTTTACGACCTCCCGCCTGCCCCCGGCGAGCCATCGACGCCACCGTAACGCGCACGAATTCACAAGGGATAGTGCGTGCGCGCGTGCGCGCGCGCACACGAGATAAAAAGCGCCCGTATATTTACCGCGAGCCCGCGCACGCTCGTCATTCCGCAGTCAGCCCCATTTCTTCGACAGCGGGGTAATCGCATTTGCCTATCTCCCGTCAAATCGCTCTCAACCCAACCCCGCGCCTCTGCCGCCGCCCCCGTCTCGCTTCCCTCGTCGCACCTCCGCGCTAATTAGACAGATACGTTAATTGCCGCCGAGCCAAGGTGACAGACCCGATGCAATTCAAATTTCGTAGCGAAACGCCGCGCGTCGAGTCCATAATCCGCGCACGGGATCTTTGCGCGCTCCCGCGCTGGCACGTCGTCGTCGCCGGAGGCTACGACGGCGGCGTCGGCGGATACGGTTGGGCGACGGGAGGGGCGGAGGGGGGGGTGAAGGGGAGGAAAAAAGGCAATTAAGCATGCAGCTCGCTGCTGGGTACGCGCACACCGAGAGAGAGAGAGAGAGAGAGAGAGAGAGAGAGAGGCGATGCGGTAAAAACGTTTGAATTTAAATTGAATGGGGCGAGCTCGCTCCCCGCGCATTCATTGCTTTCGGGTTTTTTTTTTGTTTTTTTCTGTTTGTTTGGTTTGTTACTTCCCCCCCCCCCCGCGCGTCTACTTTCGCAGGCCCATACGTAAACTACGCGCTCGCGCTTGATATGATTTTTACGACGGCGGCGCCGTGCGCGAGGCGCGCGTCACTTTCGCTCTCGCGGTGTATATATATATATATATATATGTATATATGTATGTATATATAGGCACGTAACATGCAAGTAGGTTTATGGACATTGGGCGCGCATGCAGGAGTCATAAAAATGTCTACCCCTCTCCCGTTCCTTCTCCCCCGTTTTTTCCACAATCCTCGTGAGAATCGAAGTGATGCGCAATAACTTATTGTGCACGTGTATATATATATATATATATATATATATATATATATATATATATATATATGTAGTCGAAAAATCTCGCTGTTTTCGCAGGAGTATATAATACAGCGTTGAAATGTTTATCGATGAGCTATTTTCATTTTTATGGGGAAAACAGTTTGTCGAAAACAATGAGCGTCTTCGTGATTTGAGATGGGAGCTGAGGATTGTTTTTACAAGGGATGTGAATTTTTTTTTTAGGATTGTATGCTTACGAAGTAAATTTCCTTACGTAATTTACATTCTTATGTTTAATTCGGGAAGTAACGTGGACATACTGATTCTAGTCGCACATATATTCTCTTTTGTTCTTAATTATTACCTCAAATTATCAACTACTCATTATTTGTATAACCGCTATATCTTACTTATAATTGCTGAATTTTTAATAAGCTACAATTTATATCGCCTACTTAAGAATATTTATTTTCCGGTTTAAATTTCACTCTCACGAGCTAATATAAATTTCGCTTCATCTGAATTTAAATTCCTGTATAACTTCAGTCACGATATATTTTTGGTTGGCGCAGTTTGAAGCCGATAAGCCGATTAAAGATGCAATAATAATAATAAAAAAAAATCCAGTTGCGACAAGTTGACACGTGCCATACTTATCAGACTTATTGAAATGTGAAATTTTCAAAGCCTCATTCGGTTTAAATATTGAAATTAGTAGTTTTGGCATGAATTAAAAAAAGTATTATTAAATACCCCGTCTTCGCGATAAAGTTATAATTTTTTTTTTCTTAATCTGTACAGAAGACGAAATTTATTATCGAGAATTGGAAAGCATCGTAAAATTGGAATATTACATACATTGGAAGACATATAAATATATATATATAATCTGACTGATATAGTATTAATACTGCTAGCAACTAGTTTCGAATAATGAAAATTAATATTAGTTAAATTTTTATGCCGAACCCTGGTTATTGTAACTAAGCGTCTCTACCAATAGCAATTCTTCAATGATTTTTCTCGTATTTGAAGTAACTTGTAGGCTGTCCTTCACAAGCAGAATAAAGTTAAGTTTCTTTTAGTAGCCTACTAAGATTTTAGATCCAGGGCGGCCAATTACACGAGTCTGGATCCATTATGAAATTGTGTAATTATGTTGTAAAAAAAAAAATGGTTGAACATCTACCATGTACTGCACAAAAACTTTTATTATTCGACAAAAGCAAGTGTTCGCTCTGACTTGTGCCATTTTGTGTGCGTATGAAGCAATGCATGATGAATATAAGAAGTAACATAATAACCTTGAAAACAAATTAATTCAAAACTAGAGACAAGACTGCTGGTTCCCTGTAAATTGTAACGGATTTAATCTTTGGCAATTCATCTTTATGTTGCAAAACATGTCGCTGGTCTGAGTATACGTAATATTGTTTGTGTGTGCGCTCGCGCATATACATATATATATATATATATATATATATATATATATATATATATATACATATACATATACATATAATATACCCGCGAAAAATAACGAAACAATTTGTAGTTTCTCGGTCTGCCTGATTGGATGCAGCCAGCGCGGGCGACCAGTCTGTAGACGCCAACCGCGCGCGCGCGCGCGGGGACTCGGTCGCCGAGAGCGAGAGGGTCGGGAAACTACTCAAAATTCGTAATCAGTTTCGCAAAAAAAAAAGGTGACGGTACGAGCGGGGCGGGAGGGGCCCTTGAGAAAACACGGCGGAGGCGAGAGACCGGCTGGATAAATTCCGTGCATTATATATCTCTATGTACCAACGCAAAGGCTGAACTATGCCGGGCGCGGGGATGGGGGAACAATTACTCGCGGCATAACGCGAAGGGCCCTCTGTCTCACCCTCTCTCTCTCTCTCTCTCTCTCTCTCTCTCTCTCTCTCTCTCTCTCTCTCTCTCTCTCTCTCTCTCTCTCACTCTCTTCCTCTCTCGCTCGCTTTGTGTCTCACGGAGTTTATAGTCGCGGCGCCGACGACGACGACGACGACTACCGCGACTGCGAAGAAGAAGGAGACCGGCTCGTCGCGGAGCTTTATTTTCGAGCGCGGCGGCGCGACAGAGGAGATCTTATTTCGAATTTAACGTCAATAACCGTGGAGCGCGCAAGCGCTCCCTGTGTTAACTGTGTACAATGACTTCCCCCCTCCCCCTCCTAACTCTCACTCTCTCTCTCTCTCTCGCTCTCTTGCATTCTCCGCACCGCGCGAGAATACACGTGGCGCAAGCTCACGCGCCCCATCGTTCGCGCGACTCTGCCCGGCCTGCAACCGAAATAAACAGTTTGGGTATATATATATATATATATATGTGTGTATATATGTATATATACATATGTATGCATGTATGTATGCATGAATGTATGTATGGAGATGCGCGCCGCGCAACGAGTCGAGGCAATCAGAGCTCGTGATTTATGAATAAGGATGGCTCAATAAAGACGCAGGCGAATTTTTACCCTTAGCTTTTTGGCCGATAAATTCCGGGGAGCGAACTTAGTAATTATCAATCGTAATTTATGTACATAGCGTGTTATTTATACATCGTTTCGGATACTGCTTTTGGGTCGGGGATGAGAGGGCACCGATCTAATGTCGAAATGGAAATAATTAATTGAAACTTACGCAGAGCGGTCGTCGTGGAATTGCGATTGATGCATTCGTTTACTTACCTGAAACATAAGAAAAATTTTTGCGATAAGTTACGCTCGCGTAACGTTGGGATAATAAATAATTTTCATTCATATAGAAATTATATTGTAAGAATGAGCTTCCGTTATATTATCTTTATTATAGTTCTTTTTTCACTCGATATTAAAGCTTATCACAATTGAACAAATTTGAAGAAAGAATTAAAGTTAAATTTCAAATTTCATGGTAAGTATAACCTGTAAAGACGTTCTCAAAAGGTGCATTTTTTTACCATGGTAAATATGATCTCGATGGATAGTTTGAAAGAAGCAATCTTATATTGAATAAGATAATAACTACAGTTTCGAAATCGAAGTCGATCTTCAAAAATATTTCAATGCCCATTTTGCATTGATAACCGTAAAATTTCCAGCTAACAACTTCAAATTCTATCAATTTTAATTTAAAAACCTGAACCTCTAACTGAACGTTTACTTTTCATATTTAAGTTTGGCCTTGACTTAACCTTGGTGTTCATCCTTTAGCTGAAAAGTAGAATAACCATCAGATGTTCTTGTTCTGCTTGAAAAACGTGGTACTCCTTTCAGCGAAAATACATTGCGCTTAAGAAAAGGACACTGTCGTTTCGATAAACTTTGGCGACTTACTGAATTCGAATACACTGAGTACTTTAATACGTAAAGCTGCAACTATATGGTTCTTTCTTCTTGACGTAAAAGATACATTAATAAAGAAATACTATTTCCCCGTGTGAGAACTATTATCATAAATACTCTATAAAGTATGTAAAGAAGTAGCATTACGATAAGTAAACGACGATATTACAACGGTTCTACTGTTGCGTCCTTTGACACACTCATATATATATATATATATATATATATATATATATATATATATATATATATACGTGGAGAACTCACGTGGTTTATGCTGATTCATACGCGCAAACGAGAATTCGCGCCCGTAGGAGCGCAAGACACTTGCAAAAAGTTGCAGTGCTCATATATATATATATATATATATATATATATATATATATATATATATATACATATACACACACGTATATATGAAGTCTCACTTTTGTGTCATGCCAACAATCGAGCGTGATTATTTATGTACCGAGGTTCTCCGGCGCATACTGCATTATTATCAATAAACCAGCGAGCGTGACTCTTATTTGGGAAAATTTATATGCGCTTATGGCGGGCAAAAATCGCCTCAAAAGACTTCTACACGCGCGCGTGAGCGCGCCTATACGCATGCTTGCTCCTATAGACGCCGTGCGCGTGTGTCAGCATAGAGAGGGGGTGGGGAGAGAGAGAGAGAGGGGGGGGGATACCGCGAGACCGCATAAGCGCCATAATTTACGCTGCGCCCGCGAGTTTTCCTCCAAAAGGAATCAATTAAACGCGCCGTTCTTATCTCCTCATTGATAATTTTTCAATTCACGGCCCGAAGCGCAGCCCGCGCGCGCATATGTAATTTACGGCTCGCTATCCGCACTGAAAATAGAGAAACGATGGGAGAAGTCCTTCGCGGCGCGTTGCGCGCGCCACCGCCCGAGCCGTCGAACGCATTCAACGGCTGCGGAGGTAGGGAGGACTGGAAATTGAGGGGGGGGAGGTGGGGGATAAAACGTAAAAGGTGGCGGCGGATTGTAGCGAGATGAGTAAAAAGGGAGGGAAGGTGGGCGAAGGGCTGGGCCGTAACTCGCGGCATTACAATAATAAAGAATCGTGTTACGGGACGTATCTCTCTCTCTCTCTCTCTCTCTTCTCTCTCTCTCTTTCTCTCTCACTCTTCCCCGCTCACAGTCTCGCATTCGCATTTACGCACAAATGTATTTTTTCGTAATCCGATGGCCGGCTTGCCTCGTAGCCTCATGAGACGCGGCGGGGGTAACGAAGAGCGCGGTTTAACGGCCCCGCGCTGCGACCGACGCCAATTCCTTGGCGCGCGCTCTGTACACGCATACCGCTTACTCGTTCGTTGGCGAAAATTCTCGCGAATGATATAATCGCGTCGCGCGCGGTTTTACCCTCCCCCCCCCCGCCCGGCCGCCGCACCGACGAAAGCTCTTTGCAACGGCAATGGGCAGAAAAGAAGGCAGGGCTTGAAATTTTTCGTAAATTGCAGAAACTGCTCGGACAGAGTGTTTAATCGCTCTTTCCTATTTCCCCCTCGCCCGGGATTATCGTCGGGCGTATAGAATTGACCGAGTTTGTGGTTCGCGTGACTATGTCGGATCGGGTTCACGTTACAACGCTGACGCTGAATCAAGGAACGCCGTTAAGAAATAACGAAATCGAGATGCGTTTATTCGGCGTCGATCGAACGTCGTCGATGTAATTAAAATTTATGGATAATGGAGAAACGCCAAACTCAAGCGCAGTAACGGACGCGATTCTTTGCAAACGACTATACGCATTTCTATGCATCCTACTTGTACAAAAGGATACATAATACATACCTTGCGCAGTGACAAGGCATACAGATCTGATATTGAGAAACATTAGGAATATCTGATACATATGTTAACAGGCATCCCAAATTCGCATCAACGAGCGGATACATTCGCGGGTCAATAAATTCATTCGGCTGCCCATTCTGTGTTAATGAAATAATAAGAATAATAAAAAATTTAACAAAAAAACTTTATCCAATCGTCGTACGATCTAGAATCCCAGCTCGGAAAAATCAATTAAATTCAGTATGTTACCGATTGAATCACTTTTCAATATTTGTAATCTACATATTATGTAGTGTTTTCTGATGAGCTCGTATAAGAGTATACCACTTAGAAAACTCGGGAAATCGGTTGTAATATTGTTTCGCTAATACGTGAGACACATTTATCGCAATCCTCTTAAATTTTTTATTAATTATCCGCAATCTGCCAGTTTTAATGTAATTATGGTCTCCGTACATTTATTAAAAATTTGAAATTGGCTGTATAACATTCTGCAAAAGTGTGATTCTTTAAATAGAAAGGAAAAAATAGACGTGTAGAGTACGTTGCATACCGATTCTCGGGATTTATCACAATCATTTTAATGAACAAGCTCATTTCTTTGATAACATTTATAAAATAAGTTTTGTAATGCAAACTTTGTTGCAACACGAGGGCGGGAATAATTTTCGGGAATCAATCACTCGTTGTAGAAAGATAGATAGACCGAGAGAGAGAGAGAGAGAGAGAGAGACAGACAGAGAGAAAGACCGCCCGTACCCACGCGGTGTGCCCGTCCATTATGTTTTAAAAATATCTGGCGACATTGACTTATTTTCCCCTAACCCAAATTGAATTCTTATTTATGCAACGACGCGACGCGACGGCCTCGAGCCCGCGCGCTGAAAACTACACGCTGCAACGAAACCGGCGGCGGCAGTCAAATTATGCACGCCGCGCGAGCGCAAAATTGAATTTAGAATAAGGAGCGCACACCGTAAATAAGAATTCTAAGAGCCCGGAGGTTGGCGGATGGGTGCGAGAGAGAGAGAGAGAGAGAGAGAGAGAGAGAGAGCGCGCATAAACAACCGAGAGAGCGGGACGTAAATAATATATATATAAAAAAAAGGAAGAAGAAGAAGAAGAAGAGAAAACGAGGGTATAGAACCGACGCGAGCGGACAAACTATATATATACTGCTGGTGCAGCCAGCGAGGATTAAGAATTCCAAAAGGTGTGCATTTGTGAAACACGCGCGCGTCCGAGTTTCTTTTTTATAAATATATACGTATCCCTATATATGCCGCAGTGCGCTTTCTTTTATGTCGAAAATTTGCAAATATATATATATATATATATATATATATATATATATATAAAGTCTTGCGATTTTCAGCCACAGACACCCCCCCCCTTCTTAGGCTTATCCACCAGATCGCGCTCGTGTTCCGTATAGATTCTACAATATACAATATCAAATGGGCTACCAGCGGGGACTCGCCTCCGCCAACGCTTCGAATTGTCAAAGCTCCGACCGAGGCTCGGGCGCATCGGCCGTAACTCGGAGTTACACTGTGGCCGAGACGGGGATGCGGCTCCGTCTCATTGCGCGCGCGCGAATTGTATGCAATAACGTTTACGGAATAGCCAAGTAATAATATCGCTCGTGCGATACGCGCTTGGCCCAAAGCCGTGGGCATCGGCTACAGGGTATCGGCGTCCGTTTATATATATATATACATATATACATATCTACTTGTTCAAACTGTACAAGTTGCGCCGGAATAACAATGCGTGTCCTGTACCGTATGCAATAACGTGGCGCCGCGCCAACTACGCGTTATTTTTTATTTTTTTTTTTTTTTTTTTTACCGCTTGAAAGTTCCTTCTGGACGAGTGGACGGGACGTTTCGCAGCGAATTATACAATCTATATATGCGTATATGTACGTGTACGGACTGTCTCGCGAGCGAGACACTTGCTTCACTTTGCGAGCGAGGTCGTTGCGCCAGCAGCGAGGAGGCGATATTTTTATGCGGCATTTGCATATATATATATATATATATATATATATATATATATTTATTTATTAATTTATTTATATATATGATTTAATGCATTTTAACTGAAACTGCAAATTGGTCCGATGTGAGTAAATTTCTGTCGATCGTATCAGTATACTTGATAATATAATATTGTACGCACACGTTTGTCAAGGTATTTTTTAAAGTGCCAAGTTGGATTAATGTCTAATAGTGTACAAAGAAATAAAAATGTATTCTTTCAATTTAGGAAGATTTTGTACTTAGATTTAAGCGTTAATAAATTCGAGAGAGTTGAGTGACTCTCAGTTTCTCCGATCAACTGTTTCTCTGAATTACTCTAAAATTCTATAAAGATTAATCACTGTCCAACGGATTCACTCCGACTCACTGACCGAAGTCCATGTCCAAGACCCTTTAAATCGCAGACCGGATATGGCTGGTATGGAATATGGCTGGTATACATTGTTTACGGTTGAAGGAATCATTGAATGAAAAAATATTTCCTCCAGCAATGCCTAATGAGATTATCTAACAGATAAATGTTTCTTCCTTATTATGTGTAATTATTGATTTACCATAATGCTATGAAGCCATCTTCGATTTCCGATTGGCAACTCATGAAATCGTCCAAAAGTAACTTGCTATGCATTATCCCATCCCGATTTTAACGGATAATTATTTATTGGATAATTCTCGAATGTTTCACTCTCTCGTTGTCAACTCGTTGTTTCACTCTCTTGCTGTTTAAATTTCTTCGTACGAGGCCGTCGGAAACTCGTGGAGAACGTCTACGAGAATGTAATAAATAGTTTTCAATCCACTTTTCAAGACAAGCTTTTCAGACGTAAAATCATTGAAAAAAAAAACAACCTATTTCGAGCACCTATGAATTATGCGCTGTTTTTCAATTTTTAACCATCGATACGCGTCTGTCAATATTGGGGTTAACGGACCGTACAGACGCCGGGAATTAAATCCGACGAATATATAGTGCTGCTCAAGTTAGATTGACCATCCCCACGATCCACGAATGGTCAGTCGCCTCGTTTTGCACCATTAAGGCACGTTTCTACGTCAAGCGAGATCGTCCGCCGTTATTGCTTTTGTCGCGCGATCGTTGCAATGACTCCGTGCAGCCGTGCTAGATCATGCACGCGACTCTCCTAAGATCCATTACGATCATCGATCCGTCTGGCATTTTACAAAATAATTTTCCATAGACTTTATTTATCCATTGAACTTTTTTCTCGGGATCGATTGAACCGCTCTCTGGCCGTTTCTTTCGGCACATTATTAACTTTTATCAGTCCAGTGGCGTGTTCAAATTTTTTTACATAAAGAAAGGCAATAAAATTGAATTCGCAAGGAAAACGTCTTTTAGGTCAATCGTCGATCGACCGCGTTGGCAGACGACCTGTCGAACTATCGCAGACCTATTCTATACTTGAGTTATCGCATCGAGGTTCTTACAAAGAATGATAACTGTGCGTTCAATTGCAATCTTAATAACTTCGGCTATTTGCTTCATTTTCTCGATCATTTTTGCAAAGCCCGCGACTTCGTTTCCTTTCAGCTGCACGCGCCTCATCCCGCATTCCTGGATACTAACTCCGTGTATTTGTGAAGCGTATATATATATAAATATACGCTTTTAAAGTAATTATCCGCGTGCACTTGATACACTATTCCGTGCGTTGAAGGGAAAGCGCTTGCTTTGCATTTTGTTAAAGTTTCCGAGTTTCCACTACTGCTACCGCTGCAACTGCTTGCCATTACGCATTGCCCATTACTCCAACAGAGCACGAACGTACCGGACGCTCTTTAGTATTATTGTGCCCCCTTCCCCGCCCCTCTGCCCTTACCCTCGCTGCACCCCGCGGTATAAATTTGCAGTTTTACTCCCGTACATAGAAATAGCGGCCGAGTTACCCGGCGCCCGCGTGAACCGTGAACCGCGCGCTCGCACTCGGTGTACACACGCAACACACACACACACACACACACACATATATAGATCCACGCTCGAAGGAATCTCGTTAGTTCGACCCACAGGTTGTCGTATGCGGCGCGCGCGCGCATCAGCAAGTTTGCAAGAGATTTGCGACGTATAGGCACGGTTTATATATGGCTCTTGGACGGGCAAGGATGGGGGGAGGGCAGTGGAGATTTATGGATGGAATCTCGGGAGAGACGGGTCTCGTAGCTCGCGGTTAATTTGAGAAAAAGCTATATATATATATATATGCGCGCGCGCGCGTGTGTGTGTGTGTGTGTGTGTGTGTGTGTGTGTGTGTGTGTGTGTGTGTGTGGAGAGAAACAATGTTCTTTAAATCGTATGGATCATGCGATTATATATATATATATATATATATATATATATATATTATAAATGGACATTAAAATTAATTGTTGCATTTAAAGTACGTGTAGAAGCTAAAGTTTTATTACACAAAGTACGTCTGTATAGTTGTGTAAGTATTAAAAAAACAAATTCAAAATGGAAATGTCAGTTTTTCGCGATATTTCAGGTTTTCGAGATATTGCACAACGGTGTCAAGGCAGACTCCCAGTGACTTTTTTCGAAAAACGTCTACGAAATAGAAAATATATGTATACCAATAATAAATTTTCACATATGAACTAACATTTTTTAATTTAATTCCAATTTAATGTACATTTGTACATTTAGTCTTCATATAAAATAACTGAGTATTATTTTAATTAAACATACTTTATTTTGTCATTCAATACGGTCTTTTGATTTACGATTTTCAACATTCGATAGCTACAGTTTCGCTGATACTGTATCAAATTATTTAAATTGCTTGTCTTTCCGTATAGCAAACTTTTAAATCATGCCAAAATCTGATCGGATTCCAAAAAGAGATCCTTTTCAAATTCTTCATCTTGAAATCTGCATCCCATTGTGATGGACTATGAGAATTTTGTATGTGATATTTAAAAAAAAAAGATTCCTTCCTGTATTCCTATGTCTTTTTAAATCTATCTACATGAGACAATCAATTCATTGATTTTTCAATTAACAGTAAACTATACTTCTAGGACTGATATTCTTCATACAATAATATAATATGCTAATATAATGACAGTCAGGCTGTCTTTGTTTATAATAACCCTCGTAGAATCTGAAATGGAAGTTACTACTAAAAAAATCAAATGAAAATTAAAAGGAATTGAAAATTAAAAAATAAAAAGAATATTAATAAATGAAATAATTAAAAATATAATAAGACAATATATATTCTGTGTTAGTAAAGAACAATCTGACCTCGCTCCTACCACCAAAATTTAAATTTACCTTTAATATCCGACGATTTTGTTATATTATTATATATTACTATATCATAATTAGATTTTGCTATTTATGAAACAGGCCTTCTCTGTTTCTGCCTCTTTCTCTCTGTCTCTCCGCATTATCAAAGTTTCCCTCGAAAAATTCTACGATATATACGTTAAAATTGAGCCTTTCCGGCCGCGCGCGCGGCCACGCCGAGTAAAATCGCAAGATTATTGTCACGTCCGAATACCAAGCTAAATACTTATATACAGGATGCTCCCACCTTGGCGTCATGTTAAATCTGATTTACGAAGCTCCCTCGCTCATTGTTCGCCAGTTTTGTTAAAACGGGCATAAATATCGCCCCGCGGCTCGAGCGAAGCCGTATTATACACACAGACACACGCACGCGCGCAAACCAAAAAATTCACAACGGCAATAACAGCATTTTCAAGTCTGCGGAGGCTCGTGAGCCTTTTCAGGGGGCGGGCGCGGGTAGGGGGGAGGTGGAGAGGGCCACCGGTATGCGCGCGCGCGCAGGCGCAGCGCTCGGCACGCCCGCAGTGAGCCGATTAAGAAGAGAGAGAGAGAGAGACTGAGAAGCGATGCGTGGGCCGGTAGACACCGCCTCGCGAGAATCGCCAGCCGTATACCACGACGACGATCGGATGAGCGCGCCTCGGTGAAAGTTTGCGAGAGAAAATCCGTGCGAACGTTGCGCGCGCGCGTACGCTTGTGCAGAAGGCGAGGAAATGAGAAGCTCGAAACCGCCGAGAAATTTCGCCGATTAGTTTTCGCGAAATCGCCGCGGGTCGCGCCTCGTTGTTTCGCCCCATTTAGCGGGCGCGAATGAAATTTTCTTCTCTGCCTCCAACCCCCCTTCCCGCTCTGGCCCTCGGTTATCGAGGTCGCGCGCGCCCTCCCGCTGGGCGGGAAAAGGCGCCGATTTTCTCGGTCGGTCGCGAAATTGCCGAGAGAGAGAGAGAGAGAGAGAGAGTGAGAGAGAGAAGAAGCGAGGCCGCGACGCGAGGGAGGCTGCTCGCGAGATCGTATATATGGAGTTACCGGACGAGTAATCGGCGCCCCGCCGACGGGGAGCCGCGGGCGGCCCGCGCAGCCGATCGAACGAAACGAGTCGGGTCCGATTTCCCATATGTACGTGTATGTAAATCGTGCGCGCCTGGTTCTTGGAAATTGATTCGCGCTAGAAAGTGCATCGCATCGGTGAAAATAAGCGGCGTTTTTCACTCGCCCATCAAATGGTTATATATATACTCGGCTGTTTTATCCATTAATTTGATTTTGTTAATCGACAATAGAGATTTCCATGTATTTTTCAGGGTTATGCGTATGCGGCGGTTTATCATCAAAATCGTTTCACATCGTAATTTAGAAAAAGGAAGAGGCGACAGTGTCTCGTCTTGTCTAAAAAATGCAATTTTTTTTCATTTGTCTTAAGTCGCAAAAAAATCAATATATCTTTCAAATATTATATGATAATATTTTCTTTTTTGAATTTTTTTTGAATTCAGATTAAATGTTCTTTTTAATTAAAAGAACTATGATTATTAAAAAGTATAATACGCATCTTAGTCCTCTCCAAGTAACGGTAATGCAGTCGACCTAAGTTTAAATGGTGAATCAGTTGTTACATATTTGCAAAATTTTATATCGCCAAAATTAGCATCGCTTACTTATTTTAATTAATTCAATCCTACTTTATGGTTCAGCCCCCCGTCCCCAAATAGTTAATAAAAAATTTGGATAATAAATAAAAATTTTTTGATTATAACTTTATGTGACTATATTTTATGTATGTAAGTTAAATCAGATATTTTATGGTAAATAAAGATTTATATTATTCTAAACAGTCTAATGCTGTCTCCTAGATTTTTATTAGTATTTATCGTCTTAAGAAAACGTAATGTATAATTTCCACATAATATTAGTTGAAAATGCCATTTCTACGAAAAAGTAAAACAATCCTTTAAAGTGAGCGGACTAAAATATCTAAGACATATTATGTAAGTTTTCGATTAAAACTAATATTTTATATAGATACGTCATCTTTTGTGAATTATCTTTGATTAGCCTCTTATAAATTTTGCAGCGTCGGAAATATTTTCGATCAATCTGACTTTATTCAATTTCATTTTCTAGATAATTAAAAAAAAAAAGAAGAAAAAAGAAGCTTACAAAGGCGAATTATCTGATGGATATGCGATATTTTTATATCTTCTCTTTTTCACTAATTCTCTTTGATCATTAATAATAGTTTCAGAACAAATAATAATCAATACCTCTTCGTCTAATTTTCGCTGCCGCCTACTATCCCGCCATCCATCTTCTCTCCTGAAATTTCGCGGCGCATAAATTGGCAAGAGAAGGCCGTACGGGCGAAACGGTCACAAAAGCTGGGGGCCGCGGGGGGGGGGGGAGGAGGAGGATAGAGTTACCATCGAGAAGTTGAGCGATAAAAAGGATCGGCCAGTAGTTCGCGCCGACGGTCGCTCAATTATTTTAACGACGCCGCGGCGCACTACGGGACTGTCGTTTGAAAAATGTACCTCCTTTCGACGGGTGCACGTGCGTCTGCGCCCGCCGCGACGTCCCTTTATACATATATATATATATATATATATTATAGAACCAAGAACGGAGAAACTTTATCATTCGGCAATCGGACACTCTTGTATAATAGCCGTAAACGCGCCTGCTTTTAGCAGCTGCTCGATCGCGGACGCGATCCACTATCCTCGGTCTTCGATCCACGTTCCTCGATCTAATATATATACATATATATAAAGTTAGAAAAAGAATCGGGCACAGGTGCCACGGGTGATTCTTGAAATTCATTGCGAGCGGGGTTTTCGGGAGCGAGCCAGTGTCACTGGGTAATATGGAAAAATCGAGGCATAACGTTCAACAATGGAATAAGGGAATAAAAAAGTTGAAAAGTTTAAGGGGTAAGGGGAGGAGTGAGTAACGTGACAAGAGCAGTGATGCGAGGGGAGCAGATCTGACGAGCAAGGAAATTTTGTTTGGCTAGGCATTACCTTCACTTATATCCGTAACCACTAAAGTACTACATTACTTTTTTTTAATAATACCTTAGAGATAAATAGCTACTCTCATAGTAAGTTGATAAAAAATATAGATAAATGATCAAAACAGTTCGAATATTTGCATTTTTTCTTAAACTTATACGTAAATAATTGTACAGCTCTATAAAACAATAAAGGATTTATTTTCTTGATTATTTTTTTTGGAATATCTTCAGAACATTGCGAAGTTACGGGACCTTCTGCCAAGTAAATTTTTATAGCAATTAAGAAATAATATTTTAAGCGAAGTATTAATATACATTATTATAAATTGTGTACATTTAACTCTGGGCTACATGTTTTCGGCTCATCAGTAAGATGAGAGATAAGCCATTTCTAGATCTATAAAAATATAAAAAAAAATTTGAATTATATATGAAATATATATATATATATATATATATATATATATATATATATACATAATTTGGGAATCTCTATATTACATGCGGCTGATTTACTGGTAAAGCGTAGAAACTCATGTGAATCGCAACTGTTTGTACTTAGTTTCGAAAAATAAAATAAAGGATCATTCTTAGTTCTAATGCTTAGAAAGGTAAAACAAAAACAATTTTATAACAATAATTCATTCTTGCGACAAGTCATTAGATTCGAGCCTTTCCATTTCTGCACGCTTAATACCTTTTGATCAGAAAGGCGCGCATTCAAATTGGAAAAGTAACTTTTTCCTCGTCCATCGAGAAATGTATTATATAGACCGCGCGCACTGCACTAATCCGCATTGGACCTGCGCGAGGATAATTTACGCCGCGGACTCCCGTGACTCGATTTTAACGAACAATCATTGGGACTTTCCCTCGCGAGACGCATGCGTACAGCTCCGCTCTCGAGCCCGGACGGACACGTGCACGCATGTTCATATATATATATATATATATATATATATATATATATATATATATATATATATATATATATATATATTCGCGCCTTCACTTTGATTCTTTTTCTCTTCCATTGCGGTTTACGTAATACACGCCGCGAGTTTAGCCTGATTTATTCGAAAATATTAACAGAAGGCAAAGTTCGAGAAACACGCGGCGAGGTATAATTCATGCTCAATTTAATCGCCCGGCGTATCGGCACGGATGGTAAAAATGCAATTGTAACACACTGACACAGTACGACGCAGCGAGTGGATACGCGCCTCGCGTACGCGCGCTGCGGCGAGCTTAAGTCTTATCATGGAATACGCTTTGGCGCTTATAAAGAGAGAAAGAGAGAGAGAGAGAGAGAGCTTAGGGACATTTATTATATGCGAACGCCCCGTGCATTTCGATCCTAATGCACTTGTGCGGGCGAAAAATCGAAAAGCCCAGAGCAACCAGTTGCACTTGTAAATACTGCGCAAGCATATATATAGATACGTGTGTATAATTCATTGGTTACAAATAATTTTAAAAGCCCCTGGTAATGAATTACCGCTCGCGCATTCGATCCGAGCCCGGCACAAGTCGCGCTCGCCGATAAAACAGGGTACGGAATGAAGGAGCGGGCAGCCGGGATCGGTATTAAAGGCGCAGCTATGCTCGTAGAAACACTTGAACGTTCTGTCGGAAGCGGCAGTTGCAGGTGTCGGAAGATCAGCGGCGCAACAAGGACAAAATAGCGCAGAATCCTAAGTTGGAAGCGTAATTTCGTAAACAGAAAAAAAAAAGAAATGGGAAAAAGGAAAGAAACGGTTCGATCAATGCTCGCTGTTTGCAATATTTTAGTTACGATATCTGAGGCATATTAGAAATAGCGAATGAATGGCATAGTGAAAAGGACATTAACCTCTCCACGTTGTTGCGGTACAATTTTCATCCAAGTATTCGTAAGAAATTTTTCGTTGAAAGTAATTTTATTTTACCAGTTAAATTTTTCAAATCACCTCAGTTTATAAATATGTATACGATGTACCATATTGTGTATACTCCTTTTTTTTGTACACGCTTATCGTTCATTATTGTTACAATATTTATGAGACAATTTAAGTTTCAATAAAATAAAGAATCACAAGTTTTACATTTAATACACTAACTTATAATTGACCTGGAATTCATAGGACAAGACAATAAATTTGAAAGTTTAACTTTGCTAATGAATCTTGTTTCATAACCATCCAACCGTTTCCAGAAAATTGGTACGGAATCTTATGGTCCTGAAATTGTTACATTCTAAGCTCTTTTATTATGATTAAGGTCTTTGACGTTTTAAGGACCATAAGAGTTTGTCTCAAGTTTCTGGAGATGGTTGAATCGCTTATTAAATCCAATTTTTGTGATTAAATCAAGTTTTAAAATTTAAATTTCTAAATTTTTGAAAATTATCGTCTTCCACTAATCAACTAATAATTACTAGCCAGTTATAAATTTAATTCAGAATTTTTTTCACCATTTTTTATTTCCTGCCTAGTACCACTATCGCTTTTTATTTAATGACCTTTTCTGCACTGCTTAAATAATTACGACTAGAATCTCCGTCTCTAATAATCATTTCCAATACGGGTTATTAAATAACAGTGACCAAAGATCGCAAGATAATTTTTGTATTTTTTATGAAGAATTAGAAATTGAGAAGAGGAGAAATTCTCTGCTTAAGCTTAAGCTTAAAATCAAAAAGTAAAAAGATGATATCTGAAAGAAACTCTGAATATATTATTCGCTAAATATAATTAAAGAAGAAGTATTTTTAAAAATTATGTATTTTTTACGAGCCATTAGAAATCGAGGAGGAGAGAATTGATCAGATGGACAATTTGTTAGAACCGAGAAGTAGGTCTTTCATAAAGAAAGTAATATGTCGATTATTAATGAAAATTGCATCTAAAGTATGCAAGGACATTTCAAACAACGATCACCTGTTAAATATTAGCCTTTTCATTGAGTTTGCTTATATATTTTTTTTTTGCATGCAATCATTGTCCATTCCGAGTTTTATAAAGTCTTGAATATCTTTCAAAATGATAAATTTTGCTCATTTTTAGTGGAAGTATCTGAAAATTTCAAAAAATGGATATTCAGGCAAAATATAGATTGAGGGTCAAAACTTTAAGAAATCACATGTGCAAAGAACTCTATATGTTCAACGATCTGTCGATCTATTATAAGGATTAGAAAAAATTCATTCGAAATTCCCATCATTTTCTCAGTGTTGCATGAATCAAAAATAATCTCCAACGCCCGGTGCTGTTTCCTGAAATATGGCGATCCGGGCGACCACATCTCGGACACCGCCGCACGTCGAGCGTTGTTCCATTATAGCTGTACACTGCATTTAGTTTCTTTTTCATTTTCCTTTCCCTCGAAAATTATCGAAAATAAAAAGAATTTGGTTTTTATGAGCATCGGCTTGATAAGGCTCGTCGACATTTCAATCGCGAGGTCTTTTGCAACCTTCAACTTTATTAGGACGTATATAGCGAATGTTCTTGACTTTGAATATATATATATATATATATATATATATATATATATATATATATATGCATATATAAGACTAAACGAGAAGACGTGATGCAGCGAGCGGGAAGCGCGAGGGACTCGCTCGTAATCTTAATCGATGATTTATATACGAAAGTCCCGCGACGGGAACACAAAACGTCTCACTTACGGTACACGAGCTTAAATTTTTAAATCAACGCTTTTACATATACCATTTCGTATACAAAGCGACGGGAGTGCAATTATACAACATCTTTTCGCTGAATCGCGGCGGGCATCCCAACCCTTCCCAACTTATGTATATATGTGTATGTGTGTATATATATATATACATACATACATACATACATACATACAGATATAGATATTCGTAGGGCTTATTAAAGCGCGAAATTTCAATGCCAAAGCTATGTGTACGACGTGCCGTAATTTCACGCGATATATTTCTTGTCTAATTAACGTCGATGCGTACGCGCGCCTACGACTGAGAGAGAGAGAGAGAGAGAGAGAGAGAGAGAGAGATAGCCCCTCATAATACCTTTTTGTCTCTTGCTCGTACTTTGCCATAGATGTATATAATTTTAGACGCGCCGCGCCTGCTCTCCCGCGTTCCGGGAAGAAAATACATCCCAAGCAAAAGGGGGATGGGCGGTACAGCCTCTTTTCGTTTGATGCACACCGCCTTGATATTGCTCCTCTTTCGCACTTGCTTATAACACACACGCGCGCCAGCACACACACACACACACACACACACACACACACACAATATAAGATCGAGCTTAAGTTCGTTAATTTCACAAGGGCTCTGGCGCAAGATAGCGAGGGAGGCCGCCGGCTCCTGATGCTTGATGGGCACAAAGTCCCGACAACAAAAAACGCGAGAAACGGGAACGAGAAACGGGCAAGGCGGGAGGGGGGCACGGACTATAAAGTAGGGTAGATGACTACACCAAGGGGGGAGGGGGTGAAAGAAAGGGCGGCGAAATGAAGGCCGGCGGGGTGGGGGTAGAGAAGAGCTAAACGTCAAATTACAATTAGCGATTCGCGTTATTCTGCGGCGCGGCGCGTTCGCTGCTCTTGCAATCAAGGCCAGGGAAAGAAAGAAAGAGAGAGAGAGAGCAATGGAAGAGAAATGAGGTGGTACTTTTGCGGGTCGAAAGGGAGAAGGAGAGAGAGAGAGAGAGATAGGAGAATCGCGCGCGGGAGCAGACGATCTTCTTTGAGCCTCCTTGAAAATTCTAAATGAACAAGCAGAAGTAATCTCCTCTCCTACCTTATTTTCTATTTTTTCTCTCTTTCTCTTTCTCTCTTCTCGACCGTGCGCGCACTCACAGACTCACACATATGCATACACATACACACAACACACTTCTTCCAGGCTCCAATTCCAGTCAAATAAGAATCAAGATTCTTCAAGATTCGAGAGGTGATTCCCGCGCTGAGGGTTATATATATATATATATATATATATATATATATATATATATATATATATATATAATAACGTTGAATTTCTGAATCGTTACAATTAACCGTGCAGTTCGACCGCGGAACATTCGTTGTACCCCTCCCCCCACCCTTTGACTCCACCCGACCAATTTACATCGGTGAATATTCATATACGCCCGTTGTAATTGCTTCGACCGCTCGCTCTCTTCTCTCTCTCTCTCTCTCTCTCTCTCTCTCCCTCTCTATCTTTCTCTCACTCACTCTTAAAACCGCTAATTTATTTATGTGTTTTCGTGGTGCTTCATAAGATCATTTTGGAAAATTGGGTTAATGACGTCATCGTGAAAGGGTTGTTGGGGGGCCGAGGGGTCGACTCGACAATCTCGACTTTGTATTTAAAATTTGCAAATGAAAATGACAAATCTGTCGGTTCATTAGCGGACATTTATTTCCCTTTTCGACGGGCGGCTGTGCTCGGTCCGCGGGGAGGATACGGAACACAGGGCGTAAAGTATGATAAAAACATTGTGTATATATATATATATATATATATATATATATATATATATATATTATACGCTTGGAGGCGCGCGCGATGAATATTTAAATTTACCTGCGTAAATTCCGGGGCACACAGCGTCGGGCGAACCGTTGGCAGCGCTGGCGGGGCCAACGCGGGGGAAAAATGCAACTGCATACGCCAGGACGACGAATAAACGTCAATGCGAGAATAATAGCCATGCCCCCCCCCCGCCCAGCTATCTCGTGAGATTCTAACTGTTATACAGAAAATAGTTTGGTTTTTTTTTTCGTTGCAGCCGTTGCAAATACGCGCGCGCGCACATTTTCAATATTACGAGAACGGCTAAAATAAATTCGATTTTTGCGCGTTACTGCCTCGAATTTTATTGTCAGTAAATATACAGTTATGTATATTTCAAAAAAACACTCTAGTATATAAACATTTACTGTTTGTCCGAGATGGGAAAGAAATTTTTTTTTTTTTAGTACTTTTGTCATAATTTTCGATTTTCGGAGAATCGAATTTTCGTTTAATTCAAATTAAATAAAAGTTAAAAAAATGTATAGCTATTTCAAATAAATATTTTGTTTCATTTACACGTTAACGATTTTTATTTGCAGAAAGAGAACATGCATTTTTAACATTTATAACGTAATGAAAATACGTTTTAAATTAAAAAATACGTTTGTGCTTCAAATCAGATACTTCAAAGAGAGCATACGGAATGATATATGTACTTGCAATAGCAAATTAATTTTTTAGTCTATATTTAAGAATTGATGAAGAGCTTTGAAAAAATTGTTCGAGTTATTTATTTATACTATAACGGTTAATCATATAAATTATGAGTTTTGATTTTTAATTTTATTATTGTTCTTAATAAAAACATTATAATGAGAAGCCATTTCTTAAGATTTAATTGTAACAATTGATGTTTTGTTAACTAAACATCGATTTTTTATATAATTTTAATTTTCGTGAGAGTTTTTCCATTTTACACTTCATATCATTTTTTTCGATTAACAAATAAATTTACCCGTACTTTATAACAGCAAATAGTAACATATCTCTCTTTATTTCATTTTTACATCTTAATAATGATCGTAAATAAAAATTTAAATCAAATTCTCGATAAAGATATTAAAAAATGAAACTGATTTCTTAACATCACTTTCAACACGCAGATATCTGAGAAAATTCAGAAAATTTTTATCTTTTACGAGCTAAATAAATTGATTTTTTACGGGACCCTCTTCCTTATATATTTTTTTAAAGTACTAGATTTACATATTAAGAGAACACTGGGGGTTCTTCATTTTTTTTTATAAGATTATTTTTTATTGAATAGAAACTCGTTTTTCCTGTTAAAGAAGTGTAAACTAGCTGTAAGAGGAATTATTTAAATAATAAATAAAGGTTATGAAAAATTTCTTTGCATTATATGATTGTTTTTAATAAGAATTGTGTTTGATAAAACGAATATTGTCCTCTTCAATCTAATATTACGAGTCTTGTTGATTAATTTAAATATTGGATTATTTACTTTTGACATTATCGTACTATCGTGTTATAATAATCTTGAAACCGTTGGCCCAATAGTTTCTATGAGTTTTCCGTACATCTGCTGTACGTTTTCTATCATAATTTATAAATGTTGCCAAGAAACACATGAATTCTTCAATGCGTCCGGCAAATAGGTAAGTCATATTTGAAATTTACATCGTTTTTAACGAAGAGTAGCACGTCCGAATACTTAACGTCATTCCCTCGCGTATTCTGGGAACTTACGCGGGAATTATTCAAATTTTGTTAAACGCAAAGATATTTTAAAAACTGCGTATTATTTGTCCGGCTTTTGAGAAAATTTAGTTTTCTGTTATTTCCTCGTAATGTAACGTGTACTTTCATATTGGGCACACGTTTGAAAACTGTCCTAAAATTCAAGAGTTTCTTGGAATTATTCATATATTATTAATGTTTATATTATTTATATTATACTGTAGTATTATATATATATATATATATATATATATATATATATATATATATTTATATTAAGCCTCTATTAAAGTTGTGTACTAAGCTAAACCCTCGACACGGATTCCGGGAAGTGCTCCAGGAGAACGCGCGTTTTCAATAAATTTCAATCAAACTTTTAATGCCGCGGCATCCGAGGGGGAAGGAAGTGTACCTCGCCTACCGCGTTATAGGTGCAAATGAATCTGCCCTGGGGTGGATCTAAAGAGTACGATGGGGGGGGGGGGGGTTGGCGCTTGCTTGCGGGCCCGTTCCTCGTCCTCGTGGAATCACGCAGATTGTTTCCTTCCGAGGCCGAGAGCGGCCGATAATGAGGTTGGCACTTGTGAAATATCTCGAAAACGTGGGAGCGTGAAAAAAATCACGTTGCGTAGGAGAGGAGAGAGGGACAGGGAGGGGGAATGACAGGACGGGGAGGGTATATAAGAGCAGTAACCCACATCCCCTTTCTTTCTCTCTCTCTCTCTCTCTCTCTCTAAATATGCCGTACATTAATAGTGGTATAAACTACAAAGAAGCAACGCATATCAGCGGAGCGAATATAAATGGGGAAAACAGATATAGAACGCTGGTGGGGGAAGGTTTCTGCTGCTCCTGTCGCTGTGGCTGCTGCGACGAATAAAAAAGCTCTTGGAAGACACTGTACTACGTGCTCTCGTGTAGAGATTTGAGATAAAGAGAGAGAATGAGAGAGAGAGAGAGAGAGAGAGAGAGAGAGAGAGAGAGCGAAAACGAGAGAAAAACAGGGGATAGAAATCGCTCACCGGTTACCCGTTCTCCTATATATGTAGAAGATTGGCACTAGAGAGCAACGCGCGCGAGTAAACGCAAAAGGACCGCGATCTAGAGAAGTATGTTTATATATATATATATATATATATATATATATATATACATATATCAACTTTCACCGTACCAGCGCAACATTCTTTTCCTCGTAGATGAACGTGCGCGTCAACCGCCCCAGTGGCTTTCTCGATTTCGCGACGATGATTGCTTAATTGACACGGGGCACGGGTCACGGGGAGCGGGAAGGAGGGCGCTCTATTCGTTTTTCCCTTCACCTGTCAAGCTACTAGCTACTACCACCCCTCCCCCCTTTCTCTGTCTCTCTCTCTCTCTCCATGTATATTTATCAGACCGTTTTCCAAGGAACTCGATGAAATATTCAACTCGGAAGCTGAGATCCGACTGCTATTTAAAGACGCAAGTACGTCTCCCTGTATTATTAAACATCATCACTTACCCATTTCTAATTGATTATATATATATATATATATACACTATTATCATTTCAATCGTCCTTAAATAGACTTCGGTATTATACTGTCGCGATAAGTCCGCGGACAGAAAAACGGATGCGTCCAAATTAGGAGATCGGTTAATCAGAAAAATCTCGATGTCGGCAAAATCCTCATAGCCTTATCTTTATAAATTATAGGCGACAGCAATCTTTCCTTTTGAAAAGAAAACAACAAATTTTTTTGAATGAATTTCGATCTTTATTAGAGAGGAAGGGGCAGATATCGTACATAATATACAGTTGTAGTTATGCATAATTCAAGTCATATATAATATATAGTATCTATTAAGATTTATAAATAAACTTTGACAACACAAGGTTTTTTGCAGTAAGGCATACTTTAATTCGAATGCTTGATTAGAATATTTTCATGCCATCAATATAAAACACTTAGTGAGATAAAAATTTAGCTGGGAGAAATCATTCAATCTTTCACGAGGACTTGTCGATCTATTCAATCCGATAGCAGAGTAGCATCATTGATAAATTATGTCGATTTGCCTAAATTTTCAAAAATTTTCACTTAAGCAATCGGTTTTTTTGTTCTTTGGCTGAAATATGTGATTTTTGACCTCAACATCTCGGCTACCCATGGCATTCCGAATGCGGTCGCGTTCCTGTTCGTTATTTATCTATCTTATTCATTCGTATTGGGCGAGAATAAGTGTACGATGAAAAACAGAGAACGATATTCTCTGTTGGCCCGGGAAGTCGCTCGCTGCGCAAGACAGCGTATTCACTGGAAAAAAGGTGGAAATTGGACTAAAAGGACTATACGGTCGATGGAAAACATCAAGATTTGCAATTTCTTACTGACGTTGAATTCAATAGATTTGAACGATACACAGAGGCTTTATCAAACAGGAACATCTGAACCAGAAGCTTCGTTTTATCTAGAACGATGATATGATAATTTAAAGATAGAGTATGAATATATCATCGTATTTCAATTGATATTATCGATTTAAAATTGTAATAAAATAATCGTTATAAAATTGTTTATAACTACATGTTCTGATTCATGACACAGCTTCGTTCTTATTATCAAATTTTGCACATTATCAGTTGTACTTTGACGATTACCACTCGCACGTTCGACGATTAGGTTATGAATATTAGCGATTATTTACGTTCACTTTTGATTTTTGAAACAGATTTAAAATTTAATTTTTAATTATGCTTGCAATTATTTCGATATATCATATATATATATATATATATATATATATATATATATATATATATATATATAGTCTTCCACAACACGTCAATTACTACTTGAAAGAAACATACGTTTCGTGGATGATATTATATATTTACGAATGACTGCTTTCAATTTTGACAATGAGCACACAGCACAGTTCGTTCGATCAATTCTTTAAACTTAAGTTTTCATTAGGTTACAGCCAATGTATTGACATGGAAATTGCACTTCCGCTGAACTATAATTTATGTAATAAATATTATCGATCCCATTGGCTTTGAGGAGGGCCAATGAGTATAATTACAAAAATTAAAAAAAACTTCATTACCTTAAAAAGTATAGACGGTATATATATATATATATATATATATATATATATATATACATATCGATTGCCTGAGCCACTAGCCTTATAGGTGCATTATATACAGTCGCGCTCTCCCCCTTCCCCCTCGTCGCCCACGAGAACTCTCGCGCATAATATAAACAAGCGACTACCGGTCTTTAAATGCAAGCCCGAGCCCGAGACACCGGTTAAGTGGTGCGCTCGCCCGGTGCGAAAAGTCCCACGTTCGTCCTGCCGACCCGTTGAGCGTTGCTCGATGTGGCGGATGGGGGTCGCCCAGAAGGCGGGAACGGGGGAGGGAGGGCACCGGGCTCGAAACGCGCTCTCGTTGTAAAACGCCTCGGGCGTTTGCGAAACGTCGTCGGGGGGGGGGGGCGAGGGATCGTCGTCCGTGTACGGGTCTCTCGGTTCGTTCTTCCATCTTCGCGATATCGAGCGTTACGATCGTACGTTTTTCTTCGACTGCGACCGTATTATTCCGATATATGTAAGGGGTCGACGCGAAACGACGCGATTTAATACCGATTTTGCAGCAGTATTTCATTATTTTCGCTAGTACGAAGTAAATCCGTATTTTGAATATTTTGAATTCAACATTCATTCTAATATTCCGAAAACGTTCTTCGTACTCTTGTTCAATTTATATTGTTAAATTGCAGTTTTTAATTCCCATACTTTTACAATCAACAATAATACATCTATGACTCTGCTTGTTAATGGGATGTAGTTTAAGTTAACGTTGTTTTAGCATGCATAATAGATGTAGAATATCGAGATATCGATTACGTCTTACGCTTTCTGTTGTTATAGCTGATAAAACCGAGATTTTATTTCCTTAACTCGTCAGTATATTTTCTACTCCCAATCGGTATAGAGCAGAAATCGACAGTGCGTGATAACGTGAACGGATCAACATTGTATAACAATAGTCACGTGTTTCATTATGTAGATGTAAATAAAGAACGGTAAAGTAAATCCAAGGTCGCTCAAATTTCCCTGGACAGCTAATTATTTAAAAGGGCACTGCTTTTACTACAATTATAGAGATTTAAAATTTTCAATTTGTCTTAAATACATAAATAAAAACAAGGGTAACTACCTTATTCGTCAAATCTTTTCTTTTAAGTCCACCCAGTAAAATAGGAGCAAAGCTTTTTTTTAACCGTAATAAGATATAGTTTTATTTTCGCATACGCTGAACGAATATGTTTCACGTATTCCTCACAAAATAAATGCGCGATAAACAGTTATTTACGATATTCCCAATTCCTTAAACATATCTTACGCATAATTTTAAAAATCTATCTTAATTATTTACTCTAATATCAAACCTTTCCTTCAAGTTCTCTATTATTATCCTCTATGCTTGCATTAAAAAAAAAGTTGTGCAAGAAATATATATATATATCGCGGTATTGCTTTTTTTAGCAATGCGGTCTAGTTAGTGCTATTTTGACATTTACCTTTCTGAATTATAGCTTTCCAATGCGCAATAAATATTCTAGGATAATAGAAGCAACAATACAAACCGCGTGTATGACTTAAAAAACAAAAGAGAGAACGAATGATAAAAACGAAAAACAACACACCGTCGATAATCCGGTTTATCGTGAATAATAATTAACTCTCAAAGAGACACGGGCACGTTAGCGCCGCTAACGAGAAATCGATTGCGCAATATCCGATACGGACGATAAATTATTATAGCACGGCTGCTTTGATCGAACGTCGCTCAACGATCGCTTCCGTCCGTGCAATCCTTAGCCCGGTGTAGGCTCGTCCGATATATTTATAATCGAGCAAAGGAACGAAAAAAAAAAAAACAAAACAAAAATGCAGCTACGGGGCGAGGAGAACGACGTGTATCTTCGAAATCGCATAAATTATCATCGTTCATCTTTGAATCTAAGACGCAGACTTCGTGTCAGACAATATATATATATACATGAACCCGTATCCAAATTGGCACATCATTCAGCGGTGTGGTCGTGCGATATGAATATATATATATATATATATATATATATATATATATATATATATATATATACACCTAGGCCGCCCCAAGCATCTAGAGGAAAACGGTACGGCCCGACAGCCGTGAGGGGAGAGGGACAAGAATCTTCCTCGATAACCCCGTGTGTCCGCGTTCGTTCCCCTCCCGCTCCTCCAGAGCTCCGCCGATCCTTCCGTCGATGACCCGCGTGGATGCGCCAAAGGGTACTATCCCAGTACCTCCTCGTCTCCCACCCCCCTCCTGACCGGACCACCGCGCGAATCACCACTGTGGACTGAGCCTCGTGACCTTCGAAAACGTGACTTCGTTACGGTAAGGTGGGGTGGTGTGGGCGATTAGGCGGTTCGTTAAACCCCCCCCCCCGTCTCGCTCACTCTCTCTATCGCCGCGGCCGAAGCGCAGCACGCAGGTTTCTCTGTGTGTGTGTATAGACGAAGGGCAAATCAACGCGCTCGCTCATATAACCGAAGTACCGCATTGGCAGCGAGGATTATATATATATAGATACACATACAATCGCAGCGCCGCCGATCCTTCGAGAGCGATTGTGTCGGGGGCCCGCTGCAAAACGGGACTCTGCGTCCGGGACGCGCGCGCGCGCGCTGGATCGGAGCCGATCGTCGGGGGAGATTGACTTGCGGGGCGCGCGCGCGCGCGTGCACGGCGTATGCTCGTGTGTAACGAGGCCGAGCGCGCGCCCGGTACCCGAACGGCGCGCGGGGCCGCGCTGATTGCCGGCCCCGCGCGGGCGCGCTATTTCTTAATTGAATTTCAAAATTGGAATCGATCCGCTGCTCTCTCTCTCTCTCTCTCTCTCTCTCTCCTTCTCTGGTTCTCTCCCATATAATCTCGCAAGGAACTTTTACGCTTAATTTTAAAGAGATATGTGGAAGAGAGAGAGAGAGAGAGAGAGAGGAGATAAAGAGAGATTCGTAGCGGGAAACTGCCTCGGGAGCGCGACCGCGTTATTGAAATATCTCAAGAAATTTAGCTTGCGGTTCAGAGGTAATATATATATATATATATATATATATATATATATATATATATATATATATATAGTTATTATAAAGTAGGCGTGTATAGTCGGCGAGCAATCGCGAACGCGTAAGTGGCGATGATCAATCAGAGATGCAGGCAAATTATCGAAACGTGAATGACGATAAGATCTTTATCTCCACTTAATTTTCTGTTCTCATCTCGCACTATAAATGATCAATCGTATAGAGAATTACTTTTGCTTTTATCGTATACGTTATCCAGGATAAGTGGTTCGCTCGACTGTTCGTGGCACTTTGAAACAGCGACTGAGAAAATAAATATAGATCGTTCACTCGCACAGTTCGCGGAGAAGTGAGAAAAAATTATTCGCATATATATGATTCTCAATCGGATTATTACTATTTTTTGTTGTTGTTGCAGTAGTTCAACAGAAGTAATTCCTAACATTGACGTTGGAGTGTTGTCAAATGTAAGGCTTCTCGTTCAATTCTCGATGAAACAGGAGTCATTTAAAATCGTTCTTTTTTCAAGTTTCATCTATACGATTTAACCTTCTTAGAGATCTTCGACGTTAATGCTTGACAACCTGACCAAGTCATTCTTATAGCCAGGATAATAATTGAAAAATAAAAGTCCAAATACTTCTTATAACTATTGCTATGTTCGAAATTCATTTCTTGCGATGAATTACCAACTGCTGAGCAGGAGTATTATTTGAAAATTTTCTGACAAAGAAGAAAATAGCTTTTATCCTAATTATTTTCAATAAGTAATTCTATGTAAATTGAAGCAAAATTTATTGTACATACAAACTCAAACTCGATAATGCATAAATTACAGGAAAATAATAATAATGACTACTATGCCAACTATATAATGTATAAAATAAACAGACACAGGAAAACTTATATTATGCTATTCAACTTTTACGCAAAAAAAAACAAAGAAACAATTAAACTAGCATAATTAGCTTGTCACGTTAAGTTCGCGAGCAGTACAAACCTAAGTGAAAATGATTCCAACAAACTATTCAGTAAACATCAAGGCTGAATGGAATATATGGATAATATAACGTGAACTACAACCAACTTAGAACCCAGCAAAAAATATGACTAGAAGTGACCAGATCATTATAACTAGACTACGAATTGGACATACCAAAATCATCCATCAATACTTAGTAAATAAAACAAAACAACCTACATGTCAAAAATGCAAATGTAAACTAAGTATAAAAGATATTATATCAGACTGTCCACTATACGAAGAACAAAGGAAAATGTTCAAAATCAAGAAGATGGATTTACAGCATAATTTCAAGAATAATATGCAATTTACAATTATATAAAAATGCGCGATTTAATTTGTAGTAACTATATTAATATAATATATAATATCGTTACTTTAATAATATTAAAGTAACTATATTAATGTAAATATCTATCGTATGATGTAATGTAAACTAAACATCTTATATCACTAGATCGTTGCTAATGCTCATTTGGGGGATGCAACGTTAAATAAATAAATAAAAAATATTATATATATATATATATATATATATATATATATATATATAGTGTGTGTGTGTGTTTTCGCTACTTCTCCCTGAACTCTCAATAAACAGGTAAAATGCATAATATATGAACGGTTACAACTTTCCAAGCTATACAATAAAATGCATAAGGTGGACTGAAATTTTCAATTTTTATCAGATATTTAATACTGTAATTAAAAATTTGATAGCATTACATATAGGCAAGGACTCAAAGTATCATTGAAAAAAGAAAAAAAAATCGGAACTCGTATTTATCTGTATTATATTTTCACACTGCATACGAACTGCTACATTGCTCGCAATTCCAGTCGACTACATAAAAATCTCGGTCATCGCATTAAAAAAAAAACAAAAAAAAAAAAAAAACGGAAGTATATATACAATGCCGTTAAAACTCTTGGCCGCGAATTACCCGCATATATGCGTATAGAGAGGGAGAATTCGCGCCGAATTCGCGGGTACATAAATTCGCCTTTTGCACGCTAATTATTATTTATGTAAACCGAAAAACATCGCGACGTTCGTTATACATAAATATACCGGAGTTTTGCCCCGAAAAGCGCAGTATAAAATCATTTGGCCGCAGTTATACGCCTCCCATTCTGCTCTCGCGCCAAAATTCATATCAATCCTCCTCACGTATGTGCGCGCGCGCACGCGCGCCTGTGTGTACGTTATCATTATATTGTCCACACATGCGGTGATCCTATACGATAGTACTTTTAGCGCGAGAGAGGGAGAGAGAAGACTCTGAGAGAGGGTGTACAGTTATGCGCCCGTCGCACATAATCGGGTGAATTCGTGTGTGTGTGTGTGTGTGTGTGTGTGTGTGTGTGTGTGTGTGTGTATTTGTTTGTGGGTATAATACTTGGGCTCACGAGACAGCTCGCGATTGACTTTAATGACGTCTCTCCACTGCACTGTGCACCGAGAATGAGAAAGAGATAGAAGGAAAGGCAGCGAGAGAGAAAGAGAGAGAGAGAAAGAGAGAGGGAGAGAGAGAGAGAGAGAGAGCAAAATATGGAGAGAATGCGCGTCGGCGCGCGCGCGCGCTGCAGTCGTTAGCGATTGCGGACGAACGGGGCGGCGAGGGGGGAGGCGGGGGAACCCATAAACATCAGATTTATAAATCATCCGACTTTTTATTTCAAATTAAGCCTGTTTTAGGACCTTATTCTCCCCCCCCCCCCGCCGTCCCCCCATCCCTTCATCCACCATTTAGTCCTCTCCCTCTCTCAAGAGACACTGTGCGGCCTTTACACATGCTTATCCAGCACGGAGCGCTGATCGTGAAGGCTGTATTTTGTCTTTTTTTTCGTTTGTTTCTTTTTTTTCTTCCGTTTTGTTATCTTATACGTTTTCTTATACGAGAGACACTTTGGGGCGCAGGAATGCGCGGAGCGCGTCGCCGCGTTATTACTCGGCCGCCAATTGTTTAACGCGCCTCGCAGAACGCATTGTCGTCCCTCGCGTTCTCTCGATCCATCTTATCCCCCACCCCCTTCGCTAACATCGCCCCATGCCCTCCTCCCTGGCTTTCGCATCAATTTCTTCCCCCGTGACGATCGCGTAACGCTTCTCGGATATGCGCAGTACTCCAGCAGGCGTAATATTGGTTCTTTTGTTGTTGTTGTTGTTGTTATTATTATTATTATAATAATTTACATTGCTGCTATTTTTTAAAATTTCTTTATTTAATGGCATATTAACCTTATGGTCATTAGCGACAATCTTGTTATTGTTGTGATTATGAGTAATTTAACTATAACATCGGTACCCGCGATGGGGTTGCTAGAATCATCATCTTCATGTCTATCTCGAACATCTTCGTGTTGGGTGCGAGTTAAGCTAGTCGTTACAACGGAATTATTACTTAGATTCTATTAAACCCAAATACGTAAATACAAAGCTTGTAAAGCTATAAAAATATCATTTCTTAAAATTTCTTAACAAAAAAAAAAATTATCTCTATGATAGGTTACTTGCGAAAAACTGGAAATTAATTTGTCCTATAATTTTTTTTAACGCTTAATCTTGAAGAATTGAGTGTTACTTCAGACTAAGCATATTTTTAAAATTATTCTAGAGCTAATATTTTCTTATTCTTGACTCTGCAAAACTTTCGACATCTGTCAATCGACATTCATAACATATCTTTCTGTTCCTGTAATTGTAACTGGAAGATTATTTCTATTATTATACGCTTCGTATTTTACTTACTTTATTATAGTAAACAACTTCCCTTATCGTCGCATATTTTCGTAATAGGATATACGAATAAAAAATTAAACAAATATACAATACTTGTTAATAGATAAATACAGTACGTAAATTATATGTTGATAAGAAAGGAATTATTTCAATTCATGTGCAAAAGTATACAAATAATGTTGTATTCTAATTAGTTTAATTGAACTTTACTCAACTAATTTATGACAAGGAAGCTTCTAAGATATTACGAACTTATTTCTATTTTTAGAAATATATCTCGACAAATCGAGATATTCGTATAAAAATGACAAAGAAATTGTCCTTTGACTCTGTATATTTTGAATCAGGGAAAGTATAATGTCGAAGAACTGACTCAAGTCAATGATTATTCATTAGTAATTACGATAACGGCCAGCTATTCGCGCAAATAGCGAACGCTCTCGTTGATTTAGCTGCTGATCGTCGCCGAGCCCAAATTTTCGCGAGGGAACGTATTGAGAGCGGGCGATGACAAAAGTGCCGCGAATTCGCTCGGCGCAAGGATAGCAGAAGTTAAAATTCGCGCTATTCAAAGAATCCCTCGGTTTTCTACGGCCACCCGAGAGAATATATATATATATATATATATATATATATATATATATATATATCGTATGCATGTACATGTACGCGGTAAAAGCGTTTCGTCGAGAAAAAGGGAGACGACGGAAGAAAAGAATTCGCCGACGCGCGCGCGCGCATGCGCGTCCCTTTCCATTCGGCGCGGGGTATTATCCCCTTTGAAAAGCTCGCTCCACGGGCGGCGCGCCGGACCGCGAGAAAAAAACGAGGGATTCCTACATACGTTTAACGTCTCGTTACCACTTCTCTTTTTATTTTCATCCGTCTTTTCAGCCGCTCCTGCCTACTTTCGCCCAACCCCCTCCCCCACTCGACTCCCTAGATCGAAAAAAAGCGGCGAAGAACGGCAGAGGTTCTCTCTCACTCACTCTCTCTCTCTCTCTCAGGTCGGTTGCCATATAGCCCGCAAAGCCGCTCTCCTCTCGCTAATTAGCAAGATATACTGCAGTGCGCTGCCGCTGCCGTTGATGCTGCTGCTCCTGCTGCTGCAAGCGGTCTCTAAGTATACAACCGCGCACGCCTTTATTTCATTTGTAGCTTATATGCATATATATATATATATATATATATATATATATATATGCATGTTTGTGTGTATCTATGTATGTATAGACGTAACGAAAGTTTAATTATAATAAAACGTTTGCGCTTTCCTCCGACCTCTCTTCTTTTAATTTTCTCCGAGCTTACAGAGAACTGGCTGATTACGGCGAATTTTACGAAGCGCTAGCAAATACTATGGTACATAAGTCGCGCCTGATTTATCCCTTATGATGGGCTTGGAAAAGCCTTGAAAAAAAAAACACCTCATACGATGATGATTTTCGTGATTATTTATTCGATTTACGCGCAAATCAGCGAGAAAAGCGCGTATGGAGATTCGCGCTTTACACGTTCTTAGGAACGCAAAATCCATTGTCTTAAGAAAATTCCGATTTTCTCTGCTTCTTTTTTTTCTCCTGGAAATTATATACGCAAACTGCGTAAAGTCAAGGAAAAAAAACCAGATATTTCCAGAATTAAATCGACTAGTACCCGACATCTCGGCGATAGCCACGATTTCCTTAATTTTTAGTCGCGATTATTTTCCGCTCCTATCCATTCTCAGCAATGGCATTCAAACCACGAAATAATACGCGCGGCGTCGGAAACATATTTAACCCCCCCCATCCACGAACAAGACTATTTCAAAGCTACGTATATATATATATATATATATAGATTATAAATATACGTTTATATATAAATATATACTGCCAACCACGATTATGCCCTGTGCAATTATTTCGCGACTGACGCGTCTCGGGCAGAAGTTTCCGCGCGTCGATCAAACTTTACAGACGCGTATATATATATATATATATATATATATATATATATATATGTGTGTGTGTATGTATCCTTGATCTACCCATGGGGCGCGAATGGAAAATCGTCCCTTTTTCATACTCTCATTTCACCTTTACCTGCCGGCCTGTTTCGAGCTCAATCTACGTAATGGGCCGTTATAATTGATGTGAGTCGGGATCCCGAACTTTTACTTTCCCGGCGAACTCGGCGTGTACGCCAGAATCGCCGGGGCTTTTTAATAGAGGCCGTCGGTCTGAGCGAAAATTTCACCGATGCACGTGTGAAATATGTTTGTTATGGCATGTGACGTTGATTTTTCTCGCTTTCTCTCTGGCTCTCTCTCTCTCTCTCTCTCTCTCTCTCTCTCGCTATCGCTCTCTCTCTATGACGACTGAAAGATAAATGTTCGCCAAAGTTTCATGTTAAAGAAATTCAAATAAATACATGGATATTAGATTCTGACCGCCAGTACAGCTGTCGGGAGAAAATTCTCTTTTGATCATTACAGGACTTCGTAATGAGGTCCGATTAATAAAATATTTTCCCCCAAATATACGGCTGTTCTTCGATTAACATGCTAAAAGTTAAAGTTGTCTTTGAAATTGCCGACATTTAAAGTTTGCATGGGAACGATGGACAATATGTGTTCTTATCTATTTTCAACATTCCGAGCCTAACGTTTCTAATGCAAATAAGTCATCGAGCTTGCTACATTGTCGTTCGCATACGTTTCCGAGTAAAAAGAATTTTTCTTATTAATTTTGACACACATATTATGCATCCCGACATCTTTTTATTAAATACTGGGGATTATGTTTAAAGTGGAAATTACTTCAAGAAGTGGGAAGAATAATGTAATAATAATAATATAAAATAATAATTCTATAATAAAAATACACCGGATGACCATTTTTTTTAAATGATTGTGAAGTATATTTGGAAGCTGAGATTATTGGCATTTCAAAAAAATATTGAATAATTGTTAAATTTTTATCTATATACTTAATTAAATAAAATTACCTACTAATTATTTGAAAGGACTTCGTTAAAAAAATTTTAACCGGTTATAACCGACAATTTATGAAAAAACGAGACAATTCGCCTATCTAAATATCGTATGAAAAAGAGGCGGAATGTTTATTGTTCCAACCATTCTTTAATAAAAAAAGTCATTTTGAATTGGAATCGTTTATAATGTTTAATTAAGAATTCAGTAGACGGAAAAATGTTATAAATTATATCCAAAAAATTGTAATTTATCGATCAAGTGAATATTAGAAAATGTTCCATTTTAAAATATCAATAAAAGAATACTAATTACTTCCGATTTGAATAAATGTTCTACCTTCTTGGGAAAAAAAATTAAATATGAATTGTGGGAGTTGTGAATACGTAGAAACAGACTTCTTTATCCGAGACATTGTTATTGCAAAAGAGGGGAAATCCAGTAAAACTGTGAACTATAAATTTAATTTTGTCATTATATAATATGCTCTTAATAATTAAATCCATACGAAAATCACATAGTTACCACGAAAAAGATCTTCTCGACCTCAAAAATTCATTTTCGTAAAACTCACTAATTCTTGACCTAAAGCTTCTTAATAATAAATCGAGGCTCGTTTCGAACTTTTAGAAATTTCAATCTACCATCCGATGACGCCCATATACCCGTAACACAGACAAAAGAAGGTTGGTTATATAGCCTTTATTGCAGAATTTATGTGCGTATATATATAGCTGCATTGACGAAAGCCTCGCGCTCAGCAGTGAAGACACGATAATGAGACGATCGATATCGATATCGAGCGGGGGCCGCATAATAATTGGCGAGAAGCTGCATAATAAGAGTGACGCAGCGCCAACCCGTCATCATGTCGGCTTATGCGCTCTGAAGTCGGCTGAGGGAGAGATAGAGAGAAAGAGAGATAGAGAAAGTATACCCAAAAGAGGCAAATAAACCACATGGCTAGGGAATTGATGATGATGATGATGACGATGATGGGCGCGAAGTGGCCGACGGGCCCCGCAATAGTTACGTCCTAGGTCGCTCCCACGAAACGCGTGACGGCGAGAGAAAGGCGAAAACTGTCTTGCCTCCCGCGAATTCCGCCCGAGCCGTTCGCAGCTCGAGATCTACAATGTCTAGCCGAGGCGCGAGGTGTGATATAACACGCGCTGCCCTATATATATATATATATATATATATATATATATATATTTATTTATTTATTTATTTATTTACTTATTACATAGCAAAGCACCGGCAACACGGAAAGTCGTCCCGTCGATAACGCGGACTTTTCGGCCGATGGGATGATTTTTTACACAAAGATAGTTTAAAAGAACGGGTGTAACCTACGTTTAAGGAACTAAATGGGAACTTTAAACTTATCTTAGGCACGTGTAAATTCCTAGCAATCGAGTATAAAATATTCCCACCTATATTTGATGAGGGAAAGTAGTTTGTTGGTTAACCAAGGGTTTTCGTATTACGAACATTGTATTGCAAATTTCTGATCCGGTGCGTAAAGGCTTTATTTACGAAGGTTCGCGATCGGAGGCGAAGCCGAGGGATTGTAACTAAGAAGCTTTCTCGTATTAGGGTAAGGACTTTCATAGTAGTTAGTACATTGCTAATCATTCTTTTTCTAATATAAAAGTTTTTCAAGTTACTTCAAATTACTAATGTATCGTTTAAAAATTACTCCCGATAATCCACCCCATTGCTGTCTCTATAAAAATCTCTGCTTTTTATAAACTTTCCCCGTTACTTTTTTTCCCTTCTAAAAATATATTTTCAAATTTTACTCGTACGTTTTACTTTTCTTGTTTTATGAACAAATGATAGGCTACAGTTCAATTACAGAATCAGTTTCAATAAAGTGAGTAAAAACTTTTCTTTTCAAAAGTTTTCAATTAAATTAATGTGAGAAATGGCCGAATTTCTTTCCCAATTTTTTTACAAAAAGGCTCTTCGGTCCATCAAAATAAATAATTAAATATACCTATAAATTAATATGTAATGAATTGTTTAAATATAATTGCAAAGCTAAAAAATTTTTTTTATAAAAGATTAACAAATATGCGTAAATGAAAAATGTCAATCTTTGTTAATTCAAGTGTTATCGCGTTAGTTCTCATATTCTTTATATTAATTTATTTATATTCAAAAGCCATATTTTATCCTACCTGTATATAATAAAGTCTATAATACGTTTAAAATATGGAGAAAACGATCGCGACGAGCATATGATTTTTTCTTTTTAAAAATCTATTTGCCAAATTTTTAACTGTCGATCATAGTCCTCGTCAAGGCCACGATTCGACAAAAGACCCTATATTTACTCATGCTGCTTATACGAATACAGTAAAAAGAAGTTTTTTTTGTAAACTGTTACAAGTTATAATCGAAATTAAATATAGTATTTTACCGTGTAACAAATTAATATTGGTTAAAAGGTAATGTTGTAAATTACAGAGTCACGTTTGCTGATATTGACATTTATTCACTGTAATCATTGTCAATTTCAAATCGTTGCTCGAAGTATTGTTTTAATTCTACATGATAAATAAATTATACTAATAAGTTTAACTGGCGTAATTTACAACATTATGATTTAACCAGCATTAATTTGTGCAACACGGTAAGATATTGTATCGAGTTTAATTATAATATTTTGAAAAATTAAAGAAAATTTTTTTTTTGTAAAATATTCGTATAAGTGCAAAGAGTAAATATAGTTTCTTTTGTTACATTGTGAGCTCAATAAGAACTATCAGCGATAGATCGAAAGTTGGCAAATTTACTCGTAAAAACAAATTCATTGTTATCATTTTCTCATTTTTACCCGACATCTTTAACTTTGTTTATAAGCATCTCTTTACATTTAATATAGTGTATTCTAACATTTTCTTTAATCGAACAGATGTTTGAATTATGCATAATTACATAAGAATGTATTTTTTATACTTACAAGACCGAAATATTTCGGAACATCTAATTTTATGCTGTAAATTTTGCAAGTTATCGCAGCTGTTTAAATAACACATTAAATTAACTATTTAAATTAACAATTAAATGAGAATTATGAATGAGTAATTACAGAATGTCTATAATTATAATGTTGCATGACAGAGAATAATAAAGTAAAATTAAGTTGATTGAATTTAATGAATTCATAAGTATATGCAAATATATTTTGTCGACGTATAAAGACAAATAGTATTTATCTTTAAATATCAGTATTAACTGACATTTTCTTCTATTTAACTTTAAAAAAATACCAATAGTCTATAAAAAATTTCACATTACTCACTGTTTATAAATTTTATATTTTCTCTTGTTAAATCTTAAAATGATATATTTTCATTTTTTTCTATTTTTTTCTCTAAATTGTCTTTCCCAATTGGTGAATCATGGTAAGTAGGTTTTTTTTAAATAATATTTTTATTTCTAATTTTTGTCATCATAAATTTATTTGTTTTTTTTTTTTTTTTTGAGATGCGTTACGTAGTTCAGAACAAGAAATCCTAATGTTCAATGATTCTGATTCTATACGAAAATCTAGGGAACAGTTAGGTCTATAAAAAATGTGCTGAAATATATTCTTTTTCCTCTGAGACGGAATGTTTTACACCCTCGAATAAAATTAGCAGAATAAGAGTTAGCAAAATAAAAGCGTCAGTTTCACATTCACAGTTGGTTCGAATTATTTATTGAAGATTCACGAAAAGAAACAAAATTTAATTGTACGATATTAAAAACTTAATGTAAATAAGGACGTATAGTTCTATGCGTTCAATTTGCATGAATTACCAAATGTAAGGTGAAATTATGTATCTTATTTTTGTTCTGTTTCGTTTTGTTTTCCTGCGCTGGGCAGTTATTTGATCAGAAGTCCTAGTATTTCATTATACGATACGTGATACTTGAACGCGTAAAATGAATGCACAAGTATTATAATTCATTGCGAACTAAACGGAGTGTAATGATTATTTAGCTCTTATTTACGAATTTATATTTAAAATTATTGTATTGAGTATCGTTGCTCGTAGTATTTTAAATTTTAAATGATAAGACCAATTACACAAGGTAAATTATTCTATGATACAGTTTTGAATTTAATGTTGGCCTTGATGTCGATTGTAAGATGAAAAATATGAACATAAACTATGAATTTGAAGTTAAAGTCTCTGGTTTTAAACTCATTTAATGTATTTTATAATGAATTAAACATTTTGGACTGGGAAGAAGAGAGGGTGATGGGAGCTTAACAAATAAAAAAACTTTCAGCCCACCTGAATGTTGATTGACATGCCCCGCCACCCCTGATGCCTCAATTATATTAAAAAATAATAGATCATAGAATAATTCAATAGGCATTGCTTCTGAAATGTCTTTTAAAAATTCGACATAATAGTCAATGGAACTCGGGATCACGAGCACTCTCAACTAATGAAACAAATCTTAGAATTAGCGTAGACGTAATAAAACCAATATATCTACCGTCTGGAGTAAATACTATTGTTGTATAGAATACGTATAGAAGCAGAATTAAAAAAAATTATATATATATATATATATATATATATATATATATATATATATATATAACTTATATTAAATGAACATATATTCAATTGTTCTTAAAACTTAAACATAGATTTAGAATTTCGAATCAAACGATATTTAAAAAGAAAATCATTTGAATTAAAAGAACTGTACAAGCTATTTCACATTCAATATTTACATTATAATTCCTCTTTAAAATCCAATATAATCCTTTTTAGATAATTTATTATAAAATTGCAAGTTTTCAGTAAACTTGAATTTCTGCCTGTTACAATAATATAATTTCGCATTAAACAGTGAGAACTATTATGAGTCAAATAAAAAAATTAATGCATATTCGATTGCTTTTTCATGTTCCCAGTTTTGGCGATGAACGCAGAAGGTATATTCGGCGGTACCCCATCTACGCTACATCAATTTCGTTACCACGTTGCAATCGTTGGCAAAGAAAACAATTCCGATGTGGTGAACTTAAGAGGTAGTGGCGGGTTCATTAGTCATAACTTGGTACTGACTGCCGCTCAATGCTTCGTTTACAATAGCGGCGAATTAAAGCATTATCGATTTTCAATTATAACCGATTCGATTCATTGGAGACTTCTAAGAGGCATTCAAGTCTTAATAGATCGAATTTATTTACCAAGTGATGGACTCTATTATTTGAACGATATTGCAGTAGCTCAGGTGAGATTTCTGCACGTATGTGTGTAAGTAAAAAGGCCAGAAGACATGTATAACTACCAATGGCATTGATACATATTTTTTTTTTGTATATTATTTGAACACTCCATGTACGACTCTCCCCATAACGGCACTATTGAATATAATCAGGGTATCATTACTTAATCGCAGGCTTTAGTGTTGAGATAGCTAAGTTATGTCTTTTCGGTACGTTTCATTACCAATCCACACGATGTAAGTGAGCATAACAGATAGACGAAAAGCGGTGTGGCAGACAGTCCTACCATTCAACTATTCTTTGATCGGAATACGATTAGGCTACTGTTCGGTGGAATTAGAGTAGTAGCCACAAAATGGAAAGGTTCATTAGATCCGGTCGTAAAAAATGCGATTAAAATGAGAAAATTCATTTAGTATTGTTTCTTTTAATGAAATTAAATACTTAAACGGCTTCGAGATGGCTATCTGATTTTTTCTTGCCTTCATCACATACTCAGTCTCTAAGAGTGCTAAATAATTATTTCTCAAGTAAGGGGGGCATGTGGACGAATAGCCGAGGTAGCATGATGAAGTCTCTAATCTATTGTTATAATTTTCAGCATAAACTATTATAAGCACAACTTATAAAGATATTATATATTAAATAAAAATTTTACCCGTGAGCTTTATGTCTCTTTTCTTAATAATAATTTATCATGTTAAGAACTTGTTTTCCTAAATATGCTTAAAACACAAAGTGACAAATATACAAGAATAACAGATATCGACGAAAAAATATAGCAAACAGAAATATTTTTATTAGATATTTAATAAAAGTTCTATAGAAGTATCTCGTTTCATTTCTAGCTAGAAGAGGACTTCAGTATAGCCCATCATCCAGTATTAATTGCTCTTGACATACCGGAAGAGCATGAACCTTTTTATGAAAGAAATGCCGTAGTTTGTGGGTGTGGAGATGCCCTACCCGCATTTATATTAGATGATCCACATTTTGGAAATACGCTCAGAAATGCGTCCGGTTTTTTAACGTACGCACCCGTTCGAATCACGTCAGGCAATTCGTGCGCACTTGGGACTCTGCCTTTTTATACAGAAAAACAATTTTGTGGTGTAATGCTGACAAATTTTCCAGAACAACGATGGGGCCTTTGTACGGTAAATTTATGTTTCTATCACTATGTTAGAATTTTTTTCTGCTTCCATAGGCAATGAAAAGAAAAAATTAATTGTACATGTACCTATACCTATTATAATATACGATATTGGATTTTTACATAGAAAATAAAATTTCATGCTACAAAGTGTAAGTGCAACTAAGTTCAACAATGATTATTTCTTAAATTAAAATTAAAATTCTCCAAACTAAAAGGTGTCTGTATTTCTGGAGGTAATTAAATTTTAATTTCCAACTTGAAATTTTTATTCTCTATAGCACTCGAATACAGTTTAATATATCGCATATAAAAGTAATAGTCTGATATTTTTCTTTTGATCAATAGAAACATATGCTCATTAAATTAGATATTTTTCATTAGGCTTAAAATTAAAGAGTATATTAATATATTTTTAATCATCACATTTAAAATAGTCAGACGATTGCATAGTCAGCATTATTGCAATGTGTCATAAACGTATTAAATTAATTCCATAACAGCAAATTCAGAAATATTTATTTCAATAATTAGTTAATAATTTAATTTTACGCAATTTTTAACGAAATTTTAGCACTATTAACAAAAATTTTTTCATATATAGAACGATGCAGGTAGCCCATTAGTTTTTGAAAACAAAATAGTGGGCATAGCGGGCACCAATAACGAATTTTGTGACGACACGGTAGATGGCCACGCGTATATCCAAGTATCCAACTATGCTCCTTTCGTGCGATCAATCATTGATGGACATCCATTACCCGGTACGATTGTACATCGAAATCGACAGCATTATAATCATTTTGCCGTTGCTGCTGCTGCCCCGGCCGCTTAAGTTTTATCATCGTAGAATTTAGAACAATTACATACGTCCGTAGAAAATTTACTATGGAAATCTATCAATAGAACTGGATGTACAAATTAAATAATAATATACACATTATTCATAAGTGTATTCCTAAACCTTTCTCCTTTGTTAAAACGGATAGGACTTATTGGCTAAATTAGAAAAATGGTTTCATTTCTGATGAAGGAGATTATGGCGCCTCTTGTTGTCACTTCATTATTTACCATAAGCTATCTCATGAATTATTTTTAAAAATCTGGAATAACGACATCATTTCTTAGCTACAACTGGTATTACGTTTAACTAGGCCATAGTTTGTACATTTCTCAAGAATACTCCTTATTTTGAGTTTATCGTCAATTTTCATAAACCAATAAAGATCCCAAACGGATAATTCTACTATCCTTCTATTTGATAATACAGTGATGATTGATTTTGAATGTGAATGTGTAAGAATTTTTGTAATAAGAAAATGTATTATGTTTAATATACTAGTAGAAAATTTTATCTTTATCTAATTATTGATGTATGTAATTAATAGCTTAGCTGAATTATCTATTTTATGTATTCTTTTGCTTAGACAATGACGTCCAAGTCCAATGTAGATCCACATCATCGATAAAAAAATTTATTCAGCACATATTATAGATGACGCTGCTTGCTTTAAACTAACCTTTAAATTAGTACGTCAGAAGTTCATATTACTTTAAAGAAAATTTTGGAAACGTCTTCTGGATATTTAAATAATTCAACATGAAAGATGCATAATATAAAATCTTTTCTCTTTCATATTAACCATACATAATTATGCTGAAATTTTTAGATCGTTACAGAAAATCAATATTCTGCTCAAATTTCGTAAAAGCATATTCAACAACAAACCTTCGCTCCTTATTAACATTAACGCATGCTCACGATTATAACAGTCGAAGTTTTATCTCAATTACGACATCAATATATAATTGTATACAGAGACATCTAACAAATATATACAGCACAAGCGTTTGACGAAACAACAAATTCATACAAGAAAAAGGTAAAGAGAAGGGTAAAATTTTTTTCGATAATTATTTTAATAAAGCGAGAAGACTGTTGTTCTATTTCGAAAGAAACTTACCCTTTTATAGAATTAATAGAATTAGAGCCAATCATTATAATCTCGCAGCGTCATTATTTCATGTGAATATTAATTCTAGCGCACAGTATAAATGGAAAGCGGACTTAGAAAATATTAATCATATGGTAATGTCCAATGTATGAACCTACCAGTGCGATTCTCGCTAAAAATCTGAAAAAAAATACGTATATACCCGTCATACTGTACAGAAATGTTTATAGCAAAACCACACATCAAAACATGCGGACTTATTCATTCATTTCTAAGAGAATGTAAATTTCAAATATAATCAGTAAACAGTAATGTTAAAAAAAAGCCAAACATACACCGAAAACTGTTTTATTTTTATAAATCCATTAACTAGCTCAAAAACTGTAACAATATATATTTTTTGTAAACCGTACAGAATATTTATATTATTATATGTAAGCCGTACCAACGTAATTCAATATATGTAATGAAATATGTATAGCAGAAATAAATCTGCAAAGATTTAAAATGCTTAATAAAAAAATGAACAAAAAAATATATATATATATATATATATATATATATATATATATAACAAATACATAACACATACGTTTCTCATGAACGAACCGATATTAATGCATCGACACATGGTTTAACATTATTTGGAAATTTTTACAAAAGTGTAGATATTGTAGATAAATGCAGATAGTGTAGACATCCGCTTATCATCCAATTTGGTTCAAAGACTTTTGAGATATGATTTTTTAAATAGGCTTACGAAGATAAAATAATGTGAATGCGAACAATTAAAATGTTAATTATAAATTCTAAAAAATCTGTTATTTAAAGTTGACATAATTAAAAAATAACAATCCAAAGTGGTTTCATTCGAAGAATTAGTAATGAGCAAATATCGCTCATGGTAACATATAATTTGCGTCTTTAGATAAACAAAATTACTTTATTTAGCTTTAAATGATAGTATCAAATAACTGTTTTGTCTATTAATTTTTATCATCGAGTAGCATCTAAAGAAGACACATTACTTATTTTTACACTTTGAACTTTTATCAAGAATCATCTTACTGGAGGAAATGGCATTTTGTTACATTATTCTGTATGTTTTCACGATTTATATTTCATTACTTAATTATGGTAAGTAACTACATTCTCTGGTTTGTTCATTACGTAGCAAATTTTTCTATACGTTGTTAATATAAAAATTAAAATAAAAAATTATTCTAATATTTGAGGTCAGTTGATTAAAACATGAAAAACATATACTAACTGCATTTTGATACGACATTATAAATGGTTACATCAATATTGAAAAAAATAAACTTATGGCTTAAATGATAACAGAATTTTCATTCTGGTAATTTATATTTTCCGATTGAGAAAAATATTTTTGCCATACGTATACATATATAGAAACTCTGTAAAAGTGTTTCTTTCGTAAGAGTCAAAATTATAAGAAGAATCATGTTTACTACGATTAAAAAATTACTATATATGTTGTTTACTAAAATTGCATGTAATCTGTACTACTTTATCATCTGAATTTGATTTTTAAAATTACTTGAAATTAGAATTATTATTGCTTTACGATTTGATCCTATATCCTCAGTTGTAACAATGGACGAAGAAAGTATATCTGGTGGTTCTCCAGCACAGGCACAACAATTTACTTACCAAGTTGCGATTGTAGCCAAACCGTATGAGTCTGATTCAGAAGGTAAATTGATCTGTGGTGGCGGTTTTATCGCTGAAAATTTAATTGTAACTGCTGCCCATTGCTTCGTCAATAATTACGGTAATTTAAAACGCTACCAATATTCAATAGTAAGTGACACGATTCACTGGAAACTTATGAATGGCGTTGATGCTTCAATAGTTCTGATTTATTTACCAAGTGGTGGTAATTATTATTTGAACAATATTGCAGTTGCTAAGGTGAGTTTATTCGATTGAAAATTAAATCGTACGTTTATACATAAATATAAAAGGAAGCAGGTCTCTATATGTTAATACAATATTATTGACAATGATAAAACACAGGTTTATCCCGAGAAAAAGGCTTTTTATCTGGAAAAAATACAATACATGCATTAATTTAGACCTAATTGAAACTGTCAGAACTGAATCGATTTCAATATTTTTTTCGACTAATTTAGTATGAAATTGAATTTTGTTGCTTTCGCTCATTATCAATATGTAAGTTTACAATCGTTGAATAAGCCAGTCCAATTTAATTATTCGTCACGATTTTGACAATGAATGCAATTGTTATTCTAAACATAATTTGTCCAATTTTATTACAAAATTATGTATTTTCATACCCGAAAATGTATGATTGTCGAGTTTTAAAATGTATAAATTTCAAGTCAAATCATTTTTTCAATTTTTATTTATTGAAATATGGAAAAAAATGTTTACAGTCAAATAATTCAATATAAAATCACTGTATACGAGTTTAAACGTATTGTTACTTTTTTTAGTTAATCAGCTAATGAAAAAATATTTAAAAATATCTTAAAAAAGAGAAAATGAAAATTGTATTTTTAGCTCCAGGATGGCTTTAACGTAACTAATTATACAGGACTAAGTTTTCTTAATATACCTGATCGTGATGAATTGTTCTATGGAAAAACTGGTATTATAGCTGGATATGGATCAATTTTCCCCCCAGCTATGCATCGTCTTATATGGATTCGTAATTCAGTTGAACTTATAACCGGCTTTTTAACATTTGCAAAAGTGAAGGTTACAAATAGAAGTGTGTGTGGTATTGGGCTTTCGGATGCGCGTATTAACTGGAACAAGCAGTTTTGTGGTGTAATGGTCACGGAAAAGCCATCAGAAAAGTCGGGTATTTGTGAGGTAAATTTATAATGTACAAAAATTATATAAAATTTTAGAAATTTAAAAACATATATTAAAAAGTATCACTTAAGTATATAGAATATTTAGAATAAGTACAAATTATTTATTGAATCAATTAGTGGATAATACTAATTTACGATAATTTTTCGAATCATATGAATATAAATCATGTGTGTTTTCTTTTTTTTTTAGAATGATGACGGTAGTCCACTAGTTTATAAAAATAAGTTAGTAGGGATAGCAACTAAAAATAATATAAATTGCGACGATACTTATACCGGCAATATATATATCAAAGTATCTACGTACGCTCCCTTCATCAAATCAATTATCGATGGAAATCCACTACCTGGGACAGTTGTACGTCGCAGCGAAGAGCATGCGATTCAACCTCCGATTGAATCTTTCACGTCTCTTGCTGCCGCTGCTGCTTAAGCTTTATTATGAATGTTTTTAAAAAATTATAGATACATTTAAAAAAAAAACAGAAATATTTTTGATATATAATAGATCACAGATGAATATAATATATAAGTAAATGAAATAAATATCTTTTTATATATTAAATTTTATTATTGTATTATTGAAACTCCTTTATGGATGGCCAAAATTTAAAGAGTAGCAAATTTTTCTTAGCTATTATATTACATTCGGGACAATCAAATATCGTGCAATGACGACAAGGATTATATAAGAGTGCAACTTGTAAGATAACCCATATTTAATCGAATGCGTGATAGAGACGTGAAAAAAAAGAGAAAAAAACGCCTTTTCGTGGGTCATATAAGTAAATATATTTAAACAAACTGTCACCTTAAGATAAGTTCGATAAGGTCATGTAGATACGGATGATTTTTACAATGTCGCAGTGTAATAGGAAGGTGAGTACTGAACCGAGAAAACTTTTAGGAATTCTTTGTGGAATACCACATGTGCAGATGAGAGCGTGCGTAGCTGGGTAATCGAGAATATGAATGTACTAATATCTGTAAAAAAATTAACTTACGAGATCAACTCAAAATATACACGGAATTCACTCAATAAGACTTGAGGATACATTACATGAAGAGCGCGTGAAAACTCCTTAAATAGCAAGCACCGCGATGAATCTTAATAAAATATTTTTACGATCATACGTTAGAGAATTAAAGATCTGTTATTCGAGTCGAAAGACCGAAATCTAATCTTATATCAAGGAAACTAATACTTTCTGTCGAGTACATGAAATGCGAATAGTGCGAAAATCCGGCAGAACGAATTTTGTACATCCCTAATTTTTCGTATAATCTAGTGATTCGATGTAGATTTTCGTTCTTTAAAATCATTTCCTTCAGATTGAAGACACGGATTCCCAAGTTCATTGTCAAATAATTTTGTAAATCTCTTCTCGGTGCAGCGTTGAGCTTGTCGGCCACCTCCTTCTGAATGGCAATTCATTTCAGCATAGTGTTTTCTTTTCGTATATCCAAATTTAGTCTTCTCAACAAAAAAAGTCGTAGAATAATAGGTGAAAATGTTTGACATCTATAATGCGATGATTTATCAAGAAATTAGCAATCAGGTACTGCATTCATGTACATTAATGTCCAACTTTTTTCTTCATACTATTCTCGCTGAACTCGATGCACACTTTGACACCATCTGCTTCAAAATATCAATATGAAATAAAGTCTTAACCGTTGCGACAATTGGAATGAACTTTTTGAGGGGAATACCTAATGTAATATCTTTGGAATCATAGAAATAAATCATCATCGACTTTTGGTTCTCTTGAAGAATTTTCTTTTATTCGACTCCTATGACTACTGCCATTCGTAATTTGGTGCTTGGTTTTAGAATCGAATTCAAGTTAACACATTTCATCTTCAGTTACATCAATTACAAATCTTATATAAGAAATTTTGTCTCGTTTTGACTTTTCTATTGATGTCTTTTTAACGTTCATGTCTAAATCCTTTTTTGTATTGTTTTAAAGTGTTCGAACAAAGCGAGTAGAAACCTTCTTGAAAAGTATCCAATTTATCAGTCAAAATATGATTAATCAACGATATGAAATAAAGTTCGATCCTAATGAGAAAGTAACTAGGTTATAGCTGACAATATTTTCTGCCCACGCTTAGTTCGGAAGTTAACTGTCTCAGATGCTCAGAAAAAGGTGCCACGTATACTTTGAAATTTACCAATCTCGATTCATTCCTAAGTAATTACAGAAGAGTGAAGCATATTCTTTTACGTATAATAGATTTTCAAAAATTATAAATTTGTCTTTTTTTCTAGTATTGTTTTTTTCTAGTATTGTAAGAAGTTGTTTACAAACATATTGAAATATCAATTGCTATATTCCACTCCCGTAATCCCAAAGAGATTAATAAAAATGATAGCCGTATTTCCAACATTTTTGTGCTTATATCAACAACTATTACATTTTACAAATTTTTACAAAATACCTTATACTCAAATTATGAAGCTAACGCTAATCCACCTCTAAAATATGAAAGAATGTGCAAGTGATTTTAAATATGGATCAACAATTTCGATAATTTAGAACTTATCAATTTCAAAATGTCGGATTTTGCTTATACTTTTTTATTATTAAAGTTAGCAAAATATCAATTTATACATTTTCTTTTACTAGTTCATTCTGAGCAAGTTTAAAGTTTAAACATTACGAACTTCTGTATCAAAGTTTCAAAAGGTACAATTCATTTACAATTTATATTTTAAAAAAATAAATAAAAAATAGATTCAGATCAGTCTCAGATAATTGTGTAACTCAGTATCAAGTAACCGATAAAAGAGATGTTAGTTTAACCATGTAATATAATTAAATAATTATACTACATGTATAAATGCTTATTATGAAATAGAGAACAATTCCAGAAATTTGTACGAAGAAATTACTTCTACGAAAAGTTGATTTTAAAATCTTACACTAAGAAAGATGACATATGTAAAAATTTGTATATGTAAAATAAATTTTAAATAATTTAAAAAAATATGTTCCACAGAAATTTTCTTCAATTTCATATTAAGTCTAAATTGTATTTCTATGGAATATCGAATGACAGTAAAATCAAATTTAAATCAATGAAAGCTAATTGAGCTAGAATTCTTTTAAATTTTCGTGTATTTTTGTGAAATTTAACAGTTGACATCGATGGAATTCACAGAATTATAATTATGTATATCTTCTGTTCTGTTATAACGGTAGTAATACGCCTAGTTATTTCGATTGACGCTCTAGTTTTGATAATGATTTATAAATAACATGTAAAGTAGAATAAAGATCATTATACAACATTCATATATTATATAAGAATTGATATTAAATAACACTCTCGCTTGTTGATTTCTAGAAACCAGGAGTACCAGTAAAAATTTATATAGCTCATTTTCTAAATTTTATTTTTTGCATTAAAGCATTAATTTATTATAGAAAATGACATATTACAAATTTATTGCATATCTTTGTGTTATAATTTTGTCCATATCTGTTAATTATGGTAAGTTTTATTTCTTAATATAGTAATTGAATTACGCGATGTTTATATATGAGCGTAAGAAAGCTTACTTATTTTAATGCTATAGAAAAATTACGAAATAACCTCAGAAGTAGCTAAAAAATATTATGAAATTTATAATTTAGAAAATTAAAATCATATATATATATATATATATATATATATATATATATATATATATATATATATATGATCTTATTATGACGAACTCTTCTTATGAAGAAAGTTCGTCATATTTTGCCATTTCAATTCTGTTTTTTCTAAGAACGCTTCACGATTTATTCTATAAAATGCTGTTAATTCTATAGTTAAGGTTTTTTAAAAAATATATTTAATTATTGCATCAAATTTTGATAAGAAATGTTTTAGATACAAAATGTATAAGAAGTTCGTTTCTTCAAGGCTAATAGTTCAATAATTATATTTTACTAACATTAGTGTATACAGCTACATTTGACTATAAAAGTGTCTGTTCTCTCTAAATTTATAATTTTGGAGTAAATATTTATCGAATATGTTATGCCAATTTTCTTTGAATTCCTACTTTCTTTTCAAAAAATTTTTTAAGACCTGTCATAAATTCTAATCTAATGGACATAAAAAATTATACATTTACGTAACCAATTTTCTTTATTTATAATTTTTTATTAAATTTATCTGTGACGTTTCTCTTACAGCTATCATTACTGAATGTAAAAAAGTGCAAAGGAATATATAAATATATTCCATTAATAATAATTTTACCATTAATAAATAAAGAATTCTGCATTATTATATATACTCTATAATTCTCAATAATTTCTCACAGATTCACGAACTTCAGCGAATTTTCAATATACTATATCAAAAGCATAATATCAGTGAACAACTATGTGCATTATAACTTAATACCTTCATTTTTGTTTTCTTTTCTTCTTTCTTTTTTGATGCTCATATCTTTAAGCAAAAGACTTCCAATTATACGTGTATTAGATAATTCAACTACTTTTCAAAATATAGATTCAATTATAGATCTATCTTGTGGCTAGTTGCAACAATAATTTAATTTTCTCTTAACTAGACTAAAATAATTGCTACATAGGAACGATAGAAAATGTTAACTTTCTCCAATAACAAATACATTTAGTTGTCAGACGATAATAATATGTATAGAAATATTATAGTATTTTAATATAAATTTATACATATTTGAATATATTTTTATCAATGCTCATCCTCCAGGTTTAACAATGGAAATGGAAAGTATATGCGGTGGTGATCCAGCAAAAGCACAACAATTTCCTTACCAAGTCACAATTATAGGGAAACAAAATGAATCTGATATAGAACATTTGATCTGTAGCGGCGCCTTCGTTGGTAGAAATTTGATTTTGAGCGCTGCTCAGTGTTTCGTTAATGAGAATGGCGATTTACTAGAGTATCATTATTCAATCGTAACTGATTCGATTCATTGGAGGATTTTCAAAACTTTAATTTTTATAATAGATTTAATTTATTTACCCGAAGGAGGCAATTATTATTTAAATAATGTTGCGGTAGCTAAGGTTAGCTTATTTCTTTTAATTGGCGTTTAAATATATATATATATATATATATATATATATATATATATATATATATATATATACAAGGTTTGTATTAAATCAATATTAAATACGATCGTGATAAAGGTTTTTTTTCCTATTAGAAAAGGACTTCTAGCACAATTTTAATACGTTTAAAAAAAAGCAAGCTCCTGATCAATATTAATTAAATATTGATCGGCGAGTACATGCGCTATCCTTGATGATGTGAAGCTGTTAATTTCCCCTAACTTTGGGTAATGTCGAGTTGAGAAATGAGCAACAACTATAAAATACATGTTTCCCACCTATTCAATTTTAATATATTAGAGTAGATATTAGAATATATTAGAGTATATCTTAAATTATTTTTCAATTTTCAAAAGAAATATTATATAGCTTTAATTTTCAGTATTGGATATTTAATCGAGAATTATATTCTAGCATTTGATCTTTAATATTGAAATTAATTTATATATTATTGACAAATAGTCATATAAAAATGTATTCTTTTTATTTTTAGTTACACGATGATTTCAACATCGACAATTACCCAGCTTTAAATGCTCTTGATCTACCCGATTACAGGGAATCCTTTTATCAAAAAACAGGCGTAGTGACTGGATGTGGATCCCTTTTACCCTTGCACATGACCAACGCCACGCAGTTTCGGGATTTCTTTAGAGATGTCTCAGGTGTTTTGTCATACGCAAGTGTCCAGGTGACAAGGAGAAAATTGTGTTCACTTCGAAAAATTCACATTGATAATAACAAACAATTTTGTGGCACTATGCTCACCAATACACCGGGACAACAATGGGGACTTTGTGAGGTAAATCTTTATTGTATGTACAGAATTTTAAGAATAAATTTGAATATTTTGATGATACTTTTTGTATTTGGATGTTGTGAGTAATAAAGTTCAAATCTATTTGTGTTCGAAAATTCATAGTTTTTTTAAAATTGATAGAAGTTTAGCGGGATTTATTGGTGCTTAATATTGACGACACTCGCGATCGACAGTCTATCCTTACCAAGCAGAGGAAATTTAACCATATTCATATTAAACGTAGCTTTTTTCTTTTACATCGAGCGAAAATATATACAATTTATTTAGTTGGTCTCCTCTAATATTTTCTACATCTCTATATTTCTATATCGACTTGTTCATAAATTGTCTCGCTTCCATCGGTCGACAAACAGCATTCAAAATCACTCGCTTCGGACATTATTATCACTGACTAAGCAAATTATACGAATAACAGCTTTTAACGTAAATCCTCTTTTTCAGATGGACGCTGGCAGCCCCCTAGTTTTTGAGAATAAGATCGTGGGCTTGGCAGGCACGAACAATGCAAATTGCGACGACACCGATCTCGGCCACATATATACCAAAGTCGCGACGTACGTTCACTTTATCAGATCAATCATCAACGCAGCTCCATTACCGGGTACAGTTACTCTGCGTAATCGAGATCACATTATATCTCAGTCGACTGCTGGTCCTTCTACGGTCAACTTTTTTTAAGCGCTAATTACATTTAAATTACGTTTGGGTGTGTAAAATTTTCTAGAAAAATTGTGTAATAACTGCGTTAATTATTCAGTTAACCAGCTTGCTTGCTGAATGTCGAGGAACGTATAAATGACATATTGAATTATTTACATTCTATTTTTATTTTCTTCCCTTTCTATCTGTAAATTAATAGTTTAATCGTTTAATTAGATCTTATACACATATCTTATAGAAAAAATATAATCATGTTCGTAAAAGTAGCATGATAACAAATGAATTGATTAAGGAATATGTTATATTTGAAAGAGAATGTTTAAGCTTTCATTTATGTCAAGTCGTAAGTAAAATGATTAATATGTTGAAATCGATGATTGAGTTTACAATAATCCTAAAGGAATAATGGCTCTTCGTATTTCATTCAGGAAAAAAAAGCATTTTAATAAAGGTTTAAAAAACTGATGCATTGCATCAAAAGTCATTTTTTGCCCTATCCATTTGATTTTTTAAATTAATGCTTTCTGAGAAAAGTGTCGAACCGAGACAGTGATCGTTGCCATGCTATCAATTGTTTTCATTAAAAAAATTTTGAATAGCATAACTCATAGCTCTTTTTTCTAGTTTGTATCGTGAAATGAAATTTTAGATAATTGCCACTATGGAATACTAAATTAGCACTTCCAAGAAACGCAAGAATACAAATTGACATCAAAACGGAGATTTCATATTTTTAGGAACATTATCCGAATATGTGTATAAAATTCTAGCCATAATTATTGATTTATAAAATGACGTTAGAAGACGCTTGAAAATGATCTGCGAATCCGATAAGTATGTATAAATATGGTTTGTCAATATATTTAAATATTTCAAATAGAACGCTTAGATACAAAGGCAGATTATAAACTTAATAAGACTAATCATTTTTTAGTAATAAAACTAATATATGTTTAAGTATTGATAGCTTTTATCTATAGCAAAATAAGACAGAATAAAGATTCTTATGCAATATTCATACATAACATATAAGTTTAATAACCTTCTCTCCGATTAATTTGGCAAATCGATAGTACTTATAAAAATTTATGTTCCTCAATTTTTACGAAATTTGCAGGTTGTCCTCGTCAAGTAACAATTTATTGGAGACAATGATATATTTTAGTATTATATTATGTTTTTTTATAAGCTCTACTCAATTGATTAATTTGGGTAAGTAGTTTTAGTAGTTCACACAGTAAATAGAATTATACGGAATTCATACAAAAAATAGTAATTTTAAACAACGAAAAAAAAAAAAATATATATATATATATATATATATATATAAGGTAATATTCTCTCATTTCGCACTCTGCAGTCAATCTGTTTAAAATATGAATGTAATCTTAATAATTCCAAATATATAATAAAAAAATGTCTACTGTTGATGTTATGATTTCAGTTCGAGCTCCAATCAAAAAAATATTTGTTTTTGAAATGTGTGAAAAAATTACAATTTACTCTGAAGTATAATAAAATCTGATTCAAGCTACATAACATTTTATGTTCGAAATTACAAAATTACAAAAGTAATATCCATTGACTAATAAAAAATTACTTATCATATATTCTATGTAAGATAAAATCATTAAAATCAGGATATGTTAGAAAATGATGATTCGGATTGTAAAACAAGGAAATCTCTAAATTTATTTATCTAATACTCTTCAATATAAATTATCATTTCAAATAACTTTAAAAAAGTCTTGCAAGATGAAAATTACGATTTTCTTCGTATTTCTCTGAAAGATCCTCGGAATCATCAAAGTTCGTATCCTGCTTTCGCGATTATTTAAACGTCACTGTATTTATATTCCCAAGATCTAGGATATATTTGTAAACAAAGCAAATGCCAGAACAAAATGAGCTCGTATAAAATAAGAAATATTAAAACGTAAAATTTTTCTTTGTTTTGTTTTCAGCATTAACAATGAATGCAGAAAGTATATCCGGTGGTTATCCAGCACGGCTAAACCAATTTAAATACCAGGTTGCAATTTTAATTAAGCAAAATCAGACGAATTCAGTAAGTTTGGTCTGTAGCGGTAGCTTCATTGCGACAAATTTAATTTTGACGGCCGCCCAGTGCTTCGTTAACAATAATGGCCATTTACAAGAGTATCAATTCTCAATAGTAGCCAACACGATTCATTGGAAAATGCTTAGAGGCATCGAGGCTCTAATAGACCTTATCTATTTACCCAGTGGTGGGAACTATTATTCGAACGATGTTGCAGTAGCTAAGGTGAGCTCTTCCGATTGAAGCTCTTAGATATGAGCATGAACGCGTAAACGTTCACAAACATAAAAATAATAAAAGTAATATAAATAAGCTATATTCTATATTAGCATAGGGCAGCCTCACTATCCCCACCAGCTTAAATTTAAATCTATCTTTAACGCCCGATGTTAGGAATCGCTACGGTTCATCTCCAAGGAGTCAACTAAAATGAAAAACCTATGTTACTATAAATACCCTATTCCCTCTCTAAATTTATTTGTATACTATTTATAAAACCCCCGCCTTTTGATTTAAATGTAAAACATAATAGGTGTAAAACATATTTTTTTTGTTCTAAAATATTTACATTTTCAAAATCGAAAGAATGTAACAAGTCTAAACTATGATCCTTTAGTCCGGATGTACCATTCGTGATTGGAAATATATATTTGTGCTAATACATTCTTTGTTATAGATTCATCTACTGTAATATTTGTCAAAGTTTTTACAATTTATTTTGTATACTATTCCTGCTTTTAAACATTTATAATCTTTATCTTTATAATTATTAAATAAGCTCCTTATATTATTATTATTATTTCTGAAGTAAATTTGAATATTATGTTTTTGGAAGAAAACATAAAAAACATAGACTATGTCCTTCCGAAGATTAAATAGAAAATATATGTTTTGACTTTCAGAGAAATCAGTTCAGTAGTTTTTTTGTTGAATGTGTACAAATAAAAAGACTTTGTCTTTATAAATTAAAATATACATTGGCAGGTAAGTTATTAAATTTTAACTCACACCATGAATTCGGAAATAAGATAGGTACTATAAAGGGAGTCATCGAAAGAGCAAAGAAATTGTCACACAAAGATTTTAGAAAAGATGATTTAAAATTAGTTAATGAGATATTCATTAATATTCATTAATAACGACTATCCAGTAGACTTTATACATAAAATGGTTGCAGAGAGAGTTGATGAGATTTACCATAATAGAAACAATAATAATATAAGAATAATATAAGAAGCCTATTTAATATTTGTAAAGATAATAATAATAAATATTTAAAAGCAGAAGTAGTATAGAAAATAAATTACAATGGATGTGACAAATATTACATTGGACAAACGGGTATATGCGTGAAACAAAGAATATATGAGCATCGGTATAATTTACTAAGCACGAATGGCACATCCGGGCGAAAGGACTGTAGTTTATTCTTGTTCCATTCTTTCCGTTTTGATCGATGTAAATATTTTAGAACAAGGTATTAAAAGTAGATATAAAAGAGAAAATCTTGAAAGTATTTTGAAAAAATTTTGATAAACCGCAATGATGTTAATTTAATATTGGAGTCAAGCAAACTGGACAACACTTGTCATTATTTATTAATATAAAAATTATGTTTTACATTTAAGTCAGAAGGCGGGAGTTCTATAAATATTATACAAATAAGTTTAGAGTGGAGATATTTTAAATTTCATTTTAGTTCTGGAAGATGAACAATAGTGGTTCAAAACGTCGGGTATCAAAGGAAAATGAAAATTTAAGGTGGTGGGGCGGTCAGGTTGTTCTTTACTAACATAAATAAGGACAGACATTTTAGTATAATTTATACATATTACAGTATAAAAACTGTAAGCCCAATAAAATATTTATTAATTTAAAAGTATTTGTAGATAGACAGACTACTTTCCTACTCAGATACATAGGATGAATGTAGTTGATAAGGTAGAAAATAATGCATACTATGAGATAATCGTGTTATTAACAGGATTAAAGTTATTTACTAATATATATTGTTTTCCACATTTTAATCTCGATCTGACGGCATCAAAAGCAACTTCCCACATAACATTACATTGTAACGTAATATTTACGTTTGCTAATAACGACTGAATTGCTGACAAATTATGTCACTTGATTTCTAGCTACAAGGTGGTTTCAGTACAAACAATTATCCAGCTTTGAGCGTCGTTGACATACCCGATCAACACGAAGAATTTTATGAAAAAAATGGCACTGTAGCTGGATTTGGAGCCCTCCTGCCTACGTACATGTATATGAACGGACGCTTCCGGGATATATTTCAGGATGTGTCCGGCTTCTTAACATACGCAACGGTCGCAATTACCCATAAAATCTTCTGTGCGAGCGGTAGTAAGGACATTGATGCGGCAAAACAATTTTGTGGTTTAATGTTCACGCAGAAGCCAGAAAACTTATGGGGCATTTGCGAGGTAATTAGTATTTACTATTATTATTTTTCGTTTTTTTTTTTTTATTATAAATTTTGCTTAAGAGTTCTAAAGCTATATTTTGATATAGTAAATGTCTTAAAATAAATCAGGAACTTGTGTAAAATATATATAATAATAGTTTAATATATGATATGATATATACATATATATATATATATATATATATATATATATATAATATTTTTAAATATTTTAAATAAAGTATGGTGATTATATTTATTGTTCAGCTGTATTTTACAAGTATATTTATTTAAAAAATTTGGAATCAGTAAAAACTTTCGAATGAATAATCAAATATTAAAATTCATATTTTTTTAATCATTACGTTATATAAAATCATTATATAATCATCATAATAACAAGCAATAAGTATTTCGTTTCGCGTTAATAGAATATTCAAAAGTATAAATTTGAATAGTTACATTGTAGTTAGATTTAACGCAAATTCGTTTGTTTCTTTTTAGAATGATGCTGGGAGTCCACTAGTTTATGAAAATAAGGTCATTGGCTTAACAAGTACAAATAATGAAAATTGCGATGATACCGAGAACGGCCACGCATATACCAAATTGTCTCCATACGTTCCATTCGTCAGATCGATCATCGATGGAAATCCTCTGCCTGGTACAATTATCCATCACAATCGAAGATTCCTGCTCCATTATACTGCTGCTGCTGCTTAAATTTTACTATAAATAAATTTAGAGTAATTGGATATGTTTGCGTGATCTATTCAAAACATATGCTATTGCGATAATTAAACAAAAAAAAACATGTTCAGAAATATATATATAAAAGAAGTTAATAAACTTTGCAGGATATAAGAGCTTTAAGGACTTTTTTTATTAAGACAACGAGATTAATACAATTGTTTCTACATAGGAAATGGATTTTTATTATTTTTTTATGTAAACATTTCTGATTTCGAATTTTCATTGACAAGCAAAATAGTAAACGTAGGAAAAAATGATTTATAAACTTGAGAACTTGATAACGTCGAGAAAGTTCTTCAAAATTACTAGTAGGATCTTCTAACTAATGAAATTTGTTTAAGTACTGCTTACAACGAGCTAGTTATTTTTTCTAGAAAGCATCAAAGGGAAATAATTTTAGGAATGGCACAGGTGAACCTGATTTTTAGCCTAAGTTTATTGCTAATGTTGCGAAGTTATATCTTATTAATTATAAATATATTATATTTATTATATTTTATTAATAACAAATTGCAATTTTTCTGTTATTAAAATTGTGTAGTAAAGAAAAATAGTAATTAATATGGATTTCAATATTATCAAGCATGATCCTAGTAAAAGTAGAAGAAATTAATAATTAACATTTAAAAACAAATAATAAAATTATTTGTTTGGTTTGGTTCTCTGGTATTGACAATGATTTCTTTATAAAAAGTATCAGGCACAAAATAAATATTCATTTGATACATCTACTTTTCGTATAAAAGTTGGTGTTAGTTTCTATTGAGCAACAGTTGTGCTATTCTTTTTGAAAAACTAGCATAGTAGACGTTGAAATTGACATTACTCACCATTTATAAATTATATATTATAAAATCAGCAAGTATGAATTCAGTGCATAAAAGAATATATTTTTCTATTGTATTATTTCTTTTTGATATTTTTACTATATCAGTAAATCATGGTAAGTAATTATGTTATAAAAACGGCAAATTAGAAGATATGATTTACACAAAAATTTAAGTATGCATTCATATAAAAATAGTATTAATTACTTATAATGCTTGGAAAAGACTGTTAACAATTACGGAATGTATAAACTATAAAAACATAATTTTTTCATCAGATAAATATATTATTAAATATAGATCTATTCGTGAACAAGCTTTCATGCAATTTTGAAATTTTCTTATTCCGTTTAGAGAAACAAGAATTAAAAAGATTTATACTCATAATATAGTTAATTTTTTTCTTTTTATGATATTATGATAAATAATAATACTTTAGTAAAATTCAAATTATGACGAATCTATAAAAAGAAAAAAATTACATTACAAAAATTTAATATCTTTTGAAAAAGATATGTCTATTATTCACACCCCATTTACAAAATTTAAAATACAAAAGTCAATATGCACATTTATATGGTATCTCGAAATATAATTTAACTCTTTTAAAGTATATTAGCGTTTAAAATATCGAGACAATTATCTATCCATTACCTAACTATAATCACAAATATCTATGAAATTATCGAATTATATAAAAAAAGAAGAAAAAAATCAAATATAATGAAAATCATGTCGTCCTTTTCATTCTGTGGAAAGAAATTCACAGATATAGTAGTTTTCACTTACCATATGAATGAATTAATTAACTCCTTTTAAGGGTTATTCTGTAGAATTTAGGAAAATCATAAACCATCTCTAAACATGAAAAAAATAAAAATATTTTAAGAAATTTTGGAAATTTTCGTAACACACACACACACACACACACACACACACACAGTTGGTTTCAACTGAATGGGATATGGATAGCTCAGTTGCTGTGGGAAGAGAAGGCAGACATAAATATATCATATTGTTATTTAAGTTATACTTGAGTGATTATAAGCAAAGATAGTATGACGGTCATTATAATAAGATTATAAAACCTATGAAAATATGTGTTAATTTGCTAAAAAACAGTCGACATAAGTGTTTTTGAATTTTCAATTTCTAATTCAATTTCAAATACAATTCAATATTGCATTAATCACAGCGTGTCTAAAAATTGCTTTATCCATAACACTAAAATATTATTAGATCGATAAAGATAATACACGAACAATAATTATATACTCGATATGATTGATTATACGTATTAATAATGCTTTCTCCACTCATGGACATCGAAGAGAACCCACCCTGTAATTCCTTTTTTGATGAAAGTATGCATGAAGCAGGCTCAGCGTCGATTTAGCCTCACTAATCGTTTTATCATGGAGTGAAGGGTCTATAAAGCTTGTGTCCGCTAAAGATTATCGCTACTAGCAAGATCTTTTAAGGAGATCGGATTAAGAGAAGTTGCCGTTCACGACTCGATGCCAGATCTTCATGTTCCGAATACGCGATGTGAATAGTCAGCTATGTACGAAAATTAGATTGAGCGTAGTTTAATATGGTCTTGAGTTACGTAATTAGGATAATGCACATTATATGTATGCACATGGGAAATTCATGCTAACTATTATCCTCGTTTACACTAAAGTAAATCTGAGAAGCTGATAAACAGGAACAAGATCGCCCAAAAGCTTGTACTGATCAAACTGTTCGCATAAAAGGGAATAATATCTAGTTTTTTTCTAAAAGTCGACGACCCATACATAATGAGTAGTACGATGGGTCTCACCAGTCTTCAAATCGAAATAGCGAACCAGAGCAATGTAGTATACCATGTATCTATTCTCACCTTGTGCATAAAATATAATGGTGATTTACCAAAACCATGAGTACCCATCTAGTCAAGAGGATGATCTAGAAAGGTACTTTTTGATTCTACAGGGACATAAAATAATCTACAGGCCAATACTAGATATTCAATAAGCTCGTACTACTGTAATAACGAAGTCAGTAATATTATCCCGCATGGGGGGAGTAAGTCGAAAAAAAAACACTGTATCTCTTATCTGAGATCTAAATGGGGCGGTTGTAACGATCGTATGCGTTAACAGTGTTATTTCCATGCAAAGATGTCAGAGAGGACAGATCTGTAATTCCTTTCTAATAACAGTATGCATGTTCGATGAAGATTCCACTAATCTTCATACCAACATCCTTAAGTAGAAGCAGCGTAAATCCATAATTCCAGAGGGCTGAATTCTAATCTATGCACTATGGGTGCCCAAAGCTGGTTAAGTAGTACAGAGGGGTTAAAAGTCATATGACCGTTTTTGCCTACGATAAGCTAGGAATAACTCGTCTTGTAAATTATTAACGCAACTATGAAGAGCCAGTCTCCTTTAAAATCAGACTGTCTAGAGCAATTTTCTGATTTGCTAACGCCCTTCACTGAAAACATTTCCAGACTTCATATTATTCAACTCTGTACTATATCGGTGCGGTTTTCTATCGATGAGAAAAGTACACGATGAGTATCCGAAAAGGCGACTTTGACGCTATCTCCCAGTAAACAAGTTATCGCTCTATAGCGAAAAAGAATAAGTGCCTCGATCGAGTTCGTCAACTCCGCTGTCAAGGAAAAAAATCCATCGGCACGCTATCCACAAGCGGACACTTATAATAGTTTGAAATCTCTCAATATGTATTATACTATTTAAATCACATCTATACATAAATCGATAATAAGAAATTTGCTAGATTTTATAATACATTTAAAAAATTAATATTTTTATGGAATTGTCAAAAAATGTAGGTATATTATATATTAGACATGGCTATAGTTGAAGGAGCCACCTCCAATAATTTTAGTTCAAATTCGAGTTTCTGATTGCTGTTCCCATTAAAACATTTCTTATGAAGATGTCATCATATTTGAGATCATTGCTTGGATAATTGATTTGAGATACTTCTATTTATTAAAAATGAATAATATATTTACGTAATTAAATAAGAAATTTGATATATTTTTAATACTATCCTAGGTTATTAGTTGTTTAAAATTCCATTGCAAGAGCCTAACTGAATATAATAGTAAAATCTGTTACCAACTATCTTCTCATGGGAATCGAACTTCTTGTAGTCCATTATGAAAAACTATTTTAACTAAAATTTCAAACTCTCTGAGAGAAGGCGCCGACCATAGGTGCTTAGTTCATAAAATTGATCCTGTATAATGTTTTCATAATTTTTCATAATTTGTAATTTGTATTAACAACGAAAATGAACTTAGGGTACGAACTGGAAAAATTTATTTTATTAATTTCACATTGTTTTATTTGATGGATTTTTTCAGATTTTGCAATGGTAGAACATTAAAAAAATTATTTCTATAAAATTTTGACCTCATTTTTAACAATTCTAAAACACAATCGATTATATCAATCTTAAATGAATAATTTTATTATATTTTTTTAATCAGATAATAAATCATGCAACAACAGCTTTATCTGCATTGTTTGTAGACTACAACCAGTTGTTCAAACAAGTGCAAAAATAAAGTATAACGATTATATAATATTACATATAATAGCATGGAATATATTAAAATAATTTGTGTTCCTTTATATTATTAGATTTACGATATTATTATTGAAAACATGTTATTTTAAATGAAAATACATGATGGCATTGTATCGGACGATCCATGAATTAAAATGCTAGGAATAATGTATATGTTTTGAGAAGCTCGCAAATCATAGCTTTGGAGCTATATGAAATTGTTAAACACATTTCTTCATCTTTGTTTTCATCTTTGTTTTCAAATTAATTATTATTATTATTATGATCGAAATTATTACAAATTACTAGTCCGGTGATCGAGCGATAAAAATTTAAATATATAATTTTGAAAGAACGAAGACATTTTGCAATATATCTGTCATTATCGCGGTCATGATTAAAAAGAGGCATTATTATTTGTATTTTTAAAAACAAATCTAATTTTAAAATAACCTTTTATTTTCAAATAGAAATAGAAATATTAAGAGACAGCAAATTAGTCTAAAATACATTTCTGAATATGATTGAAACATCTAAACCATTCTAACAATCAGTTTTAAAGTAGTTTGTTTTTCAGATATAAACAATAAATTTATATATTACTTTAAAATATTGTACAGATATTGAATTAAAGATAGAATTTGCATGTTTTCTTTGCGCTTTGTTAAAATTTACATTTTGCTTTCAACATCAGTATTCATATAAAGCATAATAAAACTAAAAATGAAAGAAAAACTGATGTAAATTATAAACAGCATGTTCTTATAATAAATTAACTCCTGTTATATGTACTATTATTAAATAATTATTCTTATTGATATAATGTTATGATATTTCAATTAAATCTGTTAGTCAGATACCCATTTAGGTAAAGCCATTCTTCTAGTCTATTAATAATTATACTTTTCTAGGAATCTAAAAAATTCCCCTTTTACGGTCGACAAAATCGGTTAATCTTTAAAAAATTAGGAGAAAATACGATTGAAAACTAATTATTAATTGTCAAGAATTTTTCAACATGCTCTACAAGAAGATGTATTCCCATAAGCACAAAGTTTAGGGGTAGATTTGACTATCTTATGCACTGAAGCCTTTTATTTCGAAAGCTACCGTAATATGAAAATTATCAGAATGATTTTGTTTTATCAACTCAGTATTAGCGAAAAGCGTGGAAAATATATTAGGTGGCTACCTGGCAGACCAAGGCCAATTTACTTACCAAGTTGCAATTGTAGCCAAACAAAATGAGTTTGATTCCATAACTTTGATCGGTAGTGGCGCATTCATTGGCCAAAATTTGGTTTTAAGTGCTGCTCAATGCTTCGTGGATAATAATGGCGAGTTAAAAAACTATCAATATTCAATCATCACCGACACGATTCACTGGAGATTTATGAAAGGCACCGAAGCTGCAATAGATAAAATTTACTTACCTAAAAATGGCAATTATTATTTCAACAATATTGCAGTCGCAATGGTGAGTCTGTTTGATTGAAACTTTATATATACACATGTATTTACATGTGGCTTTGACTAATGAGCTACTATTATTAATTCTATTTTCATAAAGTTTTCTATAAATAGGAAAGGTACTTTAGCTTATACAGAAGTTAAATATAACATAAAATATAAATATATAAATTATCTATCTACGATGACTCAAATATGTTTTGAAGACAAAAAATTATATTCTTTGTATAAATATTCAATTAAATTTCTAACATTTAATTATTGAAGGAAATAAAAAATTTACCAGTTTCAGGTCTACTTCCTTTATCTTAATCAACATTGTAAACATTTCTATTTCTCTTGACATTATTATCATTTTTTCTGTACATATACGTCTAAGATTAGATCACCCGTCAGCTTATTAAAGATCCCATCTGATGATCTAGGTCGAAACGTATATAAAGAGTATATTTTTGAATCTTGAAATTCGAGAATTAACACTACTGCATTGTTATATTTTGTCCATTTATTCTAAATCCATATGTAAGAGTAAATATTGAGCTGTTCTATACTATTAAGATTAGTACTCTACACTAATATATAATCTTTGCAGTTTTGATGTTTTCTTAATTAGATTGGTATCACTGTTGATATAGCGAGAATTGTATTATAATTGGGTCCTTATACTTGTGTACAAGAAAACTCCTTCTTGATAATAGAAGTCTTATGTATAGCGCTTGTGTATAAATATCATTTATATTCGAATTCCATTAAGTTATCATAGCTATTATAAAAGTTCTAATTATAGAAAGAAATCGCTTTCGATGTGAAGAATACTCATATTTAGGGTGCAAAATGTAATCTAAATGTCTGAAAAAGTATATTATTTTGTTTTCAGCTACATGCTGATTTTAATATAGCTAACTATTCAGGATTAAGTACTGTTAATATACCAAATCCAAATGCATTATTTTATGATAAACTTGGCACAGTAACTGGATATGGATACCTCATGCCTCCACAAATATATCAATTTCCACGTATTGAGAGATTCTTTAGAGATATATCTGGTTTCTTAACGCATGCACAAATTTTGATTATGAATAGCACCTGGTGTTTACGTGCCAATGAGCATATTGACATTGCGAAACACTTTTGTGGTTTAATGCTTACCGAAGATCCAGAACAAAAATGGGGCATATGTGAGGTAAATCATCTTCACAATATTACTATTATTTAATCTAGAATTACAATTAGCTAACCACAACTAACATTTGCTTTTAATTACTGACATTTTTTGAACATAGTTACGTCTCCTGTTGCATTTTCAGCCTCTTTATTTAATATCGACATCTTGTACTAATTGCTTAATTATCAAAACTTATAAGTATATACCTAAACAATAGTTTAAAAATGTCAGTAATCTTCGACCATTAGAAATAATATATAGCGAGCTGCCTCAAAATAATGAAAAATAACTCAAATTTCAACTACAAAATTTCAACTATAGAATAACTATAAATTAAATATTCCTTACATCTTTAATTATATGCTGACCCTATAATACTATAACCTTTATTTTGAAATTAGAAATATATAAACGTACTATACTTTAGCTCACGGTTACCTCAGTGCTTAATCTGCATGTTAAGCTAGCAGATTTGGAATTTATGAATTCCAGTTTTATTGGTTTGGAACTTATAGATTCAAGATTAATACATTTGAAGTTTATAGTATTCTACCATATTGATTTGAGAATTAACGTTTTCGAATTTGTCATTAGATGTATACTTAAAAATTCAATGCACTATAGAAATTCTAGGTAGAGATTCATGACCATCAATTGATGCTTACATCGAGCAATAATCACCTCGGTTAATTTATTAAAATACAAAATAACATTTTGGAATTGCTAAATAAAATAAAACTATTGTGTATGTTGCTTTGGGAAAGTAATTTTAATCTAAATCCTTTTTTTCAGAATGATATTGGTAGTCCAATAGTTCATGAGAATATGATTGTGGGTATAGCTGGTGAGAATGACGCAGATTGCGATGATACTGATATTGGTCACGCTTATACCAAGGTGTCTACATATGCTTCTTTCATTAAATCAATTATTGATGGAAGTCCACTGCCCGATACTCTTATCCATCGCATACGAAGGCGATTCAATTCTTTAATCGCTAATGCTGCCCGAGCTGCTTAAATTTTCAATCATTTTTTAGCATTTGCACATGTCTATTTGATTAATAAAAAAAACGTATTGATACAACTTAAACTATAGTCTATACAAGGAAATAATTCATAAATAAACATCATCTAAAATACAACATCACTTAATTTACATTTTTAATATTTAAACAAAAACAATTTCCTACAAAATATTTTAATTGTCTACGATGTGCTCAGGGATCATGCAAACAGGGGAGTGGATGGGGTCTATGCTTTGTAGGATACAATTTTAGTTTATAGAAGTTTTTTCTACCTACTTTCATTGAATGAACTTGTTGTGGACTTTATCTAGAGTTCTTTTTAAAATTATTTTTTGAGATTTCAATACTAAAATTTGAGTTTTGTTCGCTAACCAATTAAACTATCATTTCTACAGCATTGAGATCTTTAAAGAAAGTAGAAAACTATTTAGAAAGCAATATGAAGCAGAATTGTTTGTTATCCAATTGTATTGAATTTTCACAAAACTATAATAAAAAATGCAGCTATATTTATGAATTCCACTGCTATTTCGTTTATTAAGCTTATAAAAGTAACTATATTATAAATGAAAGTAAAAATATACATTTAAATTAAAATAATTATAATACAATAATTAAATTTAGTTTTATCGAAACTCCTAATATTAGAATAGTGACTATTTGTGATCCCAGATTTATATGGAATTATATTCCACTTATTATAGCATAAGAAATGATTCTCTGAACTTTTTTGAGAAGCTTTCCATTTATTTAAATATGCTAGCTTCAAAGTAATTTAATATGTACATTCAATACTTTAGATTAAATCGTGTTGATATGTAACTTATACATATTTTATTACAGAACGCGACTCATAAGTACAATACGTATAGATTTATAGATGCTTATTTTTTGAAAAAATATGAAATTTATGTTCATTACAATTACTTACAACATACAAATATAACATTTATAAAATTTTCGTATGTAAAATTAATTATATTTATTTTTTATACTTAAGTATATTCATAAATTAAGTTAATTTATGAATAATATTTAACTCCAGGTGTAATTGGAACAAGTTTGCTTAATCTAAAATTCTTATAATTGCTCATGTTTTTTCATGAAAATGATTTAAAGAATATGCTAATGATGAATAAAAAACTACTTATACTATTTATGCACATTAAGCTACATCTTAGAATTATAAGTCAGAAGTTAAAAAGATTATTATTGAAATATTTTCAGCAAAAACTAGTGATTTATATGTTATATTGATCTATTATATAAAACTTATAATGAAGTGTATTTGATCGATATATCAGATTCATCTATTAATTTCTCGAACACTCGAAATTAGAGTTATTCTTTTATAAAGTTTATTTTTCGGAATTAGGTTCTATTTTGCTATAAAATGAAACATTTTAATATTATTGTTTTCCTTTTTGTTATATTTACTATCCAGTTGGATCATTACGGTAAGTGAATTGTGTTTCTATATAATAAATTTATAATATTCTAATAAAAATAGCAAAGTTAGCATATTTTAAATTTTAAATTAAACCAATAATATACTGGAAGCCTGAAGCAGTTATCATTGACATTTAAACTTACAATATGAAATTCAATGAAATTTAACTAGAAAGAAATAAAAATTGATTGCACATAAATATTATTGTTTCGTTTGTGGTGAAATAAGCATTGGAAACGAAATCCTTATTCGTGACGTAAAAACGTAAATAATACATTTTACCTCTTTTCATTCCCTACATGTTGACAAGAATAAAGTCCTTTTATAAATGACCTGTATAAATATAAATAAAAGATGTATTTCACTAAAATTTGAATTCTATGGGTTCGGCAGTAAGGGTTGAAAGCTGATAAATGGGTTACTGAGCAAGACAATCAGGCAATGAGTGAGATAATGATATTTTAGAGAGTGATTGAAGAAACCAGAGCTACTTTGTCTCTCAAGTGAAAATGATGACACATGTATTAGAAATTGAAATTAGTTTATGTATGTTTGTTCTATATATATATATAAGATAATATTCCATCTGTTAATTAAGTAACGTTTTCGGGATACCTTGATTATTTAGACAATATAGAAATCTTAGAGATTTCTTTTCGAGATCTTAAAAATTTTAGACTATAACAGATTTCTTTTTACTTCTCAGTTTTGGCAATAGACGCAGAAGGCCTGGTTGGCGGTCACCCAGCGGAAAGAAATCATTTTAGTTACCAAGTTGCAATTTTAGTCAAACAGAATCAGTCAAATACAGCGAATTTAAAAGGCAGCGGCGCGTTCATTGGCAGGAATTTGGTTTTGACTGCGGCTCAAAACTTTGTCAATGATACGGGTGACTTAAAAGAATATCATTATTCAATTATATGCAATACGATTCACTGGAGACTTATGCAGGGTATCGAAGCTGTAATAGATCTGATTTATTTACCCAATGGTGGCAACTATTACGTGAATGATGTCGCAGTGGCTAAGGTGGTCTGAAGGATCTTTTAACTATACTTACTTTAACAATGTTCATTTTCAGATAATTAACGTATTTTCGACTTTGCACAAAGTTTTCTGAAATAATTTTTTACAAATTAAATTATCATATCGCATTATAATTATTTAACCATCTTTACTTCAATCTACAAAGCTGGCATTTAAACAATAATTTTATTTGTATAAATTGTCAAAGGCCTTATATAAAGTAAATTATATAACTGTTTAAATATTATCTGATTGTACTTGCACTTTTCTTCTGAGATTTTCTCGGCATAACAATATGATTTTGTATACAACTATCGATTTTTTGATCATTTAACTATGAAATACAAAACTTATTATTAAATTTTCATAATAATCTATATGATGTAACAGGCTCAAATGCAGAACTTAATCTTAATGTATTTTCATAGGCAGTCATTAGGAAAAAAAATCGGAAAATGTACTAAATTAATCTAGTTGAAGAAAAAATAAACGTATATTTACATAATATCTTCCTTTCCAAGAAAACTGTACAATTATACAAATTATTATATTCACTTGCATTCTTCAACATTCCGTACGAAATTTGAAGATAATTCTTGAAGGTAATTTCTGCATTTTAAATTCATAAAGATTTTTATCGGTTTTATAGTCCTTATAATATATTAACTAAAATAATGACAGTCGGACTGTCCTTGTTTATTATCACCCCCCAAGAAATAAACCTTATTACTAAATTTACTTAGATTAAAAATTAAAACTAATAAATTAAAATAATAATAAAATAAAATAAAATAAAATAAATTAAATTAAAATAATAAAAATAATTAAAAATAATAAAAATAAATTAAAAATAATAAAAATAATAAACTATATTCTATGTCAGGAAAGGATGATCTGACTGCCCCCACCACCTTATTTTCTCCTTTGGTGCTCGCCGTTTTTTATTATAGCTCTATATAGAAGCTTTAACAATACTTTTAAAAATATTAGTTCGTGGGTTAAAATTTTTAATTTGGGTAATTATCAATTGGTATCACATTTTACAAGCCAAAAACAATTTGAATTATCTATTTATTATTTAATTAACTAATTATATATCCCGGACAATCCTTCAAAAATTGAAAGAAAACTACCATTAAATCTCTCTTGTATAGCACAATTAGTCACTCAATCTGTCAAATATTTTCTATATAATTGCTAGACGAAATAGCACAAAAACTGAACTGAATTTTAGTCAACAACTTTTGAAAAGCCTACAAGATGTTTTTGTAGTTCATTCAAGCTGTGTTGTAGTTATTAAGTGACATAAACTTCTTGTTGGTAAACATATTATAGAAAGCATTTGTGTAAAATTATCATTTATCTTCTTATATTATTAATTTTACTTTCCGAAAAATTGCAATTATCTCAGATAATAGTTTTCAACATGGGCTCAAGTCCAAAAAGTATATTTAAATTAAAAATTTTGTGTGATTTTTATAAAAAATATATTATTCTTTTTTCAGTTACCTGATGATTTTAATATTGATACATATCCAACATTAAGTACTGTTAATATACCTGAAGAGAATGAATTGTTTTATGAGAAAATTGGAACAGTAGCTGGATATGGGTATCTCCTGCCTCCACAAGTATATCATTCTCCGCATGTTCTGAGGTTCTTTAGAGATGTATCTGGTTTTCTAGCCCACGCACGGATTTTGATTACAACTAGCAACTGGTGTTTACGTGCAAATGAGGAGATTGATATTAACAAACATTTTTGTGGCTTGATGCTGACGGAGTTCGAAAGTCAAGAATGGGGCATATGTGAGGTAAATAAACTTGGGTGTATTTCTTTTAAAATTATTTGAGAAATTCGTATTAAATGCTGTATTATTATTCAAAAATATCGAAAAATAAACTATACCAATGTTCAATAAATTTATCTATTCGTTCATTCAGCGCTTTTATGTCGTACATAGTCGTAGTGGTATGATAATTATGAAAAATGAAAGTTCCTATTATAATTTTGAAGCAACTGGTAAAACGATTATTAAATAAGGCAATGCCATAAATTTATTGATGATTTCATAATTCACGTGGCGATAGACGAAATTTGATCATTGATATAAAAGCTATAAGTTTTATACATGCTCTTATCAACATCTCGCTATTTTGAGAGGATGATATGACATAGTATATCATAATCTGAAAAAGTAAAATAGGCATGAATCTGATGTTAGCATGCTATAATTTAATTGCTTACTTTGATAATTAATTTTAACTGAATTCTTCTTTTTTCAGAATGATGCTGGCAGTCCACTAGTTTATGAGAACAAGATCGTGGGTCTAGCAGGTAAATACAATGAAAATTGTGATGATACTACTATCGGTCATGGATATACAAAAGTGTCTGCGTATGCTCCTTTCATAAAATCAATCATTGATGGGAATCCACTGCCCGGTACAGTCACTCATCGTAATCGAGCGCATGTAAACATAGACTTCATTACAGCTTCTCTTGCTAGTGTTGCTGCAGCTGCTTAAATTGTATTCTCAATAATAATAGATGCTTGTATAATTAAAGACAAAATTTGCTGTTGATATAACTAAAAGCATATTCTAACTTATTGGAAATAAACAAAGTATTATAACTCTATAAGGCTCCTTTATTACGGATTACTTCAAGATTACTATGTCATATGAAATTTTTCAAGACTTTATGAATAGCCGAATCCTATATTGTTCCTATGGTATCCTTTCCTTTAGGTAAATATCCGGACATAATATCCGTAACCACGGGCTTGTTTAACGGGGAACCTCACGTTTTTAATTCTACTGAAAAATATTTAGATCCACACCATAAGCACTAATGCAATCTTTTGTCACATCGATACAACAACTGAAGCTTTTTTTCTCAGTTAAAAAATTAGATTTTATTCATTTTTTCTGCTTGCCTGGATAACGTATTCTGTTCGTCTCTTGGACTATTTCCATAAAAACTCTAAAGTAATTTGTCTACTGAAAACTACTTTAATTTTGTTTATGTCGACTGTTTTTAGATAAATTAATAAATATTTCTATTAGTCTTACAGTTTAATTAAATAAATTAAAATTAATACATAATAATATCAATATATATATATATATATATATATATATATATATATAAATATTAATACATATCAATATATAATTAATTGACAATTATAATGACCCCCGTAGACGAATCTGAAATAAAAATATATATGTGAATATTTTGGAACATGGTATTAATAATAAGCACAAAAGGGAAAGTCTTCAAAGTATTCACATGTCTACGAATCGAAATAGTGTGAATTTAATATTAGAGTCAAGTAAATTAGATAACATTTATCATTAATTATTAAATGTATTGGTTTTGAACATTTTGTGTAGGAGGGGATTGTATATTCAAATTTCTAAAAATTTGTTAGTTTAGTGTGGATAGGATATATACAGATTAGAATATTAATTCAAGGTTTAGTTTAGTTTAGTTTAGTTGATGAGAAAACGCAGCGAGCTCGAAACGTCTAATTATAGTTTGATACGTAATCTACTTGTGTCTTTTCCTATATATTCTTTCTGAGCATATTTAAAATTTTAATTCATCATTCACTCACTTCACAAACGTTATTATATTTTAATCTTAGCTAACTACTACCGAACGCTATGCCCAAATTACACAATTCTACATTACCCAACTACAATAACATTGTAAAATACTTCGTGTTCAGAGTGAAAAATATACAGCGAAATCTTTTACTGAATTTTAAATATGATGAAAAGTAAAAAGTATTTAACTCATCAGGTAAAATCAATGCACACACAAGTTTTACTTTGTATTTTACATCATGAGGCTGAAACATTGCGCTACATTTATCATTTGTTCACAGAATTATTAATTTAATAAATTATAAGCAATTAGTAATTATTAATTAAAAAAATTTCTTTCTATTATAAAATCTATATTCATTAAAACAAAACTTCGTGAAGAATGAAGCTATCAAGGGAATCATTATCCAATACAACAATGCTCCACTCCAGATCGTAAACGCAATAGCTGTAATATAATACTGACATATATAATCTAAAACGACATATATTGTCCCACTTGCCGTAATTCTCATAAGTGACCCAATCTGACTACCACACCTATAGATCCCTTGGCCGACTACAGAACAAAATCGACTCCGTCGCACGCAAAGTAAGCTTAACAGATTACTGATCAAAATAGGATAGTAGCAATCTATATATAACGTTGCAGCAGTCCAAATGAAAAGTTGAAAACTTTTCATATAATAGGTTATCAAATATCTCCCTTCCTTCTTTTTATCTTATGAATTTCGCGGCTATGTACAAAGCGCTACAGAGCTCGTATCTTGCAATACTATACATCCTTTGAAAGGTCTTGACATAACGTACAAAACGACGCTATGCATGATTAGTTTGGGCATTGCGTTCAAAAGTTACAGACGTGTAAACATTGAGTTCACTAATGCCGAAATTCGTGCTATTTTAGTTTTCCTTCGTCAAAGGCCAATCCGCTAGAGAAACGTTCCGTGCGATTAATGGTGTTTTGCGGGATGGCACACTGTCACTTCGAACCACGGAGGAATGATTCCGACGATTCAGAGCCAGTGAAAACGATACCATGGATAAGCCAGCCGGCGGAAGACCTGTGACAACGAATACCGATCAAATCATGGAATTTATCGAGTTAGACCGGCATGTGTCATCTCGTGACATCGCCCAGGAGATGAGAGTTAGTCACCAAACCATTTTTAACAATCTACAGAAGGCTGGATACAGAAAAAGCTTGATGTTTATATTGGAGAAAAGGGAGTGAGACTCTGAGGGCGAAATAACACTGAAAAAAAGAAATAGATGAAATTTTCATAGGTAATAAAATCGTAGCAAACTAATTGGTATTAATGTTATAAATCCTCTTGAATATTATATTATTGTATTTGTGCTTCATGGATTTGAAGGTTCTAGAGGTTTATAATCTCCGGATTTTTTCAGGCGTGATAAATTTTCCTTGAGGTTTCTTGTATCTGAAGGGTGCTCTTTACAGAATACCTCGGAGAAATTTTATTCAGCAACCAGACCCTTCTAAGTGAACAGGCTTAACTCGCTTACTTTAAATGTTCTGAATCCATCAGGGATCATGAATATAAGTAATAAGTGTGTTATTGTGAGCAGTAGTGTAATATTCATAATATTTTACCAAATGAAAGATATCAAGAATATTTAATTTGCATACGATATCAGTTTATCACATAAGCGTTAGTATTAAATAGTAATTCCATGTACTGATATACATAAACTAGCAGCATATAAAGCAATACGATTTCAGTCATTGCCTGTATATTGTTTATTTCTCTAAATTTTATACATAAAGTTTAAATTTGTTATATAAAATGAAATATTTAGTATTCATTTTTGCAATTTTTATATCTCAATTAGAAACTTATGGTGAGTATGTTTATTTTTAATACACTAACATTATATATATAGTTGATAAGTTTCAGGAAATCTTACAGAATGATCGTCAATATTAAAATTTATATGTTAAGTTAGTAATACATAGAAAATATTGCTGTTATAGGTTTCGAAATTTAGCGATATTGTGTAAAATAAATTTTATAGTCAATCGCATAAGATTACGTAATAACTTTCAAAAATACATTATGATGAAAATTGCATCATACAACATTTTATTTAATTTTCGCCAATAATTCCTAAATACTGCTTTCATGATAAAGTTTATGACTCAATAACATTTTTCGGAGCGAACTTCCTGTATTCTTTTTGACTTATGTTCACCTTATCATCGTTCTATTGATACTAAATCTAATACATAAAAAATAAATTTTAGTACAATATTTTCTTTGTTCGTATATATAGAGCAGTTGTTTACTTATGCGGTAAAGTTATCGGTGCATTTACTATTGTAAAACGTTAGAATTTATGTGTTCGAATCAAGGCTATTCAGTGATCCTAGTTCAATCCGTCTTGGTAAGATTATGATAACGACCTAATCATCCAAGTTTCCTAGTATAAAAAAATTGAGATAATATAACTAAAAAATAACTTAGATAACTCCTTTGAAGAAAACCTTTAAAAAAAATGTCATTATTATTCTCTCTTCTGGAGTCGAAATTTAACAAAAAAGCTTCCTTTTATTTCAATGCATTATGCAGAGCAATTGATTTTGAACAGAATCCTGAAAATGAAAATATTGTATATTTATATGTGTGATTCTAAAAAATAATATCAGTTCTTTTGAAATCACTTGGGGTGTGGAACTGTGATCTTGCTAAGATAGAAAATTATACAATTAATAATGAATAATCTCTATTTATTATGATAATTACTTCATGATTAATATACTCGTGCACGTGTTAATAGTGTAAGTATGATGAGCACTGGGCGAGGTCAAAATATCTTATAAGGGACCCATAATTATCAATTCTAAAAATTACCGTAACATCTTATAAAATAATAGTATATTTACAGAGGCCCGGGATTGTAACCAGCGACGAAGGTGCGATTTATAGGCTAGAACTAGGATAAATAATAAAAGTCTTAAAAATAAAATACCCCCTCCTTAAATTTTTAGAAGTTGTTGATTAACCTAGTTTTTTACATTATTTATGCTTTGTATCTCATTTTAATACTTATCTTTCGCTTCGTAAATACGGTTCAGAATATAAAATTCTATAGAACAGAAGAAAATATTTTATTATCGAAAAGAAAATAAATTTAATTAATATACTTATCCTATAAAGGGAGTATTTTGTTAATAGATTAATGTAATGGGACAATTCAATGCGTCTGTACATTAATTTCCAAGCATCTACATTAAATACACAAATCAAGAACTTTAAGAACAATACAACTAAACTATTTCAAAATGTATTAATCAATCGATAGTTTTTTCTATAACGATATGACAGCTTAACAAAGTAATAAGATTAGAAACACAAATTTGAAAAATACTTAAGAAATTTGACTGAGAAATTGGCCCTCCTTAATATATTGTATGTACTATTGACATAACACCTAGTCATTGCGCCAATTAAAATTTTTGTACCAAGGAATCTAGAAAAAAAATCAGTCTTTTTTAGTCGTTATTTGCATTTCGTTGTTGGGCCTTCCACTAAGTCAGCAATTGAAATTATGATATTTAAATATATAAACTTGTACTTACGTAGAATATTGTTCGAGTATTCAAATATTATTTATAATTAATATGAGTTAATAATAACAGTAAAAAATATTAATGTTACTTATTTTTTCATTATGTCCATAGTTTTGGCACTAGACGCAGAAAATGTAGTTGGAGGTTACCCAGCACGCCAAGGACAGTTTGGTCATCATGTTGCAATTACATGCAAAACCATTGACTCTGATCAGGAAAAATTAGTCGGCAATGGCGCCTTCATTGGCCGGAATTTGGTTTTGACGGCTGCTCAAATTTTTGTTAATAATATTGGTGAATTAAGGGACTACGAATATGCAATTATAGCCGATTCGACTCACTGGAGACTTGTACGACCTGTCGAAGCTTTTATATATACAATTTACTTGCCCGTTCATGGCAACTATTACATAAATAATATTGCAGTAGCTAAGGTGAGTCTCTTCAAATAAAGTTTTATATATGTATCTACATATACTTGCATTTATTCATATAAGATGAAGATAAAAAGAAATTATAATCTGCTTGATGAAAATATAGTGGCTTAAGCAACAAGTACATAAAGTCAAGTTTATCTTAATAGAGTAATCGCCATTACGGAATGTCAATTTCATGATGAGCACGCAAGGGTGAAAATATTATTTTTAATACAATAGTTTATTATTCTGGCTGTGTAAACTTTATAATGCTTCATTTTAAACGTGGCTCAGGAGAAAAGTATTTTATTTAGAGCACATTCACAACTAATCCATTTTTAATTATGAGATATTTCAACATTGTTAATCGAACCAAACCCAGTCACAGTGACATAATAGTCTTAGCGATATCTAGCTAGTGTTAAAAACTTATATTTATATGCAGATCAGTTTATATAATATTTAAGAGAATTATGTACATTGAATATAAGGAAAATTTAAAAACATGTTTATGATAAAATTTTTCAATTGTTTCTAATGTTACAAAATGAAAGTGAAAAGTAATGTGTGTTCTCCGACACGTCGGAGAACAAAAAGGAAGGGTCACTTATGAATCAGACCTCAGACGATCAACGTATTTTCAATGAATCGATTAAACATTAAAAATCTCCAATCTTCTATCTTCGAGGTATATATTTTTTTGAAAGAATTGTTTTCTTAGTCTATTAAGTTATTACTAATGGAATCGTGTCTAAAATAAGAATTTTAGAATTTGTGATCTCATACTTTTACAGAATACGTATAAAGTATTTTATTTCTTGAATTATTCTAAGTTCAGTTTTAAGAATTAAGATTATTTTAATTCAAATTGGATGCTTCATTTTTAACGAGGCATTCTACAAAAATAAATATGTATACCTTTCTTATGTTGATTGAAATTTTTGAAAAATGTTCCTTTTTTTTAGTTGAACGATGATTTCCATGTGAGCATGTATCTAGAACTAAATACTCTTGGTATACCTGACAAGAGATACGAGTTTTACGACAAAAGTGGCGTGGTTGCTGGATACGGCGCTCTCTTGCCCTCCGACATAACGCACAATGAACGTTTTGGAGCCTTATTTGAAGGTGCAGACATAGACGGCTTTTTGTCATATGCGACCGTTCAATATTCACAAGAGACTCGGTGTTCTATTGGAAATAGGCTGATCAATCCCGAAGTTCATTTTTGTGGTAAAATGGAACCGGAACGATCAGATCAACGATGGGGTCTATGCGATGTAATTACATTTTCGACATAATAATACTAAAATTATTATTAGTACAAATTATTAGTACCAATTTTAAAACTCTTTTATTTTAGAACGACATGGGGACTGCTCTAGTTTATAGGAACATGGTTATCGGTATTGCTGGTCCAACTAATCCGGATTGCAATGATGTTCCTTTGGGTCTTGGATATACTAAGGTGGCTAAGTTCTTTACATTTGTCAGATCAATTATGGATGGAAGAATGCAGCCGGGTACAGTTACCCGCGAAAATCGTATGCGCGTGCCTAACCGTTATCAACGATCATCGTAGAAAAACTATAAATATGTTTGCATAAAATGATATGATAAATGATAAATATTTACATATAATTGCAATTGTAAATAGAGACTTGTAGAAGATTTGCTTCTCTAATATTACCATCTCTGTTCATATTATCAAGCGAATTATGAAGTGTTTAAGTCAGAAAAAAGTGCAATAATATAAAAGTACTTTGTCTTAATTAAATCGAAAGCATAGCGGGTTCAATAAAACTTTCCAAAAAAATGGAGCGATTATTTAAGCTATAAATTAAACATTTGTCGATAGTCATATGAATAGAAAAAAAATTATAATAAATTTTCACTAATATATGCAATAAAGTAACAAACATTAAAATAAAATCTTACTGATTGATCATACAAATATATCGTCAATTCATCAAAAGAAAGTAAGTATCATAAATAATATATATCAAATTACAGTAAGTCAGTCTTAATTAATCTTACTCTATTTTGTGACAATCCATAGTAATATAGTAAAATTAAAATAGCAATGCAAGAAAATAATATGAGTAAATGTATAAAAGTCGTGCTCATTTTCATCATCGTATAAAAACGTGTACACGTAAAACTTAAACTAGTCGTGCAAGAGATAGGACAGAATAAATTAACAAATAAATAATATAAAAAATGCTAATGAATAAATCAAAATCAGTTGATAAAGACTTAGAAGGTGGTTCAATGTAGCTGACTTGCACTGAGAAAAGGTAAGAGCTGAATCTCACCAAATAGTTCGTCTTCTAGCCTTGGTGTCTATAAAATGGGGAATAAGTTATTTTTCTAAGAACATATTCCACAAAGTTTCTCCTTTTGTACAACGCTCTCGAAATAGTTTTTGAAATAAGAACAGGCACTCAAAATAGTCAACGATATTCCGATACTGCATTTTTAAGCAACTCCACATCCTCATTTAAACAATTATCTAAAACTAGTGCATAAATTTAAAGATCATAAGCAAATTGTAATTTATTTAATTTATCAGAACATTATATACGCTATTAATCTAAATAGGCAATACAAGTATTATCAGTACAGGTATCTGTGGAAAGTCTAAATTCGTTATAATCTAGGATCATTTTTGTTCTGATGAAAATTATCATTTTCGGAAATAAGAATGCAGCAACAGAAAAGCTCTGGAAAATCGCGAAAATCAAATACAGGATTGAAGACGAAATAATGGCATTGTAAAAAAGGTCTTATTGGAGTTGAATTCGATAATAATAATATCGCAATCTAATAATCTTCAGTTAATTTCATTAAGCTCGCCTCAATCGAACTGAAATTGTCAAAAACATATATGCAAGAGATTACTCGGTTAAGTCTAAAATACTCTTAGTAGATACTCATTTGTAAGTATTTCACTACTAATAAATTTACGTCTTAGTGATGAACGATATTTTATACAACAAAGTGCAAAAAATCATTCGACATTTAAAAGATTTTGAGGTTGAAATGATCTGAAACAAATTGTTAAATATGTCATGTGTTGTCGCTTTCTAAAAAAATTTTTTTTGAAATTTTTTATAACGCGTGGTTTTTTGTCATATTAGAGTACCATTTATTAGAATTAATTTTGAAATTGCGCGAAGACATGCAACATTCAAGGCTGAAATGAACCTGCATCAAAATGAGCATCATGAGGCAATTACAAATAACTAAAGCATAAGCCGTCTGTTTTTAATACATGAATTGTTTATATTATTCGTTGGAACCAGAATTGGGAAACATATACTCTTACCACCATTGAGGAGCTATCACTCGATTTGTTCTTGGAAAATAAATTATGATTTACTAGATATAAAACAGATCTACATAATAAAATATATTGTTAACAAATAATCCTTTAATAATTTAATCAAAGTTTTTAATTTATTTTTATTATTTAAATGTTTTCGAGGGTGAGTCCTAGATCCGGTTCGCTTAGGTTTCTTTATAATGACGGCCATACTTTTTTTAAAAATTTTAAATGTTGTTTATTAACCTTGTGTATGTCGTCATTATTCTGCTCCGCATAGAATTTACGTATTTAAAATTCAAATAAAAATCATACATATTCATTTATTTCTGCTTTTCTCGAGAAATCTATAAGGTATCTACTACTAAATGATACTAACAAAAATCCCATTTGTTATTAGTTGCTTAGACATGAATATGCACGTACAGGTGTTAGAATAGTTTAAATTCTGTAAGCAATGGACAAGGCCGATAAGTCTTATATAGCACAAAAGTATGTATTAAATGAGAATTTAATCTATTGATATCTATAAAATAGCTGCAGATACAGAAATTCGAATCTTCCATCGCCTATAAATTTTCGATTTTTAACACAAATTATCCATTTAATATATATAATGAAGTATTATAATATCATTGTATTTCTTTTTGTATTTTTTACATCTCAATTTGAGAACTATGGTAAGTAAAGTTATTGTTTTTCATAGAATAAATTTAAGTATAGAATCATGATATAAAACTAACGTATTTAAATATTTTCATCCATGAGGTATATTGATAACATTCAGGAAACGTTATACAATGATTGTCAATATTTCAATTTATATTTTAAGCTATAGCAATCTATAACAAATATTACTGTCGAATTTTATAATTTCTAATCATATTTTTAAAATTTAATTTTGAAATATAATTTGTAAATTTGTATTATTAAGTAAATTCTGCTACTTAGCAATAACATAACAAAAGTTTTGAAAAATACATTATCGCAGACAATATAACTTCGTAATTCTATTTTATTTCTAAATAATTTTGAAAAGTTTGCCTTCAGTTATTTTCACTTTTCAGATCCATTATTCTTTCTTTTTTATTCAGTTATTGCCGATATTCTGAAACCCGCATACATGAAATTATGACAAAATGAAATCTGTGAAATATTGAAGAAGAATGTAAAGTCTTAAAAGTAGAGCTGCGCGTTTATTTTAAATTATATTATCTTTGAACTTGCATGGAATTTTCAAATGAGGAAGTATCTTCAATAAGATAAAAATTACTTTTTTCCATTATTTCGTAAAGAATGAATATTTTTAAAGGAGATTTAGAAAATTCCATTAATTTAATATCGAAAGCTTAATAGAAGTTTTTGTTTTTCTATTTACACAAAGTGACCAAAACTAAGGGTAATCATTTATCTAATTTCGTCATATTTACATGCATAATTAATAATATTCAATTATTTTAGAACGTAAAACTATTTTTTTTTTATTTTTCATTTTAAGCTTGCTAAACGACTGTAAAAGCCTCGGAAAAAGTTTATACAGCTAATCTAAAGTAAATTTGAATAAGTATGTAATAATACAGTTAAATTATAACTTACTCTTAAATTATAATTTACTGCATTATATAATTTATTTTAGATGAAATTACAGATAATTACTCTCTCAGTGTTCAATAAGAAGAGACTATCAAATGATGGTTGATGGATTTGTTCTAGATTAAGTGATGATTACCTTCAGAATGAGCCCTCTACAGTTGTAGAACTTAAGTACTTCTGTGTAGTTAAATTTCTCAACTGTATAGTAAGAGACATTTTTTATGGGAAGCGCTATTTTTGAAAAGCCATTCGATCGAAAGAATAATATTATTTTGAGAGAAGAAATTTTAATAGACCTATCATTATTAGTACTGATTTAAATCTTTCTACGTCGAGTAGTAAATGTAAGATTTAAAAAAAAAAGTCGTTTAGGAGATGCAACACACCCGGAAGTCCTAAAACTGCACTGATTTCATGCTGCCTATAATCAATTCTAATTCAGTCAATCCGTTCAAATCCGTCACCCATATCGCCTTGAAATAAATTTTTACAATTTTTACAATTATCCTGCTTGTCTTTTTTAATTTTCTAATTGACAGAATCATGCAAGATAGTTAGAAAGTGCGCTATGTGAGTACACATTTCTAGGTCAGGAACGATGAAAAATTGCACAATGTATCTCAGTAAATTCATATAAAATTATGCGAGTAGGGGTTTTACACAGCACGATCCATACATCTTACTGTGTTTAATTTTTCTATTAATATACTAATGCAGAAGTATGAATATGCATTTATATGAATGCATAGAAAGACATTTCCATAGTACACGATCAACGTCGTGCTTGTTTAGATTTATACAAGTCGGGGGGTGGTGCTCATTAAGTCCTATACATTTTGTGGTCTAGTTTATTGCTCTAATACCGGCGTTTCATTTAGGGTGTGCAAAATGTACCTTCAAGTACTTGTTCCTTTCTTAGAATTGTTCTTCATTTATTCAATTGCATTATTATATGTGCTATGCATACGTATATATATATATATATATATATATATATATATATATATATATATATATATACATACTACGGCTCTGCGAATAACGATCATATTTGAGCCTAAACTAATAATACCATAGTTTTTTTCATTATCGTATATTATCAGTATTATCTTAGGCTGTCTCTCGAGCATTTCAAATACTATTCGAAATATATAATCTAAAGCAACAAGGACTAACGCTTCTCTGTCTTTTATCACCCTAGTTTTGGCGCTAGACGCGGAAGGCATGGTTGGCGGTTACCCGGCGCGCCAGGGTCAATTCGCTCATCAAGTCGCCATTTTGGCCAAACAGATTGGCTTCAGTCAGCAGAAGCTAGTCGGCAATGGCGCCTTCATTGGCAAAAATGTGGTCCTGACGGCGGCCGAAATCTTCGTTAATAATATTGGCGATTTAAAGGACTACGAATACGCGATCGTCACCGACACGATTCATTGGAGAATGTCGAGACCCGTCGAGAGCTACATAAATGAAATTTATCTACCCGTTCACGGCAATTATTATACAAACAATATCGCCGTGGCCACGGTGAGTTTATTCGAATTGTGTTTCCAATACAGGCGTGACTATGCTGGAATAGGCACGCATAGGACGAGGGTCGAAGCGACTTGCGAAGGCAAGGCTATTGATAATGTTACGATAAAGTTTTGCGGCAAAAACGCACTTTGAGCATACCTCGATCGAGGTATAACTTATCGGAATATATTTCAAATCAAGGCAATCGAGATGATCGCAGTTGGCGGAAAATCGTAAATTTGCTTCCTGCACAATCAGATCTAAGTTCAGCCTGTGGATGAAAGCTAATTCCTTATTAGGGGTTGCTCGTAAACCACGTACCCCTATTTGGATCTTAATGAAACGATAAGAATTTTACGAATGAAAATTAGACATCTTATTTTTATTATAATAATCTAATATTTCTACGTTAACATTTTTTTTTTCTCATATCAATTTTACAATCTTGATAAATTTATCTCTTTATTTTAGTTAGCTGACGACTTCGATATAGCTAATTATCTCGGAATATATGCTCTTACATTGCCCGCGAAAAAGCAACAGTTTTACGGAGTAACCGGCACAGTGGCTGGATACGGCTCTCTCCTACCCGCGCATATAACTAATCACGACCGTTTTGGAGTCTTATTCAACGGCACGGACATAGACGGCTTTCTGTCATACGCAGACGTTGAGGTTTCAAAGGATATCTGGTGTATTCTCTTGGACGGCGTCATCGATGCCAATAAACACTTTTGCGGTATAATGCAAACTGACCAATTGGGCAAAAAATGGGGACTCTGCAATGTAAATATACATTCGCTATTATTAATGATTTATTACGTACTGCATTACTTTCAAGGCTATCTATGGATAACATAAACTAAATGTAAAAATCGAGTCTTCGCGGATATGACGAATGCCCGGGAGGCATATTTAAAGACTTATTCATGTTTATGCAGACTGAAATACTCGGTTTACACGATTTTATATGCTAATAGCTGATAATCTCATAAACTTATCACTTATCCGTTTAGTTTGACAATAATGGCTTGATTATATGTATCATTATGAAAATAAAACGAGAATTAAACAATGCCACTCTGCATACGTAATAATCCGTATTATTTCTTTTCGCGATAACGTAGTATAATCTTTCTGATAACCGATTCTGATTCAAATTTCTTATTCTTTTTGTTTTCCTTTTTAGGGAGATACCGGCAGCGCTCTAATTTTTCAGAACACGATTATAGGCATCGCAAGTAGGAATAACGAAAATTGCGACGACACCGCTCTCGGCCTACCATACACCAAAGTCTCAAGATTCATTTCATTTATACAGTCCATCATCGACAACGTCCCGCAACCGGGCACTGTCGTCCGTAAAAATCGCATACTCGCAAAGTGATTCTCGACGCGAATGAATTCCGAAATATTACGCTCATTATGCTCGTGTAAAATAGATGACGAAAGTTTGCTTTGCATGTGACTGAAATTACAGGCAAAATAAATCATTTCAGGCGATCTGAATTTTCATATAGTCATTAGAAAGCAGTACAAAATGTTTTTTTACCTAACAATACAGAAAATTAATTATTATAGTCGTAATTTAATTTGCATTATCATAGTTATGCTTTAAATTATAATAATCTTATAATTAATATGAAACAAGTAGCTCATAATAATCGTACATGAATGAAAATTGAGCTTTTCAGTCTCTAATTTTAATGTCATTATTCATATTTCTCGAAACAATTCAATTGTCAAAATCTTGTCCTTGTCGAACACGTAATTAATTAAATTACTGGATGTATTATTGATGTAAGTCATTAAATTACTGGTTCAACGTCATTAATTTTACAGGATACTGAAACATAATTTTATATAATAATAAATTATTATAATTATAAATTAATTTATTATAATAATTATAATTAATTTATTATAATTATAATAATTATAAATTAATATATAGTTATTTAATACGATTCAATATAGAAACTTCATTAATATGAAGAAAGAATAGAGAGAGAGAGAGAGAGAGAGAGAGAGAGAGAGAGAGAGAGAGAGAGCGAGAGCAAAGCAACGGAATGGATTAAATAAGATATACAATAACATCGTTTGTCATAGTAGACGAACTTTTCATAATTGTGCGCGGTAGGCGACTTACGACAAATCTCATCATTAGAGCAACTGGTCTTGGCTGAAAAAGTGACAGTTCGTAATGCTCAAAAAACCAGGGAGGGGGAGACGAGTAGCTGAACCTGAATTGACGTGGCGAGCGTGTCGTAGACCCGATCGCCTCAACCCTGCTATGCGCGCCTCTCGTCGCGCCCCATGAGAAAAATCGCAATTGACTATATATATATAAAGCGTCAGCGGGGAGATTGACTGTGTCTTATACATAGTGACGATTACAGTAGCAGCAGCAGTAGCGGCACGAGCAAGAGTGAGAGATAGAGAGAGGGAGAAATACCGCGAAAGAGGAAGCATCGCTGGTAAAAGATCGACCATTCGCTTCCTTCGGGCTCTCTCTGTCTCTCCCTATCCATATCTCTGTCTTTCTTTCTCTCTGTTAGAGTGGAAGTGAATTTCAGTGATTTATGAACAACTCTAAAACAGCAGAGGGCGAAAGAGAAAGAGGAGGGAGAGAGAGAGAGAGAGAGAGAGAGAGAGAGAGAGAGAGAGAGAGACACGGGAGAAAGGGAGCACTAATTTGCCGCTGGCGTGTATATATATATATATATATATATATATATATATATATATATATATATATATGTATAGATATATAGAAGAAATCATCATTTACGGCGATCAATGATACGTCCCCTTCCCCTCCCCATCGCCCACTCGATATCGAGGATCGGGAATGAAGGAGCGCGCTGAGAGCTCGCGTGTCTTCGCGCTTTATGTAAAAGCGAACGAGTTTTCTCGGGCTTGCATTCTCACATCGGGGGCGCGCTCCTGGCCGACCTGTCGCGACGAGATTTCCACGAAAGGGAATTTATATTATACGGCGAACGCGCGCGTGATCTCCCGCACAATTCCCGTGCATATATATATATATATATATATATATATATATATATATATATACTTTCTGGAGTGGGTAGGGGGAATCTCGCTCGTCCCTTTTTCTTCACGATCCGCGCCAGGGCTAATTACGCTTTTTCCTAATAGGGAGACGGGAGAGAAAGAGAGACATAGAGAGCGAGATAGAGAGAGAATATCTCGAGCGTTATTGTATTAATGGGCGGTGGATCATGTTCACGCTCCGCCAAATCGATGGGGAATGATCGCCGCGAATGGGATTAATTGAGTTAACGATGATTATTATTGGACGGGAGAGTTGAAGGGAATGAATAGTACGGCTTACTTTTTTCTTCGCCGACCGCTCTATGGCTTGCGCAGAGGCGATCAAAGTTCGAATTGAATTGGATTGAATATGATTGAATATATATATATATATATATATATATATATATATATATATATATATATATATATATATGATATATTTACCTTTTTGTTGTAGATATTTGTATAAAGAAAAGATAAGGTAATAACTGCATTAAGCATATTCCATCGAATACTAGAATTTGGAAATTGGTTTAGCACTTACAGCTTAAGTAATAGTTGTTTATCGAAATACTATGTTTGTACAAAAAGAAAAATTCATCAGCAATTTCACGAATTTATCAATTTTTGTCTTTCTGACACAAATTTAATATCTGAATATTAACAAATGCTAATGAAATAATTCATCATATTACGTTTGAATTCAGAATGGTTGTCGTGCTACTGATGAGCACAGCAGGTAGACTGCAACAATACGTTTCTTGCCTTCCCACTTTACATATGTAAAAAGTTCATTTTTCTGACAGGATTTTATTCAAAATTCAAAATAAATCCAAAACATTTTTTATGCTAACTAGATTAAATTATCATTTGTCGAACAATACAGAGCAATTAGCGATTTATTTAAAAACATAATCACAAATCAGAATTTCTATCTCATTATTTATTTAAGAAAGTTTCCTAGCCCGTCGACTCAAAAGATTAATATGTATTTTATCGATACGCCCTATCTGAAATAACTGCAGCGAAAGTCAGGCCTATGTATCAAAATATTAGTTGCATAAGAGAGTGTGCATTATAGAAAGTTATATGATAGTTTTGTAACACCCGCGCGAGAGTTGTATTGTTCTACGTCTCGTTTTTCTTTTCGTTAAAACAACAAGGCTATAAAAAGAATGTCATGTATATATACGTATAGTCGGCGTACAGAAATATATATATATATATATATATATATATATATATATATATATATATATATATATATATACGGACGACATAACCGTGATTTACCGCTAATAAATAACACCCGCGATGTTTATCCACTGCATTCTGACGCCGAAAAGTGCGCCGTAAAAAGCGATAAACGATTGGAATAAGCATATCTATACGCAATAATGGCTACGCGAACGAGAAGGAATAAAAAGGATAATAATAAGACGAACGAGGGATTTATACTTTTTGCCGGCCCCCTCCCCTCCCCTGCACTTCAAAAAGCGAACGCGAGAAATACTCCCCCCTTCGAAATAATGTAAAATATGCCGTTGTAACGCTAATCTCTAATTTGAACCAACAAAAAAAAAAAAATATTACGCAATACCGAACACAGCGACGCGCGCGTGAAGATCGCGCCTTTATCACCGGCGCGCCGGCCGCCGAGAATTACAACGAGGACGTCGTTTTTTAGCTCGTTCTGCGTGCGCCGCGGAAACAGGCCAGTACGGGCATCCCTGCGAGATCGGTATCGGGAATTAGCCGACGAAACGTAAACGAACCGTTTTCCCGCATTCCCGTGCGGAATCCGACTGTGTACACAGATACGCGCGGCACGGGCCGGACTTTACCGCTATCCACCCCCCCCCCTCATTCCCCGCTTTCCTCCATCGCGTATCTAAGAAAGAGGGGGAGAGAGGTGGGCGGGGGGGGGGGGAGCCGCGATCTCGAGGGGAATCTAAATTGCGCGCCGACCTCCCAGTCCACGGAGCGGTCGTCGGTCGAGGTCGCGCCGCGAGCTCGAGTTCGCCCCCCCCCCCCCACCGGACGCGGAGCCGCGCTCGTGCGCGCTCGCCGCCCGATGCATCGGCGCCGGCGAATAGAAGGCGGAAGGAGCCGTCCCCCCCGTCCAGCGCGATCGTCGATAATTGAGGCGGGGGGGGGTGGCGGCGGTCGGATCGCTACGTGCGTCGGACGTGTCGCGTTGGCGCTATCGGGGCCGGGGCAGGATTAAAGGGACGGGGCTACGGTTCACGGGGGGGGGGGCGATCGTAATGCTCCTCGCGCTTTTTCCTCGCGCATGAGTTGAGTCATCGGTTCGCATCGGTTACAAGTGTTACGATTCGAAAGATTCGGTTTGGCACGGCGACTGAAAGTTCGAGCCGATTGGATTTGTTTATTGTTTATTGTTTTTTTTTTTTTTTTTTTTTTTCATTTAGAACTAATGCATTCGTCAAACATTGAGAATCTTAGTGTCTGCGATATTCGAATTGGCGCTCTGACGAGCGAAGTTTCTTAGAAGAATCAGGGACAATAAATAGACGAAAAGACCGTTTTTGCAAATACGTATATAAATTTTTTCTTTTTTTTTGTTGATCCAATTTAGTCACACTGTCCTTATTCTTATACTCCTTAGTCTTATACTCTTATGCTATTGATTTTTATATTCTTCTACTACTTAGGCTTCTACTCCTTACAATATTAAATATAAAAACTACAATTAACAATTAAAATATAAATAAAATAAAATCATTATACAATTGAAATCTTGTTTAAAACAATGGGCTACCTTCACCATCAAATTGACCGAATTTCTAGTTAGTCACGTATGATGAGTCGAAGCTATTCGATATGTTGGACGAACCAGATAGAAGATTCCGTAAATTTACTATTGGGGGCTGTTATATGTCCTTTGCTAACAATACTATATTTATTATTCTATTATTTTTCTGTAGTTGTTATTTTTAGGAATTACAGGGACAATTATAAACAGTTTCGAATTTCTTACATAATTCTCTTACATAATTTTTCTCGAATATAACGAGTTTTCGCCCTTAGCAGATTAGCGCATTCTTTTCTTAATTTTTATGTAGTATATTTTTGCATCTATGTTTATGTACAGATCAAATGGGGAATCTCACTTCCTTTGAATCGAAATTTTATTATTATTCAGAAATTGTAATCCAATAGTTTTTTTTTTTTACAATTTTGCAGGAATCTCTGCAGAAATACTAAAACCGAACGTGAATGGGTATATTGGTATATTAATAGCCAATATGCGCGAAAAATGAAAGTTCTAAATTATTGATATATTCATTTATATTCGCATTGTTACATTGTTTTTAGTTGTCTAAAAGAAAAAAAAATACAATCGAGCGAAGTTAATTTGCAGCTATTCACAGTTCCCTTGGTTCGTATATTTATACACGGCAAACAATAGTGATTCTTGCAGCATGCGAGTCTATACAGCATCGATGATTAATTTCCACTGAAATTCTATATATATATATATATATATATATATATATATATATATATATATATATATATATATATATATATATATGCAACTCCATTCGCTTCATCAACGGCTTTTCAACGAATCGTCGTCACGACCGATATATAAATATATAATGCAGAAAATGTAGCGCGTCTCTTGGTTTTTCCGTCGCGCCTGTCGAAGCTGAATATATAAAAAGAGACAAACTTTCATCGACACATACTAAAATTTATACGCCAAACCGTAGATATTGATGGTTATATATTTGCCGTCAATGCTTTGTAAATAAAAATAAATTGCAAATTATTCCCTTCGTTTATGCCTATTGATGGACATCCAAAACCCTACATATACCTACTTCGATCTATATATATATATATATATATATATATATATATATATATATAAATAAATATCAAGCGAACCAAATTTGTATATACCATACAAACTATATTTGTACATATGTTATATATACATAATATAACATACCGGTACAAAAAAGCGTAGCCGCCAAAAATCAGCGTCCAATACATAATCAAAAAAGACAAACGGTCAACCACGTCGATCGAAAATATTATATTCTTTTATCCCATGTATATATATATATATATATATATATATATATATATATACATATACAAATCGCGCGACAATGACCGCATTCATATTCAATAATATTCGCGGGAACGCTCGCAATATTTTTTCTCGCTCGTGCGGCGCGAGAGCCGCGCCGACGCTCGTCCGTCCCATACGTGCCCTTACTACTGAGCGAAAAAGCGAAAGCTCTCGGAAATCGGGCTCGTCGCGCGCAGCTTCGATAATGCAAAACGCCGCGAGCGCACAGTCCATTACGCGCGTCACATTCGCCTTGGAGTGCATTCATATATGCATTATGGACACAGGTGCCCGTTCGAGCGAATTCTGTGTGCAAGTGTATATAAGATGATTATGTCTCTCACTTTCTCTCTATCTCTGTCTCTCTCTCTCTCTCTCTCTGTCTCTCTCTCTCTCTCTCTCTCGCTCTATGGTATCAGAACCACTGCGCGTGTATAACTATGTATACGTCCACACACACACACACAATATATATACATGCTCGCGCACCATACATCACCGCTTGATACAGTCGATTCCTCGGCCTCGCTTCGGCCGGCAGACGACGCGTCTCGTCGTGTCCGCGACGACACGACAAGGATTTCCGACTCCTACGTGCTCCGCCCTTTCATTCCCTACTCCTTTCCCAACCTCCATCTCTCTCTCTCTCTCTCTCTCTCTCTCTCTCTCTCTCTCTCTCAAGATCCATTTTTCAAACTCGCGCGGCACGTCGTTGCCGTGTGCGCACGTTCCGCGGAAAAAGAAGACCAGCTTCGCGGTGCCAGGGGAAGAGAACTAGAAAGAGGTGGGGGACCGAGAGGCGAGGATGTCGACCTCGGGAACGGAATGCAAACCCGGCAAAGTGCATAAATAACCTTTGGGACCTGATGCGCGCATACGCATTTACGTGCACGGCTCGCCACGGTTCGCACCGTCGGATGGCAAATTTTTCAATAAAACGAGTAAAAGAATTGGTACGGGTATAGGCGTTTTTTTTTTTTTTTTTTGCTTCCGCATTAGAACTAGATTTATTATGTTTCGCGTGACTCCGTCCCACCCTCGTATTATAGCGAGAATAATTTGAGCCATTAATACCGAAATCGGCGTACACTTATTTTGGTATTCGATAGATATCACTTAAGTCCGCCGTAAATTAAAAAATGATAGCAGAACTGAATTTTTTACCTTCTTTCAAACAAACTGTTGACGTTTTAGTTTCACATAAAATTAATTAGCTGTCATTTGTATTTTTTATAATTATTAGATATAATGCGAGTATATTAACTAGTATATTAACTGGTCTTTTTTGGATTGATCCAATTGGTGATTACTTCATTAAACGTATATTAAGGTCAACTGTGATTGTTTAGTGAGAACTTAATTCCACTAAGTTAAGTTTCATATATTGTATAGAGCATGAATGGATTTATGCGTCTTTCTGCCGGACGCCAATAATCAGTTGGTGCTTTATTCCTGCCCCGCACCTTATCCTTAACCTGGAGAAGACCCTCCAAAGCGTGAATCTCCCAGTACATCGTACATTGATCATTGTATAAATTACTTTTACTCAATATCTATGATTTAACAACTCGAAAAAGGAATTAAGAGTAGGATGTGAAAATGTAAATGTGATAATATCAGAAATCAATAATTAAAGCAAATGAGAAAAATTAAAAATGTTTTATTAACAAATGTCGCCATATTCAGTTTAAGAAAAGAAACTTAAAACAAAACGCGATTCCGCCCAGAGATTCTACACTATGCGTTCTAACGATTTAGCGAATAAATATCAAGGCTTGATTATTAATAAAGCAACTTTTTGCCAATTTTAGCATTAACGAGTTAAATTAGAAACATTGCCAGGAAACGTAGAACGTATGAAATACGTTGTTCGTCACCATGAGTTAAGTATAATATAATTCGATCGTTTGAAATTCAATGCGGAACTAAAATAATTTTTTATCTATTACACTATAATTATATAGGGGGACGTATATTCATCCTTTTTTTTTTCTTTGCTAGAAAAATTTTCAGTCAATTAATAAAGGTTTTAAAGTCCCGCAGCTACGTTAATCCGAATCATTGGTCGTACGAGAAAAAGGGGCGTCTTTAATCTTTATCTATATAAATCTGGTCGGTATACCGTACTCTCTGAATTAATTCAGGACATATCGCGCGTTTGCAGCAAGACGCATTCAAGGCATTCTTTCCTGCCGGCTATATGAGAGTGCGTGCGCGCACGCGGGATTTTTTTTTCTCTGTCCCTCTTCTTATATATACTGAAAAGTCCTTTTATTGCGTAATAATTTCTAATCCCCCACTCGCCCCTCCCCGCGCCACTCTGACAACTCTCGAGCACTTAAGCGCACCGCGTAGGAATCCGGGCTCGTTCTAAATTATTAATCCGCTTCCTTTTTTTGCTAGACGACATCGGGAGACCGCTCGCTCTCTCTCTCTCTCTCTCTCTCTCTCTCTCTCTGTATATATATATATATATATATATATATATATATATATATATATATATATATATATATATACATATGAAGCTGGCATTGAAATAGGCACTCCCGCCATACTTCTTTCGGGAGGTGGGGAGTATCTTCCGCCACCCGTTTGAGCTTTTATATCGACTGCATGTATATACACGCTCAAAAGACGAACGCGAACGACATAAAATTTTCCCGGGGCAAGTACGGACGTCGCTGAAGATCGGCTGGTACAATCATGCGCTTTGCATTAGAATTATATGCGCGCTATATAAATTAGTTGGTCCAGGGGCGGGGGGGGCAGGGATGTTAGACGCGGCCCGAGCAAAAATAAAAGAAGATAAAAAAAGGCAACAACAACAACAACAACAACAAGAACAAAAAGACGACGTAAATCGCGACGTCATACGCGCCCCAGACTGTCTAATATTTCATTAGGGAAATCCCTTTGGAAATGGATTTGCGTGCGCGCGTGCACGAGGGTTCGTTTTACCAATTTGATAAACGCAATATCCAAGGCTCGATATTTATACGGCGGAGAACCCGTGTTCGCACGGCACGAAGACATCTTTTGCGAACGATGGCAGCGTACTTGACAGATATTTGTGCTCAACTGATAATGCATTGACGAGATATAGTACGAGTAATTTTTACGCTTCTGTTTCTCGTCAATTTAATGTTTAGTAGATCGATTGTATTGAGGGAAACCAGAATTGCCCATGCTGTAATTACATAAGAAAATCAGATCGCGCGAATGATCGTTCTCGCGTCGCCCATAAAATCCCCGAACGGTCGAGGGGGGGGGAGGGAGCTGGAGTTTTTCGAATCGCTGTAGCGCCACGCCGTCCGGTGGTTAATTTACATGTATACTTAAACAGCCAGGTCGCGCGAGCCTCTTGCCCCCCGAAAACGTCCGAAATTTATTCAAACGCCCGGTTCGTTGCGGCAAGATCGCAATAATTATGCGCGAAGACTCGAGCAGCTCCTGGCCATATATATATATATATATATATATATATATATATATATGCAGCGACGGCCGCCACAATCGTATTCGAGATTCAAAGGGTTCGCGCGAGTTAAGCGCCGTATACGGAAGCGCGACGTCGGGCTGACGGCGGTTAGGAGGGGCGGGCAGGAGAGTTGGCTAGTGCAGCCGAAAGACCGGCTAATCAGAGATCTAATTGATACCGCGCGCGCGGGCGTCCCGGTCACGATGACGACTTTCTTGCACGTACATCCTCCCTCCACGTCTTTTGCCCGATATACGGAGTATATACATATATATATATATATATATATATATATATATATATATATATATATATATATATATATAAAGTCAGCGAGAAAACAACGGCATCACCCAGGGCCCGAAGTGTTATACATATGTATAACGCACACGCGCACACACGGCCCGCACTCACGCAAAGAAGGCCGACTCCACGAGAGCGCAATAGTGGACTCATCTCCTCCTTTGTTGCCCCGAGTCTCTGTTCCGCTCGTTTCGCTTTTTTGTACTATAGAGCTGACTTATACATGCCGAGGAAGACAGATAGAGAATTTCTTTAACGAATTTCGCCAGATCACGCATAAGGAAACTCAACTTAATCGGAGGTGAATTCTCGCTCTCTATCTCTATCTTTCTCTCTCTTTCTCTTTCTAAATTTTTCTCTCTTATTTTATAGATTCGCTTGCGTGGAAGAAGGGAAATAACAGCTCGTGTGAATACAATTTTCTATTTTTCATTTTCAAAATGCTCCTAATAATATTTCGCTTCTTTGCCACCTTTTTAACATCGTATATATATATAAAGTATAAGAAATACTAAAACAATTGACGTGTAAAAGTAATCGAATTTGGTTGTACTTTGAATGATCAAATTTTCTTTTTCTACGGTAGACTCACTAGTGCACGTGGACATCTTTATCAAATTAAGATGAAGGCTAAAAGTCGTTTCGAGCATACTTTACAACCAATTAAGCGAACTGTTAGTAGTAGAATAGCAAATTTCGAAGCGGTAAAGAAACACATAAACAAAATAATAATATTACATGATTTTTAACTCGAAAGCGGTTAAAAGCGCAGTCCAAGCATCTTCCCAGACAGCTAGAGAAAAGGCCAATTAACTCGGAAGCCATAACGTCTTGTTAACTCCTTCGACTCTATTTACCGACAATTCGAAATCATAAAGCCTAGTCTCGGCCGGGGAATAATTGCGGTCGATCGAGCGAGATTAGAACTCTTTCTCAGCTATTTCATTCGGCTAAATTTTACACGACCGTTATCCGGCAATCATCCTTTACTGCAGCCTTGTTAAGCAGAGCATCCTCGTCATATACTTAGAGAATGCACTTTAACACGAATTACATCAATACTGAGAAGTTGCCTTAAATCTAAAATCCCTGTATATGCCGGAAAATGCCGATTCGAGATACGAGATAAACAGTTCGAAATTCGCAGAATTCAAGGCAAGCTTCTAAACTATTCGTCCCCAATAATCCGTAAATGTAAGAAAAATCTCGCCAAAAGTCAGGACCGTCGCCAAGCGCAGAGGGGCCCGAAAATTCTTGGCGCGCAAAGGGAGAGAGCGCCCTCGCGCGTGTCCGCCCATCCAATTATTCAAATATCCGCGTGTATTCGTGTAGTAAGGAGCCTCGCGGTCACGAAGCGCCGAATCGCCACGGCAACGTGACGCCCGCGCACACCCCGTTCGCCGCGCGTACGTTAATTTTTTGGGCGTGAAATTTTGCGCGCTCCCACCCGACGAAGTATCTCCTCGTCCTCCTCCTCCTCCTCCTCCTCCTCCCACCGCCCCGTTAACCATTACGTTGCGCCGAAAGTAGAGGCCTCTTGCACGAGATACTCAGGGGGCCCGTCTCTCTCCGCACCCCCACCCCCGCCCTCTCACTCTCTCGCTCTTCGGTTTTCTCTCGGAAGCGCGCGCGCGCGCGCGCGCACACGTCGTAACCACCTGGCAAACAACGGCAACAAAGCCGTCGGGCGCCGCTCGTTAAAATTGAGTTATTCGACCGCCGCGCGCGCAACAACGCGCGGCCTCGGCGGCATTTACGGACCGGGACGCCTCGGTAACGCTCGCTTCCGGCTGGCCACCGAGAATTTGGAGGGGGGGGGCGCCCACGGCGCGGCGCGGGCGTCGCGTCGCATCTGGAGCTAGTTTGCGCGATATTTCGCCGGGCCCGACGACGCGCGACGCGGCGTGGTCCCCCCGCCCGAGCGTCAGCGGTAATACACACGAGCGCGAGCGGGCGGAGAGGGCGTAAGGCGTGTTTTCGGTGGGACTCGAGGAGGGAGAGAGAGAGAGAGAGAGAGAGAGAGAGTTACTGGGAGAGTAGGATTTAAAAGAAGATAGAGATGGGAGGTGAGGCAGCTCGAGTGTGCACAAATCATGATCGTACTTTTTGCTTGGAATTCACGGACAATTGAAGAGTTTTTTTGTCGCGATGGTTTTATATATGCCGCTGAAAACTCTTGGGGACTTGTGTTAAGAAATTATGATGATTTTAATGAAGCTGTATTGCACGTCCGTGCAATGTACCATAAAATTGCGAAAGATTTAATTTATGTGCTTTCATGAACTTTCTAGTTCTGTTATATATATGATACTTATCTTCTTAATGTAATTATAAAACTAATTTTTAGACGCTAAATAATTCTTCATTCGCTTAGAGATGCTTACGAAAACTTTTTTGTAATTTAAAATACAATTTATTGCATTTGGTTAATTAAAATAATATATATATATATATATATATATATATATATATATATATATATATATATAATGAAAATTCAGACCGATCATGAATTTCCGTTGCATTACTGCAAATAAGTCTTTCAGCGAAATGATCTTTCGAGCAGTCCAACTACATGAAAATAAATTGGAGTTAGTGTGCTTCGGAGAAAAATCACCAAATCTATTTCTAGGTTAAAACTCCTATTTTAGCTCAGTTCGAAAATACAAATGTTCAAAAGATAAATTTTGCCATCGGACATTTGACAATAGTTTAAAATGATATATTTAAATAAAATTCTTTGTCTTAGCGGCTAAGAAAGATACTTTCCCATGGCATAACGTTAACATTGGCCTACGACTTATTCAACATCATGTAACATTTTTCCTAACCTACAGAGCTCGAGTCTAATACGAGTGAGAAAATCTCGTTTCGAAAAAAAAAAAAAAGATAAAAGAGAAGAAGGAAAACAAACGAAGAAATGCTGAAACAGTAATGCCGACAGATTAGGATCTGCAAGAGGAAGCTCGAGCACGATACGGCTGCCGGCCAAATTATACACGATCCAGCTTCATTGGCGGGATATTGGATTGCATAAGCGAGTCGAATCAACGAGTAGAATTATATACGCGATAATTTGCGCGCGTGGAAGAGGGAAGGGGGTGGGGGGGTCGGCAGCCACGCGGTAATCGCAGGTACCGATCCCAGGTATACTCCAGCATAATAATTCCGGGGAACGATCGACGATCAGACACGGAGATTAGTCCCCGTTCGATTATCTGTCATAGACGTTATCCATGTTTGTAGAGAGAGAGAGAGAGAGAGAGAGAGAGAGAGAGAGAGAGAGAGAAGCGCAGCCGACAAGAAGAGGCTAATTGTGCCTCCGAGTGCACATTATACATTGCGCGATCTCTTCGCCGTGGCCTATTCTTTCGTCCCCGGGAATCAGAAGGATTGCTCGCATGAAAATTGTTCTCGGATCTTAATTCTGCTCGTTTCTCTGTGGACTTAAGAAATTTGCGCGCTATTCTGTCTTATTCTGTTTTTTTTTTTTTTTTTTGCTTTTTTTTCTACCTCTAGCGTTTATTTGCGCCGACACACACTCTGCGCGAGCGACTCGAAAGCAAAGGACAGAAGTTCGCGTCAGACGTAATTGGAACTTGTTGCGTCGCTGCAAACGCGCGATTAAAATGCTTCACGCTCGTCGAGATGCAGATAAAGTGCAAATTACATCGATACTCCTGTTGACTAGAAGTCGTTAAATTGAAATATGTAAAAATTAAAGCAAAAAAAAACAGAACAAAATCAAGAACTCGATGAATAACAAATTGTGGAACATTCGCGAAATTGCATACACCTTATTCACTCGGAAATACTGTCCAAAAAATACTTTTCTTTTTGCTTCCTTTAACAGTCGCAAATACTCAATCTTGAAAAAATGCATTAATGATATTTTCTTCCAGCCTCGAAACGGTGACACATGCACATTCAACTGACGAGAATTGCAATATATATATATATATATATATATATAATGTTCAAACCGTACTCGGGCATCCTCTCTAAGGAAACGTAATATCCCGGGCGCGCGAGCACGAGCAAAAAGAGGAAGGCGCGACGCGTGCGAACGGGTCGTATACGGCGGCGCGCGAAACGAGCGGTCGCAATAAAAAAAAAAAAAAAAAAAAAAAAAAAAACACACAAAAAAGGAAGGGCCCGCGAGCGAAGAGGCCGGGAGCCGCGTCGCGGAAGCCCCGCGCCGAAATCCCGCCGGGGAGGCAGGAGAGATCGGAGGTCGCTTCTGAAGGCAAAGGACCGTTAATTCGACCGCCTCTCCCCCCCCCCCTCCCACCGACCCCGGAGGAATTTCGAGCGACTTTTGGAACGTCGGCCGTTCTCGCGGTCGTCGTCGCTCGCTTCGCACAGGTGCGTCCCCCTGTTATACGCGCGTACGCACACGCGTAGGCCGCTCCGCTTTATTGCACCGAGCTTGGTATCGCCGCGCTCGTGGATCAGCGGCGCAACGCACGAAACGTCCGCTGGGCTGCGGTATCTCGGCGGCGTGCCTTCGCCCGCGCCTTTATTATATAACGTGCGTATGTTCCTGCGTACGAGGCTGCGTACGACGCCAACGCCAACGCGCGAGCTCGCGCCAGCGGGCCCTCTTAATCGCGGCGTGCTCCGACAGTCGCGGTTCGTTTATTATTTTCTTCCTTTTCGTTGCTTTCGTTGCTTCGGCCGCTTTTTCGTCCCGTTTCATCGCGCGTTAAATCGCGTTAAATCGCGCGCCCGCGATTTCCCCGTATCAAGGGTATTTCGCGATATGAAGTATACGGGGCTCGGGGAACATCGCTTGGTAGGGAGTTGTTTTTTCAGAAACTTTCTACCGCCCCTCCCGCTCCCCCAGTCCATTTAGATTCGGATTATTTTTGGCCCCGTTGAGCTCGGCGTTGAAACGATATCTGTATTTTTTGAAATATCTCAGGCCCGGGAGAGAGCGGGGCGCCCGCTGTGGGAAGATTAGGCGGATTTTAGAAACGGACTTTTTCGTCGAAATACCAGCGTAATTGACAGGCGTATATGAACGTAGTTAGCTCAGGAGGTACTTACCTGTAAGTGAAAATAAATCTACAGTTTATTTAAAAATTTTTAAAACATTCTAAATTTTAAAAACTTACATTTATTATAGCTTAAGGTTTTCTTGAACAAAGTAGTGGTTCATAAGAAAGGTAACGAAACGAATTAAACTTTCTTAAAAAAGAAGAACGATCGAAGAAGCCATCATTCGGTATTCCAGTGTAAAGGGACACGTCAGCCGCGTCACGCTCATCGTAAATGATCGTCCAACGGGAGTACTCTTAGTCTCTTCCCGATCACATGAGCGATTAATAATCGAAGGGTCGCTGGAGCAGGATCAGTTGACAATTTCACGAATGGTGGGCTAGAAGAGGCAATCAAGTGTAATAGTATTTTTCACCCGTCTCTTTCTTTTCGTTGATTGTTTTCGTCGTACGATGATGCATCTTTAATGGCGGAACCGAGTACAATCTTTAGTACGATAATAAAATCACACTGCCGTCGGGATCTCGCGGATTATATCTTTCACCGGTCTCATTTAAGCTCAATCAAAAGTTCTATAACTGTATAATACGTCCATGCTTATCAAGGCATGCTATATTTGTGCAGAGTATATATATGAATTTCGAATTATGGCCCAAGTTCTAATATCCAGCACAATCCGTAGTAAGTACATGTCCCTCGTAGGTTTAGTTTTAAGCAAATGTCCATAAAGATCGTTTTAGAAGAAGTAATGAATAGATCGCCTTTGATCGCATAGCCAACGAGTCGATTAATCATGCCCCGATTACAGCGATAACGATTTAGATCAAAGGATTGCCACTATTGAAGTGTCGGAATAAAAAATTGACCATTTATCATGTTTCAAGAATGTGAATCCACACTGAAAAATGGAAACACAAATCTAAAAATTATAACTAGGCTATTCTAACTTTAAAATAAAGCTTCGCGAAATTCTATAAACCCGTTAATAAAATTAAAAAGTTATTTGAGAATCTTCCTCAACTATTCGAAATATTTAGTAACGGTATATTTAAAATTGCTCTTAAATAATTGCATTGACAAACGGTAATTTTTGAAATCAAAACTTAATAAAATATATAATGCAATAAGAACATCAGTGATTCCAAGTAGCTCGAATTATTTAAAAGTTATCAGCATAGATAATCCTATAGTACATACCAAATAATATTTGTATCGTAAATTATTGTCAGATTTTTCCAGTTTTGGCATAAATCATTGTTCGTGAATATCATGTTCCGCGTTCATTAACCTCAAAATTTGACTCTCTACATAAACTACGAAAAAGGCTGTCGTTTAAAACAAAGAAAATGCAATAAGTTTGTTATCATTGGATCCACTTACATGGCACATACGTTACTTTCATCATTTTAAAGTATAAAGAGAAATTGCTCGTTTGTCCGCCGACTTCGGGCAAAGAAATATAGACTATATCAAAGACCAACGCGAAAGAAGTGCCGGTGACGGAGCGAAGGGCGTGCGCGAGAGAGCCAGGGAATTCGGAGAAGAAAATTTCAAAGGGGATATTTTTAGCCGAGGAACGGAACCATTAAGCGCCCACTGTGCCTAGACGAGGGGAATTTGAATCTTTTGCAATTGCGATCCAGAGAGCCGGATCAGAGTCGGGGTGATCGATTATTTGCGTGCCGCGCACGCTCGGCGCCGCCGAGATACAGCTGTGAAGTTTCAAGCACGAAATGATTCTCGTCGAACGCGTGAAACGTACGTGTTATCAAATTTTAGTCCTTTGTCGAAAAATTTTTTGCGGCGCAGACAATGAAGCGGGCTGACAATGGAAAAGTGAAATATTAAATGGGAACGCGGACTGACAGGTATTTATATTGGCACGCATCAGTGTAAGAGCATTGTAAATGATAATGCTGCGTTGAAAATTCTTTTGGAGAAAAAATTGAAATTTGCAAATGAGCACAACGGAAGTTTTGAATTGGATCAAAATTATACGGTTATCGGATATACATGTGACCTAATGAAAATTTTGAATTATTTTTTATTAATACCTTGAAAGGTATAGATAAAACAAAATATCTCTTCGAAATTAAATAATACAAGATCAAACATTATGTTTAATTTTTACTACGTACATGCGAATGTGCACAAAAAAAATTCAGCGGTAAATTTTCAGTGAAGAGATTAAATCGTTTAAATTCACACATACTTAACTGTGAAAAATATATATTTTTTAAAATTTGCTTGAATAAATGATTTCATTAATCCATACTTTAAGAATGAATTTAAGTAACAAAGATGCTATTAAATAATGAAAAAATGAAAAAATGATTCTGTTCGTTGCGCAAAATGAGAATCGGTTATATATTGTAACAGCTGTTCGACAATCCGCTCATTTTCAAAGATAAAGTTACAATGAAGTGTAACGTAATATGGAATACCTATATGTACTGAGGTATATATAACGGTAAATTAGTACAGCTATATTATAGTACATGGTAAAAAAAACTCGATAGAAGTGCTCGCACAACGGTAAATAATTCGAGGCCATTGTTTTTTTCAATTCAATCACAAAGTTCTTTTTAACCTATTATAGAAAAAATAAGCAATGCAAAGTTATCGGCGTATTTGTATATCTATAGAATCTAATTAAAAATAAAAGCCGTACAAGTGATTGGCAAAGAAAACGATCACCGCCTATACCAGGACGACACTGAATGGAAAACAAAAAAGGGTGTGACACTTGTACACAGCTAATACAGTGATTCTGTGGAGAGAGTTGATGTTTTAATTAAAATATTTAAGTTCGTATTTAAAATAATTATTAAAATTTTGTGCCTACTATATTTTATAATCTCATATCAAATTTTAAAAAAAGAATGAAAGTGATACAATGTTTTTCTTCTTCTAAATTTTAATTAAACGCATAATGTACAATAAAAGAAACTATTAACTAAAAATAATTTTTCAAATAAATTTATTTATCTTAAAAATTGTGACAGATATATTTTGTTCAGTATAAACATCGTGCGAGGGGAGGTTAAATGACGGGAGGATTACATGAGGTAACCATTTAAATTACATGAGGATACCATTTAAACGTCGAAAATAAAGTAAGTCTTGGAATTTCAGCAGCTCCAGGATCAGGAATACAACAAAAACTTAAATGGATATTAATGATTTTTACGCGTCAAGTTCTATACATTAGTCTCCATTAGCAATGCATCCCACCAATGATGTGAAGAAAATTACACGATGGACGCAGATTTTGCACTCTTCCATCTTTTTACAAACACATTTTTTTAAAGAACTCCGTCATTTTACCGTTGCGAGCAGACTTGTCTTCAAATTGCGACTAGCGCGCTTCGTTCCGCGACCTATCGCCCGAGCTTTCGTTTTCGAAACCCGAAAGGGCAGCCGGCGCATAAGGGAACGCGCTCTGTCGCCGTCGCACTCTCGCCGCGGCCACGATCGCGCGCGCGCGTTATCTATTAGCGAGTTCCATACGCGCGCGCCGGCGGCGCGGCACACGTAGCGGCGCGAGCCAGTTATAAGTAGCGAATTTCCGCGAATCGCCCGTGTCTTTTTCCCGCGCGCGTCGCAGCTGCCGCGAGCGCTGCTCTTCGCGCCCCCCCCCCTCCCCGGGAGGGTGGGGTACGGGGGCACGGGCTCGACGACGAATCAGGACGAGGTCGAGGAGCCGCGGCCTCGTCTTTGACATTTTGCCGACGGAGAGTTAGTGAGAGAGAGAGAGAGAGAGAGAGAGAGAGAGAGAGAGAGAGAGAGACAGAGACAGATAGAGAGACAGGCAGACTTAAGAAAAGTGCGCATATTTGTGCTCTCTTGGATTTGAAAGGAGTGAAAGCTCTGAGTATGGTATATAAGTTCTACTCATGTATATAAAACAAATAAATAAATTGTTATATTTTGTTCCTTTAAAAATTCCTAGATTATAAGATATTTTTTTCTCAATTTTACATTTAATTAAGATATAACAATACATTAAATATTATAAGAATATACCTTTTTAGATGAATTGAAACTTTTTTATGCTGATAATGGTAAATCGGCGATGTAACAGATCTGAGACATTACTGATATGAACTTTAATTAGTATGAATTTTTGAAAATAAAGTGTCTAAATATGGCAAAAACTGAATAACAATGTCTGCGATTTAATATAATAGTATATTTTTGATCGCTAAGCCTACTGAGAAATATGTATAGATATTTCCAGCTGATGACTGAATTTCATTACTAAAAGAAAAAGCGTATGTACAGTACGCTGGCTGTAATGGTGGCGGATCTACTCATTTACATTTTATTCTAGTGGTAAAAAAATGGAAAAAATCTCCAATAAATTGAATTACGCCAAAGATTGAATCACTACTCTTTATCAATTAAGTTACGATTTTAAGATAGTCGACCTTCTCGTTATAATTAACAATAATTATGCATAAAAAGGTATATTTAATACATTATTATAAATATATTATTGCAACTGAATAATTCTACTGTTGGTTAAGTCAACAATTAATTAAAAATATATATTCCATGATATAGAGGTCGTAATTCATAGAAAAAGGACATCTGATTTTTACATTTTTGACTTTAAGCCTATGACGCGTGTAAAAATTTCATGACAATTAGACGTTTAAAAAGTTACAGTGCTGGTAGTAAAGAAGCTTGTTTTAGACAAGGGTAAGTTGAAGTTAAATCATATTATTCATGATTCGAAAATGACAGAGGAGGCTATATACTGTTTGGTATAAACATAATACATATGGTAATGAACAAATCGTATATTCAAAGTGGGTATGGCGTTCGCGCACAATCGATTACAACGATAACCCATCAACGATTTACAGCTCTGTTTGGAGCTGTTCGTGCGCAATAAATTTCTGGCATCCTTATGTAGAAATCAATGATGCTGGAATCCATCACTAAATGGGCCAGGATCGAAAAGATCGGTCGTGTGGATAACAATGGATGAAGTTCGAGGAACTGCAGTATTAACCGGCAATCTTCAGGCCTATGCTTTGCGACGAGCTTAGAATTTTGCTGACTGGTTACGTTGGGAAATGCAAGAGCATCAATAGCAAAAATTAGGGGGCCTTATTGTACCCATTATCTCAAAAACAAAAAAATACTCTGAAACGGTGGTTAACCAGATTAATGCACAAGTTACAAATCCATGAAAATGGTGGAGAAAATTGAAGTAATTTCACCATCTGCTTAAGCTGCTTTTTCATTTTCCGTACCTCTTGAATGATTTATTATTGTTAACGATTACTTACTGTTTGCGGATGTCTATGAAAAACAAATTCTTCGATTACATAGAAAAAAAACACACAAATCATTCTGCAATAAAGCTATAGAACGCTGGACCGAATCTATTACTTTTTGAGTATCTTTTTCTGACTAAAGTTGAATTTTACCTAACAATAATTAGTTTATTTGCTAAGCCCTCCCCCAATTATTAATCGATGTATTAGGATTTTTTCTTCGTCTAAGCCTCGATCGACACTTTAATGACTCACAATTTACGAAAGTGTCCTTTTAATTTAGAAACAGCATAAATCTTTAATTTCTAAGATAGTTTCATAAATTTACATTGATTAAAATAATTCATCGTAAATTGATACGTAAACGTACATCGTACGCAATTACAGTCCCATATATCAACGGCCATTCGATTTCTATAAAACCAAGCCATTGTTCATTTCCGAGTACGAGACCGGCATGTAAAAAAATAAAAAACAATCCAACGCTTCCTACGCAAGAGAGCAGTTTGTCTATTTCTTGCCCTGCGCGTGCACACATCTCTCCCCGCGAACGTCTTCATTTACCCGTCGGATGAACAACAAAAGCCGAACAGAATCTCAATCCTGGATCGCACGAGAACGAAGCAGACTTCGTGCACAATGAACGCGCAACGACGCGAGACGGCCCACTCCTCGCCATCGGCCAGTCCCCGCGATTAATTCTCCCCCGCGTATGTATACACACATACACACACACACACACACACACACACACACAACACACACACACACACACACACACACACACACACACACACACACACACACCTATATATATATATATATATATATATAATGTATGCGTGTTGGAGAAAAACAATGGGCCTGCGAGCACGAATGATTCGTCACCTTGCGCAGCGGCACACAGCCGGCAACTTTCGCGCCGATTTAGAGCTCGTTCTCTCTCTCTCTCTCTCTCTCTCTCTCTCTCTCTCTCTCTCTGTTTCTACCTTCTCTCGCCGAAGGTGCAGCGGCGGCGGCGGCGGCGCACACGCGATTCTCTGTTCCTCCACGCTAATTGAAAAGACATCGCAGCCTCCCTTGACCCCCGCCCAGTCCTCCCTCTCTTTCTCTCTCTCTCTCTCTCTCTCTCTCTCTCTCTCGCGTCGCGGACCGAGCGCACGCGCGACAAGTGGCGCAAATTGGTGCGTTTGCACGGCAGCGCGTATAGACCGATTCGCGGACGGGCGCGCACGCACACGCTGCCGAGACAATGACCCAGTGCCGTGGGAAGGACGCGAGCGTTTCACGAAGCGCTCGCGCGCCTGCGATATAGAGGATGTCGTGCGTTTCTTTGCAGCGAGGCCGCGCTTACGTACACGCGTAAGGCTTCCGCGAAGAGACGCCGCCGGGTGCGTTCGTCGATGGCGTTCGACCGGTGCCCCGATGGCGAGGATGCGATGCGTCCGCGAGCGGTGGCTGTGTATACACACACACACACACACATATATATTGGTATACCGGCCACGACTGCAATTGCGAAGGACGCTATATATAGACACACACACACACACACACACACACACACACACACACACACACACACACACATATATATATATATAGATGCAATCAAGATGATACATCGCGAGGAGCGGGGACAGGAGGGGGGATCTCCGCGCTCGCGTGACACGCGGTGGATTGTTGCTAATCGATTTCCGCCGTCGCGCTTCCGTGAAGCGTTTTGCCGGCCGCGCCGGTGGCGGTCCTTTTTATAATACGCGCGACGGGGCGAGCTGCGATGGTCGTTCGGGGGAAAATGACGGGGAAGGGACGGATGCGCGTCTTTACCGGGCGATCGGTGACAATTACGCTCGGCGCACGTGACTCAATCGCGAGGTACGGTGGACGGCGAAAAATGCGTAAATGATGGCAGTTGCGCGACTGTGACAGGTCTATCCGTATGAGCGGTGGACAGTGGCGATTCGTAAGGTGAAAATGATTTTTGTTTAAAGATTGTAGAAAAATTAAAAATTTGTTGAAGGTTTTCTCTCGCTCTCTCTGAATTTACGAATGTCAAAATCATGGCCTAAAGGATGTTTAACAATTAATATAGGCGTTTATGTAGCGCTGGTGTTTGCATCGTATATGTAGATGAGAACATTTTATCATCTGGGCACGTCCATCTTGATTTTGGATTGTTTGAAAACAGATTAAATCTAAAATAAACATTCAAAGTTCTTAATGGTGTCTTAAAGGTACGGTTGCTTGTTATTAAATTTTTGGGCATTTTCGCATGTTTGTAATTCTTTATTATTTTAATAGACGGAAAACACACACGCACACACGCACACACACACACAAACACACGCACACACGCATACACACGTGTATTCATATACATATATTTATAGATATCTGCGACAGAAAAATAGATTTCACTGCGTTCGATAATGTAGAGCTTACGCTCCTCGAGTTATAGTTAGAAAGCAATGATTGAAAATTGAGGGTGTTTATAAATGGATCGTGTATACCAGTAGCTTACTATTATTGTGCACTAGCACTCTGAGTAGAATATCGTGAAAAATAGTACTGTGTATTAATATGAGTAAGTCTGTTCAATTCAAACATCCCGGGTTTATCGATTCGGACATATGTTTTTATTTTTAAGTACTGGCAGAGTTATATCTGTGCCAAATTTCACATATTTATCTTCTTTTGTCATACAGTTACGCTTTCGTTTTGTGAACAATGAAAAGTTGTCTCTTCGATTTTTATCACAATCTGCAAATATGCAGTAACTTCGCCCCGCTGCCCTCTATCTTTCTCTCCCTCTCTTTGTATCTCTCTCTTTCTATCTATCTATCTATTTACCTATCTCTAACCACCGAAATACACGTCAACGAGCAGGATTCTGTCCAACCGTCGCTCCGCGCCGCATTCCAACTTCTTATACGTCGAGATGAATCCCGCCCCCCCCCGCGATCATGCATGCATATTATCTGTATAAACAGCGGGAAGATGAAAGCTGCCGCGGTGCGCCGTCCCGACGACGAAGACGGCGACGATGCATCGGCGAGCGCGAGGCGCAGTTGTTTTGGCCCGATCGGCCCGGGGCGCTGCTCCTTGCGCAAGCATCGTGACGCGCGGCTGGCGTTATGCGGGCCGGGCTCTCGTTCTCTCCCAGCCCGGACGCCCCGTCTACGTATATAAGTGTGCACCGTCGTCGCGGGGGACAATGGGCGGCCCGGCCTCGACTTCCGCGTGTACAGTACGAGCGTACGCGGGTGTCCGGACCGACGCGCCGATTGGCGCTTTCGGGCTTCGCGCGGAGCTGTCGTATACCGCGGCGCGGGGGAGGTGGGAGAGATCCATACTTTGAGCTCTGCGTATGTTGTAGGTGGACAGTGGTTACCTAGGGGGGGGGTATAATCGTTGTAGAATATATATATATATATATATATATATATATATATATAGGATCCAAGCAAGTCGCCGGGCGACAAGGGGCTGGGGGTGTCTAGAACGATTTATCACCACTCTGCTCGTGAAAAGCGCCGGGTTATATGTCCATTTCCTAATACTTACATACCTCTCGAATATATATATATGTGTGTGTGTGTGTGTGTGTGTAGATAGAAAGATAGATAGATAGATAGACAGATAGATTCAGACATCGGTTTCAGTTTCGTGCGGCTGCCGCGAGGTGAACGAGTGCCACGGGCCCTCGACCACATATACACATATATATCGCGCATTATTATTGTCGGTTTTCCGAACGCCGTGTAATTGCATAGGATAATGATTGCTTTTTAATCACCGGTGCACTCGCAGATGGGGATAAGGGTGAGGCGGCGTTGATCCCGGTGGTCTCTTCCGCCGGGCAATTTGGCCGTAAATTGTTGCCGCCGCCGTCGAGAGAGAGAGAGAGAGAGAGAGAGAGAGAGAGAGAGAGAGAGAGATAGACGCGAGATGCTTACGTATTTGTTGGGCAACGATGAGGCGGCTCGTTATGACATTAGGCAACGGTCGAGGATCGGTATACTAATTGAGTTTCATTTGCGAAATAACGAACGACAGAATTTGCGATCTTCGACGAAGTCACGACTATAATGTATATATATAACCCCCGCACATATAATTATATCGTGCCATAGATTAGCTGTGTCGGAGATAATGTGAAAGTCGATCCCCAAAAGTTCTCCTCTGCGATTTGAATATTATTGTCGTGTGCCGATGACGATGTCATCTGTGCATTTACGAATACGACAGTTTATTCTATATTAGTCTTTATACGTCGACGTATCGAGGACAATTGGCTCGGGGCAGTATAGAAATTATAGAGATTCTCCGTAAACGAAGTCGGATCGCAGCGCGTTCTTTGCATCGCGTTCGAGTCGATCCGCCGGCCGCAGAGCGATCCCGTCGTCTCGCCGATGCATTGAAAGCTCGTAAAACTTGACGAAATCAAGCGGGGCGCGCTAAAAATATCCGCCTCCACGCGAGCTTCCAATATGGAGCTCTCGAAATAAAGGCGAACAGCGAAGCTTATACGATCCTATATATATGTACTTGGGCGCAAATTAAACATATATGAATGTATGCACAATTGGTCGCCTCTGCTTTTTACCGTATACGTATGTATTTATATTGCCGTCGTCACGAGTCGACCCCACCCCTCCTGCCTCGCGCCCGTAATATCTTCATTGTTACCAGTAGGGATCTCTCGTCTCTGCGTCGTTGAGCTCTGGCTCCCTTACATATTAATTTAGCCGAGCGCGGAGAGTCGGCGGCGCAACCGGTATTATAATAACCGCGAGCCCGCGTTGGCGGCTGCGTCTCCGCGATTTTGCTCGTATATATATATATATATAGCACGTCGCTCTATAGCTGCGGCCTATCTCGTTGCCTCCGCAGATCCGCGCCACAGCGGCCTCATATTGTTTCGGAAATAAATTACGCGCCCGATGGGCCGCTCACACGCGAACCCGTCGACGCGTCGTCGCGGCATCGCTCCCGAAGCTACGTCCCGGTGTCGCTTATGCATCCATAGACATGCGTAAAGCGCCGTCGGCGTGGCCGCGGCGATGCTCGCCGTACGCCGCCGGTATTATATAGCTGTCATTGTGCTGTACCGTCGGTCGGAACAATGGTTGTAAATATGTCCTTTCGCTCGTCCGATACATGCATGCACGCGCACACACACACACACACACACACACGTGGTCGCACGCGCGGAGTGTCTAGCACGAATATGCCTTTGATTGCAGCCGGCCGCGCCGTGTGGAACAACACGAGCCTTCCTGATTCTATAATGATTAATTAAAATCGACGCGGGGGAGATCTACACACACATACACATGCATATCGGCGACACCCAACCCACACACACACACACATACACGCATATACGGATGTGTACGTGTATATATATATATATTACGCGATAGAAATTTGACTTTGATTAATCATTTTTAGCGGACGTCTTCCTTGATAGTTCTGATGATACTGCAAATCATCGGGTTATTGAACAGTGAACGGTGTATACTCGTGCTAAAAATGTCCTCGTACGGACGTTTGTTCAACGATTATTGTTCCTCGGTGATAATAACGCATTGATACTCAGAAAGGAATTTGGAATTTTCTGTACGGAGCAAGAGATATCGTTCGCAATTGGTATTTTATTTTGCAACGCTGCGACTGAATGACCCATTTGCCAAATGGAATGTCTCGATTTTTTCCATTCTTCTTATTGGTCTTGACAAATTTTGCTTAACGAAGCCACGATATAAAACAAATTAAAACAAAAAACTGCTGAAATCATATAATTATAATAAATTATAACAAAAACTATTATTATTGAATTTATTTACCTTTTTGAAAGATCATCGATAAGATAAACGAACTATTCGGTTATTATACTCCTCGTAATTCATTCCATTATGTCGCATTATATAAATACTGCTAGTCGTCGTAAATTTTTTTCAAAAAAAAAAAAAAAAAAAAAATCTCTTACCGTCTTCGAGGAAAGAAATGGAGTGAAGAAATTACGGCGAGCGATATATCACGAGTGCAGGACAAGGAAGCCGCTTCGAAATGAAGCAAAATTTACGTAAACAACTCTTCGCGCATGCGAAGGATAAATAATATCTGGGGCAATTAATTCGGCATCGTAACGGATTATTCGTATACAGTCGCTCGTTTTCCGTTACTTATGCCCGTCCCTTCCGATCTTCAGGCGTAAGGTGCAAGAGTGATTTTTAATCGAGTGAAACGAATTTTTTGCGAATCAGCCGGCAGACCTGCGAACGAACGCGCGCAACGCTCGTCGGACATCGTTGAAGCTCGAGACCCCGAGGCGTCGTTTCCCGAGGGGGAAGGCCCGAGGATGCTGCCGCGCGCGGCGGGCGCGGTAAATAAAGCCGGAATTCTAGGCCGATGGTAAAGTTTCTCAGGTCGTGTACGCGGCGGGCTCGTGTTAAGGGTGGTCTTGTACGTAGATATAGTCTATTTTTCCACCTCACCCGTCGCCGCGGGGACTACTCGCCCGAACTTTCCATTCGCCGTTTGGCGCCTGGACTGCACAGTTCAAGATATGATATATATATATATATATATACACATCCGCATTGACGCGCATCGAACCCGGGGATTATCGGACGTCTACTTTCGCCCGGGCAGAAAGGCGACCTTTCTCCTCGGCTGAGAAGGCTGTGGCGCCCGTTGCTGTTGTCCTATGAGAGCGCGCCTATCCGGCGCGGCTAAAGCCGTGGGACGATGCGACCGATGTATATATATATATATATATATATATATATATATATATATATATATATAGAAAAGAGAAACTAGTATACAAGCTTCCCATTGTGCGAACGGAAGTTAGGACGTAATGGAACGTCCTACCGAGGGGATAGTTACTAGAACTTTATTTATCCCGAGCTCAGGTGTCGTTTTTCAGTTTGTAGTGCAAGTTATATTCGATGACGATTCATTGACTAATTTTCTACACTTATTTCGTTTAATCTCAAATTTATATTATATTATAGGGATATTCAAGCATTCGTACGAGATATCTTTCAGTACGTTGGAGGAAATTTTGTATACTCAGGGAAATATACTTGATTTTCGAGCTTTTTAAAAATTTAAGTAGCGGATATATAAGCTTTGTAGTAATAAACGTAGCGGAATCGCAATTTTTCTGAAATTCTTTGTTTTCACAATGAAAAAAAATGAATTTACAATAAACAATTACTGATTAATAATTATGATCAACAATTTTCTTAGAAATCGTCGTGATGGAATAATAAGTAGAATAGTTGTATTGTTTTAGGTGTAGTCGAACCATCATTGACTGTACTCAGTACCAGAGAGTCTAGATTCTCTCGTGCACGAAACGGTCACTTTTATGACGTTGGACAAAGAACGCCGTTGAATTTATAGAGATAGCTTATAAAGCAAACGCGGCTTTGTAGTAACTTTGAAATGCTTATCTAGAGGATAAATCAACTTTTATTTAGCAGGGCGTCTAGTTGATATGTATGCACGTTTCATTCCAATAGTGAACCGTGAAGAATTTTGAAATTTAATAATAGAATGAGAATAGTACGAAAAAAGGACAAGTTGATTATTAATAGAATTGTTTCTTGGTACACAATTTTGCAACTATATCAATAGTATTGATATTTATATGTCACAGGAATTGAGCATCAAAAACTACTTTCTTAAAGAACCCGGATTTTATTATCGGATGCACGAAATGTGTCTGGGAAAGTACTACTATCGATGACAGAGGACGAGGCTATTAGAGAGCAGCTTTTTCAGAAAGATCAAAGATAGATGATCCTAGAAATGTATAGCATCGCCTCATTTATTCATCCTCGTAGTTGACAAACTTCTTCGCAATTTTCGAAAGGCTCTTCGCTGCTGGACTCGTGGGCGAATTTGCAATTCTATTTCAGGGTAAATACGAGTTTGTACACGTGATGAATTTCAAAAATTGAGGAAATGATGCACGCATTGATCTGCAGTTGCGAATTAAGACGAGGTCAACCGAGATACCTACTCAAGGGAATATAAAATTCATCGTGAACCGGCTATTGATACAGGTTGGAAGACACAAAAGAGAATTCATAAAAGTTTTATGAATTAATATTTATGAATAGCGTTAATGACATCAAACCGACCTATCATGAATTAATGCTGTCGAAAATGATCAAAAGCAAAGCCTCGATGAATGAAAATCCTGGATAAAAGTAAGCCTATATTGTGTTCAGGGGGAGATTTCGGTCTCACTAAGAGAACCTCAAAAGCAGCTTTCAGAATATCATTTGAATTATGTTATTTGAATTGTATGAGTTAGACGGTAATGTTTTGATCTAGATGAAACTGCTAGCGTAGCGTGAAATCTGATAGCCGAGGATCAGTCAAAATCATTTGAAAACGAGCGCTTTATCATCCTTACAGGTCAATGTTTGTAAAGTGTATTTGTTAAATATCTGGTACTGATTTTTAACAATAAAGTAAGAATCAATATTAACAAATTGTATTTCAAGAGAAGCACTTTGAAGCCCAAGTGGCTTGTAATAATTCATTGCCCAATATCCGTCTGTATTTTTGTCGAAAATATTAAGTACAAAATTTGCCGGGGCACGCGAGTACAAAAATTTAATTCTCTTCTTTTACGAAAATACTTGCAAAACATTATACCGAGAGATTATTTCCTTTATCTATTCGTAGATCTAGACCTCAGTCTAGTATCTTACACATTCTAGTATCTCAATATACGACGGCGGCTAAGGGAACACGGTAAAATTGGAACCGAAGCGCCGCGGCGTTAACGACCCCTCCTGCCTGAATCCAACGGTAACAGGAGACCCAAGTAACGAAGGACGCCCCTGCGGGCTACCGGCTGCGGGAAAAATCCGCGATACCGCTCTTCCTGGCCAACGCGTGCGACAACGGCCACGGCTCCGCGCGCAACGACAACGCCGCTGCCTCCCACGGGGCGAGGGGCCGGGGGAGGGCGCTGTCGCCGGTTGGCCCGCTGTACTCGTGCGCATCGCCCGCTCGCGCTCGCGGTTTCCCGCGCGCACGTAGCCGCTTGCTCGGCCTGCGAGCGGTCGCATTCGGACTCGGCGGCGGCGCGGGCGCGCTGCGCGCGTAACTCGATCCCCGGAAAATCGCGGGAAAGGCCCCCTGAAATACGAGGCGGCATCCCATCCGCCCGCGGGCGCGCCGCGTCGGTCGCGCTCGGCCCGGCGACGGGAGGCGGCATGAAATTTTGCGCCCTTATAGCTTCCGCGGCCTCCCTTTTGTCGACATATATATATATATATATATATATATATATATATATATATATGTGCACACAATATAAGGATGGATAAAGTTTTCTTCTCCGTAACGGGCGGATCGGGTTTCCCGTCTTATTTCCTTCGTTCCTCGGTATAACAGGTTGTTACGAGGCCGGGAATTCGAGTTTAATTCAAATATAATGCCGATGTTAGGGGATCCATTGTATTTCTGCGAGGGAGAGTTCGATTACACTGCGGATAATTATCTTTCGGCCGAAAGTTCGTTACGCGTATACTTGTGCTCGCCGATGTAAGCAATAGCATTGTATCGAACTTCGCGGCTAACGTTTTCGCAGATATTTCGTCGTAGAAACGTTTCAATTTTTTTTTATAATACTCTCTTTACGTAGTGTTGAATATAGCTTTGGCATTGGATATCGCGAATATTGAAATGAAATATTGAAGACCACTTGTCCCACGTATTATCTCGCGTAGTTTTTTTTTCAGATATAAAATTGATATTTAGAAAAGTGAGTAACAACAGAATTTTTACACAATACATTCCATTATAATACATTCGAAAAAGATTACTTATGTAACTTTCTTCGATTAGAATCTATATCTATATAAATTATTTTACATTCTAATACAGTACATAATATCAATTGTAATTTTAATATTTTTACGAAACTGCAAGCAACACGCGCCACTCTACTCGCCGAATTAAAATTGGCAAATTGATGAAATTCGATGTGTACAATTTGAGCGATATACTCAAAACATTCAATTGCAATTTCGACGGATTCCCAATACGATACGCGGATATTATAGGAAATGTTCGAAGGAACACAATCGCCCGGAACAATGTACTTTCACAACTATTATCGTCTATGTGCGGCAATCGGTCCATTTTCATCTTTTGAGGATCGACCCTCATCAGGCGCCGTCGGCCCGGCTCGCGTAACATAATGCACGTGCACTCGAAATTGGCCTGCAAAAATCGCGCCGTGCGCGCTGCGCGCGAGCCCGCTAGCGCAGAAACGTTGTATAGGTTCTATATATATATATACATACGAGCTTTCTAAAATTATACAACGCCCTCGCGTTCGAGGAGGTATTATGCATGAGGAACTTAAAGAATAAAAAAAAAAAAGGAGAAACAGAAAAATCGCGACAGATGATAAAGACGATTCAATCGGAGGTGGTATGACGGGAGAGCAAGCGAGAGAGAAGAGTCACGGAGGAAGGGACGAGAGACTCGAAATTAACACGTCGAGCTACTACTACTGCTTGGCAGTGGCTGACGTGACGGAGAGCCTATACGCGCACATTACAGCTGGCCACGGCAGAAATCACGTCTGCCACTGGAGGCGAGCCGCCTGCGCGGGCTCTCGTCCGATAAATATACGTGTGTGTGTGTGTGTGCGCGCGCGTCTGTCTGTGCATGATAACCGGGAGAGAAAGGTGAAAGGGTTACGCGCAAGCTCCGTATCAAAGATCGGGAGCGAAATTTAATATCATTCCGACGGAGCGCACCAAATTTATTATGAAGATATTATTAATAACAAACGCAATGAAATAAAGACCTAAATTAATCATGGAACGTACGAAGTTCTTAAGTTGCAAATCGAATATCATTCAATAATATTTATATAATATTGTAACAGTTTCTAACTGTTAAGCGTATTATCTTCATTTTATTATCGAAATGCTGTTTCATTTAATTGCTATACGTATAAACCTTGTGTCCGCTGAAAACATCATACTAGTAATTCTATAATTCATAAAGTAACCATTGTTATTAATAATTATTTTATTAAAAATTTTATTGCCAAAAATTACTAGTTAATTTTTTTTTCTTTTAAATCCTGATTAAAGCTCTACATGAATATTATTTATAGATACTTATAGATCTACTATAAAATATATTTCAAAAAGTTCTAGCTGCTAATATTCATGATACATTGATAATAACTTGAATTATCAAGTAATTATATATATTAACAGGTACTTTCATTTACCATTAACTGTTCTAGAAGAAAAATAAAGGAGGATAGCAAAAAGTTATTGAAAACAGTTACAATATAATGTAAACAAATCATCTTTGACTACTCATTACAACGGTAGCGATGATAAAGTTACAAAAGTTTACACAAAAGTAAATTTCAGAAGAAGAGATTCGTTTAAGTCCATCATTGATTATTTTTATGAACATAACAATGGAAGGTTTCTCCTTATTCAATTTACTAATTTAAATTAAGTCTGATGTTTGCTCGGCGCTGTTTTCTTCTGCTGAAAGTACTCACCACGATATATTTCCCATAATTTAGCAAGACTTTTGTTTTAATTGTATATTATTATTAAAATTAAAGTATCTATTACGTACAAAATTAATCTCCCTGGCATGGGCTCTTCACCTACTCGTCAACAACAGTATCGTTTCGCCATTGGGAAATCATAATGAACGAATAGGCAGCGACCGCTTATATACGAACTCAATCGGCTCCTATTCGCCCGGAAAGAAATCGTAATTTACAGAACCTGCTGATATATATTCAATAAGATAACCACAGTCCTCATTCATTGGAAATAGACGACATAATATGTATTAAAGCGACTCTGACAGCTGTATAGACTTACGCGCAAGATAATAGTTTGAGGAGCATGCTTGACCCGAGCCTATAAAACACGCAAAAGAAAGACGTAGGATTTTTATTATTTGAGTTCTTTTACAGTGATATTTCAATATCAGCATCGGATGTCTTATATTTTACATCTATGTAATCGATACTATACTGTAATCTACATTAGATATGTTTTTTTTCAATACATTTGCTTGATATATATTTGTAAAATATTCAATGATCTTTTGCATTTATAGAGTACTATATAAGATGTATTTTTTAATGAGGAAAAAATTATTACTTCAAATCCAGGATACGGACCACTGTTTGGCTACAAGCTACCTTATATAACTGGGAAACTATAAAATAGGTCGATAAAAACATTCGTAAACAACTATTATATATATAACCAACAAAAAAAAAAAAAAATAAAAGACGAAAGATCCCGTAAATCTTTCTCACGGAGCATTTTTACGTTTACATCGAATGGGGTTATTGCGCGCGACCGTAACGGGCTTCTCCCCCTCCTCCCCTTTCTCCCTCCCCTAGAAACACGGTTTCATTCTGTAACTTTTATAAGTGATTGATAGGACGTTAAAATAAAAAAAAAAAAAAAAATAAAAGAAAAAAGCCGTATAATACAGTTTCTTTGATGGCCGAAAGATGCGCTCGCAAAACTTTCCATTGTATTTATTATGCCAATTAAGTGCGAAATTAAATTTTATTCATTTTTTTGTTGTTGTTCTTGGCTTGCTCTTGTTGCTCTTTCAATTTACTGTCTGCAGCGTTATTTATTTTGACGTTAAACGCAGCATTACGAGTGGTAAACGGTATATTTCGTTTTTGTTACCGAATTTGGGATTCGTTTTTTTTTCTTCTTCCAACGAAAACATTTTTGGACGGAAATTTGTGTAAAAAAAGTAAAAAATATACATATTTTTACCTTGCACGTATCAAAAAAAAGCTCAAACGATATAATTATTAATTGGATATTTTTTTTGTTCTATTTGTTTTTAAAAATAACGGAACTATAAGAAATCTATTTTTCACAGAATAATGTGATTTGAAAAATTATTAGATAGGAAAATTAAATTATCACCTTTCAATATTCGTTTGTATAAACTAAATGACAAAATAGGTTCATTATACATAAAATATTATTCTTAGCTCATTATCCTACTAGTTCATTATCCGATGAATTAGAAAGTCATGCGCGCGCGCATATATATATATATATATATATATATATATATATATATATATATATATATATATATGCATAAATCGTGCGCGAGGAATATTTGAAAATAATCGACCAATTTCGTCCAATCAATTCCTATGCACGCTATTACGAAAACGCACAAACTACAGAGATAGCAATGCAAGATTTTTAATTATCCACGACGTAGCTTGTTGTTAAAACGTTAAAAATTGTAATAACCCCATATGCGCGATCGGCATCCTATCTCCCCTCGTGCGCTCGGACCGCGGACATTTTCCACCAGAGATCCCTCGCGCAATATCGCGACCGTCGCGCGCCGCGCGCCCAGCGTGAAATTCAGCGCGCTCGAAGAATTAATACTCCGCCATCATCCCCGCTGTACGCGTTCAATTCGTGTTCGCTGAAGTCGAGGGCACACTCGCCCAGGTAGGTTAGCGGCGACGAGCGAACGCGGGGCCGGAGCCGGGAAGCGTTAAAGGCGCGCGAAACACCCCGCGGGATAGGTATACGACAATAAACAGCGGATCGGCGGGCTTCCAGCGATGCTGAACGAGGTCGCGAGAGGGCGCCTGCGTCCAATGACCGATAGGTCGATCGACCTACCACCACTCTCTTCTCTCTCTCTCTCTCTCTCTCTCTCTCTCTATAAAACGTCTTATAAGATTCTAATTCGCCGATCGGGAATAATCCCGTCTTTGCCGTTAATTGTCCTGCGACAAACGCCTATGTAGGGCAAGTCGAGGAGGGCGCCGGGATAATAGAAACGGGGGACTATTGAATATTGCTCGGTGGGCCCAGAGGATTTGGGATGAAAGACCAAAGTTCGGATTGAGTATTCCTTTCTTCGTATTGTATTATGCTGCGTGCGTATATATGGGATAAAAGGAGTGGAATCTTTTATGCCGACCCTCGAGTTTTGCATTGTTAGGCTAATATATCACGAGGCTTGAGGGGGGGGGGGTATGGCCATTTTCACTTTCAAAACTGATGATTATTACGATAGCGCCGCGCGTGTTATCTGGGCCGCGGGGATTTGACGTTCGTTTAACGAGAAATTTGACACTATTATACGTTTTGATTACCGCTAATAATTAACGAACAATATTATTATTAATAATAATTTATACTTAGTGCGAGCAGTGCGCACAAAAAGTTTCGTAGAAAGTAAAACAAAATAAAAAGCGTATTTATAGATTCAAATATTCTCTGCTGTCATTTTACGGCTTTCCTGCGAAGTTACGTAAAAACATCGGTCCGACAATAAATACTTTGACATATCAACCAAATGTTTTATATCAATTGGCACATAATATTGGCATTTAGTATTCTCGCGTGCGCGTATTTTGCTTCTTCATTACGTCGTTTGAACGTATGATTTACGATCTTAATTGATAAATCTACCGTGTAGCGCGGACGAAACGCAGACGAACGAATAATAATGAATTCGAGTGATACGTATATCATTCAGCGGAAGATCCACGTCTTATTTTATAATATGTAAAATATCGAGATCCAATTTAAAAATGCAACTGTGTTGGTTACAGTAAAAATGTGTGTGAAATTCAGAAATCATTGTAAAAAACAAGTTTTTGAAGCTTACTATTTGCGACAATCGCCGAACGGATTTCCCTTACACTGGTCATGAATGTATTATAGTATAAACGACAATAGTTACAGATCTGTTGTTAATGACTATATCAATATATTTACTAGCATTAAAATTTTATTATTACAATTAATATCAACCGAATCTTCTAGTTATACCTATTATTATATCCCGTACATATATACGCTGCCGCAATAATACGTATAATTTAAGCAGTTATCTTGTAATTTTTTAATATCATTTTTCTAATTTTCAAGCACATCATCAGATATAATTTCCCTAGAACATTATCTAAGACTAAACTTTAATTCGAAGAAACTTTCACTTGAAGATCTAACGAATACAAAATGGCGCAATCGACATTAATCGACAAGATAGTGGCAAATCGAGTATCGTAGAATCCAATCGAGAATAAAAGAGAAGAAAATATAAAAGTTACTTTTCGCTTTATTGTCCTCTGACAATTCGCCATATCGAACGTCTACCAATTCGCCATATCGTACGCCTACAATGAAACTTATTTGCGCATTCTAATAATTCGCAACTATAAAAGACGCGTAATTCATCCATAAACAAACAGACGCGCACTCCCTAAATTCCCGTTGTCGAAATTCTATGTATATATATCGTATATATTCGACCATCTCTCTCTCTCTCCCTCTCTCTCTCTCTCTCTCTCTCTCTCTACAAAGCATTTAAGACGCGCTCGTTCGCCGTGCATATACGACCCCCTCGACAACGGCCGACCCCCCTTCCCCCCACCCATCCTATAAATTATATCGAAAAATTTGCATGCTGCCCCGGCTCTTATTTTAATGCGTCCAGCCATTCTCCCATAAATCAATTTAGAAAGGCCATGGGGTGGGTAAGGGAGGGGGGGACGTTTGGACGGCACGCCGAATTTTCAAACGCCATGGCGAATCGCGCGCGCGCGCGCGCCTGCTCTCATAACCGAATCAATAAAAGCCGACGAGGCGTGGGCCGACCGCGCGCGCGCGCGCGGCATCGGGGCCAAATCCTCTCGGTCCTTACGCGGGCGCGTTCGCTGCGCCCATATGGTGTGATTTTTCCCTAATTCCGGACCGAGGGCCGGGGACGCGGAGCGCGCCCTAAGCCCGCAAGGATTCAATTTTCTCCTTCGCTCTCCCACCGCGCGTAGAGAGGGCTTTATTCAGATTTTTCGGCTATGTACACATATAGATTCGCGTTACGAGCTAACGTAGCGTTGTTTTGTTATACTTTAGAAAAGGTCTTGAAAATCAATCGAATTTTTTTTTTTTTGACGAGGTTTACTTTACGTTGTTAGTGAACAAGTAACGGTGGTGTAGACAATTGTATACCCAGTGCCTTGTACAATTTTTCTTGCTCCCCGGCCGAAAATAAAAGTGTTCCAAATTATTGGGCTGGAATAGTATCAACATCGTTCGCAGAATATTTTTGCGCAATTATCGATAATTGGTGCTCGTCCAAAGTTTGATGGCCAGCTGATCGGGGCGGGCATCGGAAACGAAAGTACACATTAAAAAAAAAGAAAAAAGAAATCAGTTAGTTAAAAGTATTAAATCGTGAATGTAAGTTAAGTAAAAATATAAAATATAATAATATGTGCAACAATCGATTTTCAAAATTATGAATGTTACATACTGCCGTTGCTCTCGTCATGAAGAGTATATTTATGAATGAAAAAATTATTTTGTATCGAGTAATAGAAATTATTATCGTTACAACATTACGAGTGGAATAAATTGAGTTTCAAATATTTTTAGCAATAAATTTTACGAGTGGAATAAATTGAATTTCAAACATTTTTAGCGATAAATTTTGCCCAATTCTAGCGTTTAATTAATTAATTTCAGTTATAACAGTGTACTTTTTAAGCACAACAATTTTACTTCCATCGACTGATATAATTCAAAGTAATAAATACTTTGATCGATCTTACAGTGTCTTTAACGTTACGCCAGTTTAGTCTACAATTATCTCCGTACAATCTCGAATAAGAAACCTAAAACATTCAAAGTAAAATTATTCATTGACAAAGTAAAGGACAACCTATTGTCGTGATCTGTTTTCGCGATCTGGAACGTCGAAAGTTTCGAGCCATATCGTCTGCTCTTCAAGGTCCGAAATAAAGAATTTATGAAAGAAATTATCTAAAAATATATAACCTACCCCCGCATCCCTATAATTTACTAAATGTGGTTAAATTTACATTACTTTGATTCGGTAAAATGTAATCAAATTCAACATTCTCACTTTTCTCACACTCAACATCCTAGTTAAGCTTTTAAATGTATTATTTAATGAATCCGTGTTACATGTTTTATATATAATTTATAAATACAATTTCAATTATTATTCAATTAACTAATTGTTTTTTCTTAGTATTCCTTGTTTTCTTTCCAAGATATCCAAATAACTCCAATCGAAACTATTAATATTTTTGAGCAATGCACTGTCAACGTCGAAGTGTTCTTTTTGATTTTCATATTCGTCAATTGTGGATTTAAATTAATTTTTCATCTTTGCCATTAATTTCATAAACAGTGTGATTAACCAATACATAATAATTAAAGATATTTAAAGATTATTCTAATTAAATCATGGCTATTTGACGCTTTTTTAAAACAAACGCTGAGAAGAGCAAATTTTCTTTCAGGCTATTAAAAAAAAAAAAAAAAACAAAAAAAAAACAACATTCTCTCCACTAACCACGGCAAATTAGTCACCGTATAATGATAAATACGATTTCACAGACTATTACCAATACGGCCCGCTGACTCTCACTCACGACCCGACGATTTAAATATGAAAAATATCAATTCATCCGGGTAACGCGCTCTACTTCCCTTCGGCGCATTTTTCTTTCTCATTGTGCCGCTCCCCGTGTACTTTTCTGGGCGTTCTGTCGTATCATCCCCCCCCTTTACCAGCATCTCTTTTTCTCATTCCGCCCCTCTCCGCATTCGTACACCATTATTTGACGTAGCTGTCGCCTACTCAATCAGTCATGCCGACATATGCTTACGTAAGATTACATCGGTACTAATACCCCCAGTATTATATATATATATATACACGCGCGCAATACGTGTTCCTTACAGTGAGAGTAAGAGAAAGAGAGAGAGAGAGAGAGAGAGAGAGAGAGAGAGAGAGAGAGAGAGAGAGAGAGAGAGAGAGAGAGTCAGAGCGCTAAAAGTGAGTATATAGGAAGACTTCGTAAAAATAGAACCGTCGATTGAGGGAAGGGGGGATATTTTTTGGCGATATAGCAGTGCGGAGCGCCTCCACTGCGCGAAATGATATATTGTGCGTTCTGCTTCGTGTCCGGGGGGAAGCCCCTTTTTCTTTACTCTCTCTCTCTCTCTCTCTCTCTCTCTCTCTCTCGCATACACAAATTTTTTCTCTTTCCCTTTCTCTACCTCTCTTTCATTCCCCAAGCATTCTCTTCGAGCATGTATATATATATATATATATATATATATATATATATATATATATATAGTCGTATAAAGCGCGCTCTTCTTTCCACCTTTTTTTGCGCCCGCCCGAAGAGCCGGTTAATGGCGCCGGCCTCTCGACGGATTACACGGCACGCGTTTGCCCATTTCCCCTTCCTTCGACAACCCTCCCCCCACCTTGCTCTCTCTGCCACCCCTGGGACACCCCATACGGAGATTAGTGGCTTATCGCGAAACATTACCGCCGTTCGTGCCGGGCTACTACTGTGCAGCCCGCGCGACTCTGTATGTAAGGGAGGAGGAAATCTATATATAGAGAGAGAGAGAGTTAGAGAATGAGAGAAAAAGGGAAAGAGAAAGAGAAAGAGAGAGAGAAGAGAGAGAGAGAGAGAGAGAGAGAGAATCAGAGAAGTAAGAAGAAGTTAGCATTGTATATAACTGTTCGGGGCTCGCCGTTCCGCACTTTTACCCCGATTGTTTTTTCGCCCGCAACAAGCGCGACTCGAAAACACTTTGGAGCCAGGCGAAAGCCGCCCATACGGGCCGAGCGAATTCGTTTCAGCTGTGCTTTTTTGTGGGAAGATTTTTATAATAGAAATCCTCGAGTTATAACAGAAAATTTTCCAGCGACTAATAGAAATCTTATTAAATTTCAGGTGTACTTGTTTGTTTTGACAAATCGAAAGAACGTGCGATAAATGAATGTCTGTGATTAAAACCTTCCGAACGATAATTCTTATTATCAGACTAAAAAAAAAGTTTGAAAAATACTTAACACCGAGCTTCTTCGCAAATGGCCTTATGGCAATATTTTCCAACAAGAATGTTAAAATTCTTTCTGCGCAGCATCAAACTTCATCGAATCAGTACGGAAAAACTGAGGAATCAAGTCTTATAATAGATTCGAGCGTGAAGCGATAAAGAAGAGGGTAAGTACAGTGACCAGCGGAGAGAAATAGATACAGTACATGATTTCCTATATAAGTGGTAACACACCATCCGTATTAGGTCGATCGCGGATCTTCGTGAACGTTTACGATCAAAAAATTTTTATTTAATTTCTGAGGTCGCGGTGAAAAAGCGACATTTTTCATAGAATAATAGACGTGAGATTGGTCAAAATTTCAGTAAAATTTCAATTATTCCGTTCGTTTCTTTTTGTCTTTTGAAACGTCTCGCTTTTGAAACGTAACATATTGCGTACAATTACAGTTTTATTTGTATCGAATAAAGGTTCAAGAACTTAGCTAACTTTATTCTTAAAATGATATCTTTTACGTCTTATTTTTCTTATGCCAAAATAGAAAATTTTCAATATTAATGAATACCAAAGGGCTTTCATTTCACATTTACTGGATCAGAAGAACAAGTTTTACACCCTATACTACGAAATAAAATTGGTTCTTTTATTAGTCGATTAATTAAAATAAATCGGGGCCCAGGTCTGCAGGAATTTTGCATGACTGAATATATCTCTTCGATGGTCGCACGTAACGCGCGTGTAACGCAATATAAGCCCTATACACTCCCGAGCATTAAGGGGCACTGGAACAAGGCGGTAAATCTGCGGCTCGATCGATGACTCCCGGCATTTTTAGCCGAGCTAATTCTCACAATGACCGGGCGGCGATTAATTGACATTATAAATAATACTCATTACGGAGTACCGCGGGGGGACACGTGAATTATTCGCAAATCGGCCCGATAACCTTTAACGTTAATACACGCTCGTAATTCTCTAAAGCGAACGATGCAAAAATTTATCTAAAAATCGTAAATAAACATTTACGACGGGAGACAGTCGAAACGTGCGCGCGCTTAGCCCCATTATGAAAATACATCATAATTTAAAAGGTGCATATATATATATATATATATATATATATATATATATATATATCTTACATAACGCCCCCAGTCCTAAATGGATTTATATTAGTCACGTTCCCTCTTTCTCTCTCTCCCTCGCGGGAGATGCAAAAGTACGATTGTGCCGCCTTTTTCCCACCTTGATCTCCTACTCTTCCTATTCTCCTTGCGGCAGAACGTTTGTCTATATATATATATATATATATATATATATATATATATATATACATCTTAACCCTTTCGAAATATAATATATCTATTATGCAAACCTATATATATATATATATATATATATATATATATATATATATATTATATACACATATATGTATACGCCGCAACGGTTTTTTGTCGACTTTTTCGCGCTTTAATTATCATTATTATCATTGCACTACCTACTTGGAATTTGTTGCGACGGCAGAGCCGCTGCGCGCATCGTTCGCGCGCTGGCTCGATTTTATTTTCTACTCCCGTCGCTCCCCCCGCCCTGCCCCATCCGCGCACATCTCTGCGTCTCTGTACCCGTCACCGTAAATTATCTCCTATAATTCGATCCGTCTTATCTCTCTCTCTCTCTCTCTCTCTCTCTCTCTCTCTTTCTCTTTCTCTCTGCCTCATAGGCTTGCGCACGCCTGGCTTTCCCGCCTAATCGCGCGCACGCTCGCGTTATCTAATAGAGATACTTACCACTCCGGCATCAATTATATGGTTTATATATATATATATATGAGAATGGTCGCTCAAGAGCGAACGCGCGCGGATCGGTCACATTCGGAAATTCGGCCTTTCTCCCGTCTTCCCTTGTACCTACGTACAGAATAACAAAGACGCAGGCCCGAAGCACATCGGATGAGCGCGAAGCAAGACGGAACGTCGGGGAGCGGCATCCTCGGTCACAAGGGAATCCCCGAGCAACTGTGCGATATGGGTTCGTTATTACAGCGCTGCCGCCGTTCTGGGAAAGCAGACCTGTGGCATTCAACGAGGACGAGATTTTCCGGACCGAGGTGCGGGGCGTCGCTTGTTCCGCTGAAATTTAGGACAATTCATAGGAATCACGGGGCTGAGGGAATTCGGCTGCGTTCTCTTATAAATTATAAGCTCATTATGCATCTATAAATTATATTATTTATTTTGTACTTTGTAGCATTATCGATGATATAGATATTTTTAACAATGATTGACTCGTTGACAAGATATAAGTTACTGTTTGTTTTCAAACTGCGAATTGTAATAATATCACTCGGACACTTCGTCTGTTACTACTGAACCCGGACAAGCATCTCGGATTCCGGCACTAACACTATCCATTCCCAGAATTCGAAGACTTGGGCGATCTTTTTTCGAAAGATTTACACTTTAATGCAGCCCACCCCCCCCCCCCCCGCCCAAGCCTTCGCGTAAGTAAAACATTACAAGTAAACACGCTCGTACGCTTATAATTGCCCATTGGAATTTCTGGAGGGCTCGTTGAAGTATACAACGTGGAGCTCGACGCCCGCGCCAACGAGAGAAACGACGCGGCGAATCGCGACGAAAGATCCCGAAAGCCTACTTACGCATTATACGGGACAAGGGCTATTATGTACGCTCGCCCACGCTACCCCCCCCCCCCACCCCACCCCGAGCGATTCACGCGAATTCACGGAGGAAAGATCGATCGTTGTCACTTTCATAATATGCTTATTATAACGATAAAAGTGAACGACGGCCCTCCCGCGCGTTGCGCCACGACGAACCCGCTCCGCTATTAGTATCCAATTACAACGGGGGGGGGAGGAGGGCCCTCCGGTAAAGCGGGCCTGACCCCTCCCCCTGGGGGGAGGGGGGTAGGGAGTAGAAATAAAAAGGAGCGAGCGAGCGGGGTGGGGCGGGAGCGGCACTCGCGTCATACACAGCGCGGCAGCTTGTCCAATTAATTTTCGCTGAAACGCGCCCGCGCGATCGTGACGCTCGGCTCTTCTGCTCGATGCAGTAGCGGCGCGCCCTCTGGCCTCTCGCACAGTCCCTTGTGCATTTGCACACACACACACACACACACACACACACACACACACACACACACACACACACACACACACACACACACACACACACACACACACACACACACACATATATATATATATAATATATATATATATATATATATATATATATATATATATAATACGCACGGCGAACGAAGGGAGGAAGAGTACGAACGAGCTCTCTCTCTCTCTCTCGCTGCGGTAAAAGTCCGGGACAATGGCCCCGCGGAGCGCGGTGTATACCACCAGGAGCGGAGAAAGCGCACGCGCGGTTCGCTTTTGCGAGATTACCTACAGCAGAGGAGGCTAATGGTATTTATATATATATATATATATATATATATATATATATATATATATATATATATATAGATTTTCGTGAGTGAAATTGCGAATAATTTTTTTTTTTTGGCAGATGTTGACTGAGCCTGGTTTCTGTTGAATAGGGCGTTTCTTTTGAAATTGGAATGAAGGGGGGGGGGGAGTCATAATCGTTTACTCGATGCAGGATGCGATCGAAGTCGTTCGAGGGATAATTGTAATCGATCAATTGGGAAGAATTTCTGTCTATAACTGTACAATCAATGAACTCGGAGAAATTGTGAGCTAATTTTAATCGAGAATGTTTAAACATCTTCGATTGGCCGCTGACAAACATTGTCAATTTGTGATGTGTCGGATATAATGTGCCGAATCGCCGATTAAATGCTCGTTTTCAAGGATTATGAACGAAGTGATTTTAGTTGGAAAAGTTCGATCGAGAACGGGTTTACTATGTTTCTAATAGCTTTATGAATTAGCCTTAAATTATGGCAATTAAGAGCTAATTATATCCCATTTACGCAAATTTTGTATTTATTCCAAAACTTGAAGAAAAATGCCAGCGAAGGTCAGAAAAAAGGCACAAGATGGTAAACAGAATTTTTCACGCACTTTCTCATTTGTGCACCGTGCGATGACTTTTTTTCGATACGTTTCAGTCATGCACGTCAAGTTTATTAATTCTATGCAGGACTAGTCAATCAATTACGCGCGTGCAATTCAATTATTAGGTAATGAAATATTCTAACGAATTGGTACATCAACAACGATTTTCTAACTTTATTATAAGGAATAAAAAAAAAAATTGTATTCCTGACAATTCACTTACGCCGATCATGTTTAATTTAAATGATTTATTATTCGAAACGAAGCAAGATATTAAACACATTAATAAACGTGCCTTTAAATAATAGATAATCTATTAAAATATGTACATACACACACACATGCATATATATATATATATATATATATATATATATATATATATATTTATACATGCACGCACGGCTATCAAACTGAGAAAAATAAATAACTATCCTTGTGCGGCGTGCGCGCCGTTCGTTCGTCGGCCCGCAGTAAACGCACGTAGGTAGTGATTTATTCTGCGCCTTATAGCGCTCGCGATGGGGAATCTGCGCATTGAAAACGAATGCTAAACAAGTTCCTTAAATCATAGAGTGGAAAGGAAAGCGTACTTTGTTAATAAAAGCGCCGTGCCGAATAAATTATATCGCTCATTTCCTTTTGTAATGAGATCGAGTGGGAAATTTAATACGTTTCCATGTGTGCAAGGATAGAGTCGAGATGCTCGGAATGAACAAGACGGGCGCGAGTAAGGCTGGAATCGATCGACAATCGCGCTCTGTATTAGAGACGGGGTCTCACCGTGCGCGCGACAATCGGCGATGGTAATTGGAAGGGCCCGCAGCCTCGTAACCTTCTGGCGTCCCTTGCCAACGGGGATCCTTGCTTCGAGCGATCGGTCGCGGAAGCGGCCAAAATCCCATACCGACGGCCTTTATCTACCGCAGCCGTTGAACCGATTCGGCCGACAACCCCCCCCCCCGTACACCCGGAAAACTAGATCTAACGCACCCTTTATCTCCCCCTCCACCGGCCGTCGAATTACGCATACGGGACCGCCTCCTCGCCCCTGTCCCGATTCCACGGATCGAGGCACCTCGAAGATCCTATCTCCGTCGGCCTGTCCGCGATACCGCGGTCGCGGGGCTTCGCGCGACGACGAGAGAGAAAAAGAACAGGGGGGGGGGGGTAAAGGAAATAAAAGATGCACCTGGCCGAGCGGGACGCGATATAATGGAGCGCCATTATTACAGGCCCCCCGGCCGAGCGCGCATGCGCCTATGCACGCGTGTGCGCGTGTATAATAGCGTCGCTGACGCGCCTACCCCGTTTCGCAGCTATCTTTTTTCGATATCGCGCGACCGAGCGAGATCTTTATTTACGACGGGTGCGTCGATGAGGGGCGGGGAGGGGGAGGAAGGGGGAGATGCGAAGGGCGCTGTTTAATGACGGGCGCGCGAGGGAGTCTCTTTTTAATGGCGGCCCGGCCAATCGGGACCGCGACGCATTAAACTACGTAATGCGCGCCTCGTCGCGTCGCGCCGCGGATCTTTTCGACAATGACCCCGTGCCCATATATATATATATATATATATATATATATATATATATATATATATGCGTGTGTGTATATATACTCGGAGTCCGTGGGGTTTCCAATGCGTCGGTTTAATACTTGTACAATATATGCGTATTATTACCCGTCCCTTTTGGTACTTCGTCTTTGTTTTTTACTCGACGTGCCGCGTCTTCGAGATATATATATATATAAGAACTTTTGCGCTTTTGTCGGTACGACTCTCGAGGATCCTCCGAGGGGCTACACGAAAAGTTTTTACGGAGGATTTCTTTTCTTTTCTTATTTTCTTTTTTTTTATTTTTACCGGGACCCATAAATTTTTATCGGTGACGACATTGGTATTTTGTTTCGCGAGGCGGGGTTTCGCGTTAGCATATACGCGCGTTAATTGTCCATTGACAATGCCGATTCGTGGAACGGATGCTCGGCTGAAATTTTACCGAGGATTAAACGCGCTGTTCAACATCGTTGTAAAGATCGTCGAAAGGCAGCATAATCCGAAATATTTATCGTAAAGTTTTTGTAATTTTTTTTAACGAAATTGATGCGATCTTTGCAGGGATGGCGTCATATTGTTTGGTTAATTAAAACATTCAGTAAATCTAAGTTATCAATTGATCATCGATAGTGCTGATTATTTGTCAATCGTCAGTTGACGTTTATTTGAACATATTCAAAGATTAACTGTACTTGAAATCCTATGTTAACGATTTTATATTAAGTGTCAATAAAAGAGATACCTATTCAGAATATCTTTTTGGCAAAATTCGAGTGTTGCATTTCTATTATATTATAGAATATAATAGCTTTAAAATTACAGCATTCTAAATTATTTAGAAACATTACTATATGTTTGAGCATTGGATGCATATTATAAAGATTATTGTCGTTACAATCAATTTTCGTGTACTATTATGATCCTGTTAATGGCAGTGATTAAGTTTTTTATATACCAATATTGGAGAAACCTATGGAACTTTAAGCATAATTCATATGCCAGACTTATCAGATGCAGGTATACGTAACTTTGCAGCCACATCAAGAATGCGTTTCGTATACCCGTCTAATATTTACCCTTCTTCCTCTTTAGATTATTCAGCTTTCTTGTATTTTCATTCATTGACGAATAATATACGTCACCGGCTAAATAAAACCGTACCTTGTCTCTCATGCATGAAAAACACAAAATTATGCTGTTAAACGAGACGACGCAGTTTCATCGTATTTGTTTATTAATACGCGTGTTAACAGCGCTCGATAAATTTTTCACTTCGATCAAGTAGCTGTTCCTCATCGACATTACGTTTAATGATTCTTTTTCACCCACGAACATTAACGATGATACCGTTCGCCATTCTCGATCACGATTAGCGCGACAATTTTTATTGCCTTCAAATTCAAGGCCGAGCACACCGCGGCGCACGAGACTCGACCTTCGCTCGGGTCCCGTCGCGAGTCGGCGTCGCATTGTTGTTACACGGCACCGCCCCCCCCCCCGCGACCACGCGCGCACGCAGCCTCCCGTGTCCCTTCCAATTCACGATTTTTCCGTGGGATCGGACGAGCCGTGGGGAGGGGTGGGGGGTAGGAGAGGAGGTAATTCCTCGATGCAACGTGCGAGCGAGAGGATCGCGGCTCTTGCGCCGCGGCGGATTAAAGCGCGCGAGCGCGCCCGGAAAATCGCGGAAGAGAACGAGGCGGGGAGTGAAGTGGAGAGGCGCGAGGGCACGCTCGAGGCTCGAGCTTCCTTCCATTCGCGCGTCCCGGCCCCGGACTGCCCCGCCGCGGCTCCGTATACTCGACAATGGAATGCGCGCGCCGTTCGTTGTTCGCGCGAGAGCTGAGCTCCCGCAAAAGCGCCGCATACGCGGACGACGTGTTCGCGCGAGAAGGAAGACCGTCCGGGAGAGAGAGAGAGAGAGAGAGAGAGAGAGAGATGGCCCGCGGGGAAAATTCCCTCGCGTTTGGCGCGGGATAAATATTTGCTCTTATAAGTGCGGGACGCTTTTGGCTCGCGCGTGCGTCGCGACCGGGCGCTCCCCGCAGGTTTGAGAAATGGCTTTCGACGAGAGGAGACAGGGAAAGAAAGGTGTACGAGAAGTTTGAGCAGCTTTGCTGAAGACTGAGTGAGAGAGAGAGAGAGAGAGAGAGAGAGAGAGAGAGAGAGATTTCGGATACGGGGATTGTGCAGCGAAAGGAATTCATTCTGCAAAGTAATGAGAATAAACTCGTATTCCAATAAATGAAGTTATTCGAGAACTCATTAAATCGCATAGGCTACAAAAATTATTTTCGAGAATATTTTAAGTTTTGCTATTTTTTTCATCGTTCGCAAAATACCGAAAGTATTAATTTGCTGTGGACTTGTATATTTTTCTGAACAATAAAAACACATTAAATTACTTTCATATCTCCTAAATAGTATCAGTTTATTAATCAATCAGCGTTTATATGACGAATGTACGTATAAATTATGAAGAAATCTTGAATAATTTCAGGATTTATTTTGTCCGAGCTCATAGTTAAGACTGAATATGCACAACATAGGTTCTCTAATTGAAATATACTCGTTTTTATTTTCTTCAGCAGCATCCATTAGTTCATATCAAAACTTCCGTCAGAATTAGTTCAGAATGTTGGTTCTTATAATAGTCGGTAATTATTATTACTGTAATTATTTTAACTTACTATTACTGCGTCGGCAAATACCTAAAAATATCATGACTTGGATAGTAAAATATTGGCAATATTGAAAAAACCACCTTCTTGTTTCTAGCTATTATATTATTATTATCACCATTGCCACTCGATTAATTTCTCCATCGTCTGTTATACGAGTTCTTTTTTGACCCATTGGCAGTGCTGCCCAAAGCAGGAATAGGCGTATCAAGATCTAAAATGCAACGCATGAAAATGTAATCATCACGATGGTCAAGACTTATCCACGATAATAACGGAAGAAAATTTCTTCGATCCTAATTTAAAAATGCCAGTTCTATGGATATATACACCATCAGAGGAAACCACGTGTTATAAATAATTAAATAATCACGTTATCTGCATTATGAACTCTATTTTTGGCGTCCATCCAAGTTTGGCTTAATTTATTGCTATTGGATTTATCGGATTCATTGGTATAATAATATTACAATTCTTGATAATCTATACAGCTGCAATCGATGGAAAAATACAGTGAAACAGAGGGTAACTGAATATCTTTATAAAGACCTATGTAAAACTTTCTAAAACTAATGTATACTTATCTAAACCTTTGTAAAGCTAACGTATAGTTGTATAGTTGTATAGTCCTAAAGATTAGAAGCTAAGGAATTTTTCTAGCTAAGAAAGTTTCCCAAAACGTGACACTTGATAGAAACATGAAGAGAATGCGAAAGTAAGATATTGAAGAAAGTACTGAAGAAAATTAGACTGTCATCTTTTATTTTCAAAATGATTAAATATCCACTTTCGCGATCGAATGATCCATCGGCAATAAATCATAAACGAGCTACGCGATTACTGCCAACAGACAGTATTCTAAAATAATACCTCGAATAACGCGGCTGATATTTTTCAACGACTGTATAACGAATTATATTATTCCAAGATAAACGTCTCGTTTCGGCCGGGCGGGCGCAAATAAATTAGCGATACGCGCGAGAATTAATAATCCCGAGGCGCCCGTCGGCGCGGGTCTCGTGCGCGGCTCGCGCCGCCGTCTCGCTTCCTCGTGTAGCACGTCGTCGTCGCCGGCGCCGCCGTGAAATTTACCGATTCGCTCTTCGCGCGCGCGCGCGCGCGCCGCTTTTGCAAATGCAAGCGCCGAAAGAGTCGTCGAGCGCGCCAGACCAAACGTCATCGATTACTGTCGGAGGACGGCGGCTGGGCAGGCGAGGGGGTGCTCGTGACTCGTGCAAGCGCGAGGAAAAATTCCTGGCTATTAACGCGGCGGGATCGCTCGTTTCGCGTCTGCGCAGGCGCGAAACGAAGAATCGCGCGCGGCTCGCTTTGGCGCCGGTTTACGCTCACGCGCGCATCGTCGCCGGGGACGCGGGGTTGCGGCGTTTCTTCGGTCGCCGCGCACACCTCCGTGCGCAGCACTCGATCGCGGTTTCGCCTCGGTCGGTCGCGCGGCAGAACTGTACTGGAACGGGCGATGGTAATTTGTATGGATTTTAGGCCCATGCGCGTTGGTATGATAATGGTGGAGCTCGGCTAAAGGTAGATAAAGCGGATAATTTATAGAATTTATTCGGTTTTTAGGATATACGTAATTATCAGGAACGCGATAACTCATACGAGGATAGATATTTTATAGTAGATATTTTGATAACTGTTTTTCACAATGCTTAATCTGGCTCCACATCTGTTTGGTAAAATCTGTTAATCTTTACCGTACAATTATTCTATACGATACAATTATTACCATGTAAGGTTGAGTATTGAAGTTACACCGACATACTAAATTTATAATACATGCAGCATCTCTCAATACAGACGGAATGAGTAAATTAATTAAGATAGACGAGTACTTGTTACTTGTACTAATTATATAAACGTTTCTTTGACTGATGTTTAGTACATACAAAAGGAGAGACCATTTCATTTGCCTGACTGATTTGGTCCACATTGGGGCAGGTAGCCGAAATTATCTTCAAAACAAGCAATGTAAATTTCTAAGTACACCGCTGTATCGCTCCCAAGATAAGATACAATTTAATTTGCAAATTACCATTTTCTTACACTGAAATTCCATGCCCAACACATAAGACTTGAAATCAAAAGATTTTCTGAAATGTGTGCCTACTATTTTGTAATTTCCCAGTTGCTATCGATTTAGGTTCAGTTAGATTTACTCGCATAAGCATTATCATCTAAGAATAATATAATCAAAATATAAACAGAAATTTAGAACCAGCAAATTCAACTATTTGATAAAGATATAATAATGTAACTTTAGGATTTAAAATTATTAAACATAGGTTTATTAGAACTTTATTACTTGCAATGTAATTCTATTTTTTTATAAATCTTTTTAGCATATTAAATTTAATTTAGTGTCAAGTAATTATTATGAGGAGAAAAGTGCCATATCTTCGAAATGAGAATGTGTTAAATCTAAAAATTTCCTGTTACATATGATTTTTTAAAAAGAAGTTTCACTATTTCTAATCAATTAATACATAATATTTTATTTGTTACGAATTCTTGAATGGTACGATTTCTTATCCCTTGTTGAAATTCGATGAAGTATATCATTTTCAAGCTTTAATAACGCACCGTATCGCTCGATTGAAGTACGAAATTTCAAAGTTCTTCCCGACGATCGGCAATAACCATTCGTTTCGCATACTTTAACCATTTAACGATTTATCTGCTAATAAATCAAATAACGCAGTTGTGATTTAAATTTGTAAATGTGTGTATTACAGGGCAGGAAATTGGATTTCCAGACGGTCCCCTCCAGGGCTCGCGGCGATGGCCGCACTGGCAGTACGCCGGACGTTGCCGCAAACGAAAAATCGCCGGATTACGAATCCACGCCTAATGTAGCGAAGCGAGCGCATAAACACGGCTTAGATACCGATAACCGATCTTTCCGGGGTGGATGGGGAGCCGGCGGACGAGGGGGTGACGTTAATACACACCCCCGCCGACCGGCATCTTTGTTCGTTCGGCTGGGGATAGTGGGGGTCGGAGGGGTGACGAGGCGGCGGCCCGTAATATCTTGGACATTAGCACTTTTCCAAGCGATAAGTCGTCGACGTACGCCCTCCCCTCAATACCGTTTCCGCGTCGCGGCGTCGGGCTTCGCAATCATTGAGATTACCTCGAGCCTACCTCGCTCCGCGCTTCCCCCGACGCGTACGCGGCTGCCTCTTTTCCCTCGTTCCTCGGCCGCGACTTTCTCGCTTTTCTGCGCTTTCGCAGTACCGGTGGAGAAAGGCCGAGCCCCCCCCCCCCCTACAACCGACGTCGCGCGTACGCGGACCGTACATAGACCCCTTTGTATCCCATTTATTTCTTTCTTCGCGGGGCAGCTCGTTGAGCTTTTTTTGCCCCACCTCCCTTATAGTCGTCCGTAGATACGCGCGTATACAAGTGCGTATGCGCGCGCGTATCTTCATTCTTCAGCTATCCTTTTTTCCCCTCCACTCCCCCGGTGAGTGCAGCATATTTAACTATAAGTGTGCACAAAGCACGCGAGGGGGCTTTGATTCATTTCTTAGTTTTTTGCCTTTGTCGTTTCGTTTTATTCGTTGGGCACGTTTTTTTTCTTCATTGCCGCCTGGAATTCGTACCTGCGTCTTAATTTATGCACATTTGTTTTTTGTTGTCGTTGTTTCTTTCTCATGGAAAACTTTATTCAGTCCGTGATATTTAATGCCAGACAGTATTCAATTAAATTTATCGATGAACATGTTTAGCAGTTCTTGGTGATTACTTTGCGATATTGTTTGTTCGTTTGTTATAGGCTTCGTTTGTTTGCATGAAAATTTAATATCTTCGTTTTTCACAAACTTTTTGCAGCAATCCCTGGATTTTTCACTATAATAAACTTTAATAAACTAGTAAATAAAATTCACTATAATAAAGTAAGGAAATTTCGTACAATTATTTACAAACCTAAGGTCATCGAGAAAAATTTATTCGATTATATGCCAATCATCACTGTTGCAGTAAATTTTTTTCACGAAAATCTTCTAATGTCCAAGATAAAGATGAATATATTTATGTTTTGAACACTGTTGAAGAGATAAATTTCAATAGAATTATAAATGATTACGCGGTAATTCATTACTCGTATAGTGAATTTCTGGTTAACATTAATTATTTCGTATTTCAATTCTAAAATAATTCTTTAGATGGATTATCTTGTCGAGTAAATTGTAAAATTGATTAACTCAATACTTTTCGGTCCTACCTCCGTAAGATATATCAAAAGACTAACTGCGGAATCAAGCTATCATTATTTCATGTCGTCAAAACAGCCATTAGATTTTTCAACAATGTACAGGTTGTAAAGTCGTGCAGAGAATAGATTCATGATGTTTCGTAGTACAGAACGGATACTTGTAATCAGTTACACGGATTTACTAAGTTGACCAGAAAGCACTGTGAGAGATCGTTTTATGGGCGGCCATCCACTTATCTTTGTCACTGAAAACTAAAACTGCTATAATAGATAGAAAATAATCGATATCTAATACATAATGTATTTGTCGTGTATATTTTATTTTTCTCATAATTCCTCGGCTGATAGTCTATTGCATTCTATTATATTGCATTATATATCCTCACAACAATGATAGTAATCCGGCATTTCGCGTGATTTTCGATCAATTTCATATTATCTCTTTACGGAATATCATCCGTTTCGCTAATTTTGCAATTTCTTACCAAAAAGTACAAAGAGTGACTGTAATTTTTTTCTTTTTTTTTTAATCTTGGACAAAGTCAAAAATCGTTATCATTCCCGCATGCACCTGCATATGCATGTGCGAAAAACCCACATACACAGTACACACATATTGATACAATTACACACGTCGAGCTGCGCGTGGGGAGCGTTCGGATTTTCGCGATTATACTTAAAAGATATTGCCGCGAACGCGACATCCAGCGCACGTAGGGCGAAGTCAAACACTAATACAGTGAGCGGGAGAGAGCAAGACAGAGATATAGAGAGAGAGAGAGAGAGTATGAGATATTTCTATCGCACGCTCGCCCGTCCAGCCGCGGTCGTGGCGTTTCGCGCGGCAGATTGGCTTGGTCCGATTTATCCGATTGCCAGCGTGACTCTTTTCGATACGAACGGGCGATTTTAATTTACGCGCGTTAATAAGGAAAACGTGTGCCGTCGCTCTTGCGTTTTTTCGGACGGGAAACGAATTGAGCCGGGGTTTATTCAAGTAATCGGTTTTCATTGGTCAATTGATCGGGAAATTACTCGTAACGCAATTATGCCTGCTGATATTTGATGTTGGTTTTTAGTGTCAGGTGGAATAATTAGTTTAAGAGAGGACCAAAGAACAATAACGACGTTTAATATTTTCGAACTAATGGAAAATAACGTGGCAAATGCTGTATATAAGATAATTGTTTACCTCATTCGTGATTGGCCTTAAATTTTAAATTTTGAAAAAAATTGGCCTTAAAAGAATTTTTTTTTAATTTAATTTAAATGTTTACGGTATTGACGCAAGATTACAAAATATACTTAAGCATAAAAAATAATAATATTATCGAATGAAAATAATCTGTTATAATTTAAAGTCATTAATTTTAAGGGTGACATACGTTCGTTATTTTATATAATTTTTCATAATATTTCAATATATTTGATTTATTTAATAAAGATATCTAGAATTTTATTTCTAATGCATTAAAAATATGTATTTTTACACACTATTTTCTTTTCCACATAATTAAGCCATGCAAAACTCTCAATTATAATAAAAATCAAATGTCTAGCTTTGATCGAGAATATTGCATATACTATTATATTACTCTTATCGAATTTGGAAAAAGGAGAAAGTGAAGATGATCGAAATTTTTACGTTGTGCAGTCCAACGCCCCGGTCTATTCCGCTCGTCTGTTATTCGCCATTTCAGCAAACCCCGAAACTTCAGTTGCCATCGGAGACGAAAATATTCTCCTTCCTGTATATATCCCTTCCTATATATATATATATATATATATATATATATATATATATATATATATGAAACTTTCATTCCAATGCGCGCGTTTGTCCGTCGTCACCACGCTTAGGTTCTCAGCGAACAGTATAACGCGTCATCCCCCTTTTACACGCACTTCGACACCCTATATATAATATTTCATCTCGAGTCGAATTTCGACAGTCGACTCTGTTCGCTTTCGCGCCAGTCACATACGTGCACACGTATATACGCACCAGGAGAGAAAGAGAGAGAGAGAGAGAGAGAGAGAGAGAGAGGGAGAATTCGATCGACGGCTTACTTCCTGGCAAAAATCGGAGGGACGAGAATCCACGCGTACGTGCCAATGGGAAAACATCGTATTACATACGCACCTAATATTATTTTCTCCCCAATTACAAAAGAAGATTACGCTCTCTCACCTATATATATATATGTATATGTATGTATATATGTATGTATATATATATATATATATATATATATATATATATATATATATATAATACATATATTACGCAAAGCAGGCACGCCGGAATATATACTCGCCAATGGCCCCGTTGCGAAGATGAAGAGTCCCGCGCGCGCGTTGTACGTTGGTGAGGGGGAGGGGGGCGCGAAGCGAGGCCAGCGCATTTCTTTATAATTGCACGCGCGTGGAAATTGACAGCGGCGTCGAGTCGCTTTGATTTACTGCCTACGATGGATATTACGGGCCGCGCGCGCGAGGCCGTTCCGGCGCGATGAAGCCGTTTAGCTGTAAATTTTGCGGAGGTCCGCGATTGACTCCGTGACGCCCGAGTCAAATCTGCTTTAAAAGCCTTCTCGGGCTGTTACAGTGGATGTAACAACGTTATTTAGTGGTTAATAAATTAATGAATTAGTATTTTCATGGGATTTGCTGAAAGTAAATAATATGTATGTATATGTAATGAGGAAGAGAGAGAGAGAGAGAGAGAGAGAGAGAGAGAGAGAGAGAGAGAGAGAGAGAGAGACAGAGGTACAGAAAAAAAGATTAAGCTAAATTTTGGATATTTTTGCATTACATAGATTACGTATTTCCTTAAAAGCAGGAATCGGTACAACTATAACTTTGTATTAAGTATTCGAATTAAAAAAGTCTGAGCATCTGATACTAATTATTTGTCTTATTCCAATAATTATTACGCGATATAAATAAAATCAGCGTCTGCATTCGCTTTGAAACTGACTAAGAGGTTTCCTTAATCAATCCATTCAATAATATCCGCTGTTGTTGATAGAATGACCAATGAACGCATACTGGATCTTTTAGAAACAGTTCGAATTTAAGAAGTGACGAATTTCCCTTCAACCAATGAGTCTTACTATAATCAATTAGAAATAAGAATTACACCCACAAAGAAATTGAATAAGCTTTCAAATTGTCACGGGAATCGTATAGGAAAATGCTAGGTGATTGCTAAATTATTTTTCGAAATGATGAATGAACGACGCTTACATACAAGAATAGGATACAATACGTAAATAATAATGGAAGTGAAGAAAAATAATTATTCTAGTATGTTGCCTCGGAATCGAGTGCGATTACTATTAAACCTATAATAAATAAATACCAAATTCGTAGGTGGGTGTCGACAACAAGACGCCACCTATCGAGAATGATAAAACTAATATTCAGCATAAACAAAGATGAATGTAAGAATAAGCAAGAGATGAAAGTAAACATATCTGATGCTATATTTGTTAACGTTTTATTTTTAAGCCTGCGTCGATCTTTAAGATTCTAGGTAAAAAAATGACATATTCTACTTTTATTAAAAATTCAATTTTGAAATTCATTTTTACATTATTTCTAAAATAAGTTATGAAATTAATTTTTTTAATTTTTTTTCAATACAAACTGTCTAATTAATTCATGAGATAAAAATGTTTGACATCTATACTTATCATTTAATTATATGCCAATATGCATAACGGTTTATAATTTTCCATCGAACTATTACAATGGTTTTTTCTTTTTTTCACAAAAAAAAAAATTACTGAAAATTGAACTGAGGAGGGGTGACTCTGTTTTTGTGAAAAAAGCTTCTGTGAAACTATATCCAATCGTTAACCCTCTAATTATGCGAAGATGAATTATTAATTAAATACATCGCTAAGTGCATATACGTATCTTAGCTACGAAGATAATTCGAGAGTTAAAAGGCTTCCGTTAAATCTGTTTATATTGTTGCTCCCCAGAGGAATACCTCGCATCAAAGATTCGTGCACGCGTGTATCAACTGTAAGTGTGACGATGCAAGAGAAAGCACACATATTTTGTGTGTGTGGTGTGTGTGTGTGCGTGTGTGTGTGTATGGAGAGGCTTTATTGATTTATTTCATCACTTCTGGGTGTACGAGTGGAACATCGCCACGCCCATTTTGAAACACGAGGTACGGAGTATGGCCCTCCACCCTTGTTATTCGCTCGGCCTTATAATATACTCGCCGCCCCACCCCTCTCACCCTCCTGTATGGCTTAATGTTTGTCGAATACAGCGGTGCTGTACGGTGCCGGCAGTTTTCAAAATTCGCGCACGAGGGAGCGGTCTCCCCGGGCCTATGAATAATCAAGCAAATAGACTTAGGACTGTCTAAACAATGGATTTTATTTATTTTTTTTTTTTTTAAGTTTGACTAAGTGAAAAATCTTATGAATTTTTTCATTATTACGAAACGTTAAATATATTTTTACGTAGAAGGATAACGCAAATTTAGTAAAGTTGAATTATAAAGGAACTTTCATTTACAATTTTATTCTGACACGGCAAATGAAAAAACAAAATTAATTTAGCTTCATATAAACATTCATTTGCGCAAGGTCTTTTTCCACTTGTTTTTCTTTGCTACCAATTATTTTTCGAAGCACCATCTAATTTATACGTACAATGGACGTCGATTAATTCTTTGCAACAATAGCCATACACAGTGGGAAAAGATTTTCGACCATAAACGAACCGAGATCCCATAAATAATAAAGCTAACGCATCTAGACGCGAAAATTAATCAAACTGACCCCTCCGACCGTCCCACTTAACAAAAGGCCTCTTACAAATCATTTCCAAACTCCACTCGTTCTCGACTTGCTCCCAGCAATGATTAATGCCCATTGGTCTTTTACGCGAGTTTACCGGGCGACGCGATGTTTAACTCCCCTCCCCCTCCCTACCCGCCCTTTTTTTGCGCCGAATCGGCTTCATCCATAATATGACGCTCGGCCCGCCCGACTTCTTCTTCTAACTCGCCCCCGTCCCAGCGTCCACTTTCGATTTGCCCGTAATATCGGTGCCCGGCAAATAGATTTCGGATTCTACGCGCGGGCACTTCATTTCCGGCTGGGGCGATGCGAATGGGGCCGCGGGACGTGCAACAGTCCCGCGCGTCTCTATCCGATCTATTCGACCCTGTGTGAATTAAGGGGATGAAAACGAAAAAAAAAAATAAATAAAACACAAAAACTAAAAAAGAGACAAAGAAAAAAGTATCAGAACGACAGTTCGTGCTTTCGCGTTCGCTATAACCGTTTATTATACAGTCGGTGGCAGAAATTTACGAGCTCGCGATTCGCAATCTCCCCTCGGCCCTTCCCGTCTTCCTATTTTTCTCAAGAGAACGTAAAAGAGCGCGCGTTAACAGGAAGGAATAACAGCATTTCTCTGCCGACCCCCCTCGCTAGGATTGGTATACAATACTGCCCAACTATATACATGCCGCTTTACCTACTTCTCGTTATCCCGTTTACGGGTTGTTTGTTCTACGTTATATATATATATATATATATATATATATATATATATATATATATATATACACGCATATATATATATACGTATATATATATATACGCATCGCGGTATAAAATCTCCAATTGAGGTGCGTCACTCTAGTGGAGCACTCCGTGTTATATATATATATATATATATATATATATATATATATATGCGGAGTATGCAGCATACTCGAGAAGATTGTTCGCGTTTTAAGCAGATTGTTCCGCAAGCCGCAGGATCGCGCGAGTCTCCTCTCCTCCCAGGCATCGGCTACGCGATTTTCCACTCTTTTCCACCCCTTCGTCCCCTTCGCCGGCCATATAACAACTTCTCTCACGCAGTCTCGTACTTTTTCCCCCGCGCGGCTCTCACCCCAGATTCCATCGTTTCGCTCCTCTCTCACTCACTCACTCTCTCTCTCTCCCTCTCTCTTTCTCTCTCACTCTCACTCTCACTCCATTTCCCTCGCACTGTGCCACTTTTGTATACGTTTGCCCACGCATCGAGCGCACAGCCCGCGTGCAAGCGCACACTCCGGCGAAAGCCTCGAGTTTCTCTATAATGCGAGCGCGATGTTGAAGAATATATATATATATATGGTTCCGCGCCCTCTTCGCTGCGGGAGTCGAACCGCCAGCAGCTCTCCAGCAGCAGCAATCGCGCGCTAAATCCAGCGGAACAGAAGGAAATTGCGCCAACACCTGGGGCTCCTCGCGTCTTTTGCGTAATATACTCGGGCGCCCGGTGGTCTGTCTCTATCGTGCGTCTCTTAGCTCCCACTCACTCTCTCTCTCTCTCTCTCTCTCTCTCTCTCTCGCCTTCGGCTTTTTTCTCGATTACCGCGGCAGAGGGGGGGGGCGAAGCGTAGATCCCGGAGTATAATCCAGAGGGTGTACGCCGAGAAAAATAATCCCCTGGAACTTGAGGGGTGGTCGACGTCGCCCCAGGCTCGGATCTTATATAATTGATCGGTCCCGATACGCCTCCTTATCTCCGCATTATCTGGAATTTAGATTGATTTCCCGAGCGCGAGGCGGCTTTTCTTTTCACAGAGAGACAGAAGCGCGACGGACAGAAGTCGTCTTTGTCAGGGGCTCGTGCGTGTTTACATCGCTCGCTGTACTTACGTTGACGGCGTATGATCGAATGCTTTTAGATCCCTGGACGAGCAGCCGAGGGAAATTTTAGATTGTTCTAGAGCGTGTGTAATTTAACGATATTACAATGTGTCGCGATAGTTTCAAAGCAGAAGTGTTCCTTTTTACACCGACCGTGGTAAAATAAACGTCAAATTTTCCAGGATCAAGAAGCTGCTATTTTTTGTCTTCATACTAATAAAATATAAAAAAATAATTATTAAATTAAATGGACTAATAGAATGATATTAAATAAACAAAATTAAAAAATTTAAATTTTTGTAAACATTAACAGTTTTATACAGCGTTAAACTCAAAATCTTGACTTTAGCATTTGCTTTCGACTCTGACTGCGTAAAATCTCGTACTATATAGACGTATGCGCTACAAAATTATCATGCACCGATCGAAACGAAATTTTGCCCAATATAACATTAATTCGTACACTTCAAAATCGTGAATACGGATTATTGATCGAGTTTTCGAACATGCTAAGCAATCATGGCGTACTCCGCATTTCGAAAGATAACGAATATTACAGCTGCACGACGTAAAGGAACCACTTATTCATTTAATCGTGAAATTTTGACTGACGGTTTTCTCCCCCTCCACCCTAATAATATTCCTTAGCCTCTGGAAAATCTACTTTTCTATTTATGCAAGTCAATTGGTTAATATATGAATGTTGTTTTTTTTTCATCAAGCGTTATTCGCAGAACCTCGAGGGCTCTCCTCGTTAATTCAAACTATCGCATATCCGTCGGATCGATATCGTAATGCATTATGCATCGGCTTTACGCGACTGCGATCGAGCCTACACCATTGCCAAACTCGCCCGCTTAAAGCACACGCGTTCGCGTCGGCGCACAAAAGCCGACCGGCTACAAACAGCGCCCTCGCCCCATTCTCCCCGTGTAAATCCATTATCTTATTAATGCCAACGCGGCCGCATTATGGAACGCGGCCGGAAGCCGACTAATAATCCCGGGGGCGTCCGTGCTCGAGCGTCGACGAGCGCGCGGGGCTGCGTTCGCGTCGGCCGTCGGAGTCGCGGGTCGAGCGACCCGCGCTTCTTTCACCGCGTATTTGTACGAATCGCACGATCGCAAAGAATCGGTCTAATTCAAAGTGCGTGCTGTTGGCCGCGGAACGGGGGATGGAGGGGGGGGGAGCGATGGTTAAGGTCAATATTTGCGGGCGAACGCTGGTATTGACGACGGAGGCGACGATGAATAATGATCGAACGGAGCCCGGGATTTTACATCGTGCGCGATTAGAATTCGCGAGACAAAGCGATTTTGGGCGGGGTGGGGTTGGATTGGCAGTGGGCGGAAGGGGGCCAATCGTAGACAATGCCTATTATTGTCTCCGTGCTGGAACTATTGCGGGGGCTTGTTTACTCGAACGTTAAGGATGAATTTTTACGTTTTATCTGGAATACTGGCTTTCCATCGCCGGCCGCTTATAATACTGGAGCTACAAAATTGTACTGCTCGAACGGAATCGTGATGACGAGGCTACGATAATATTTTGTCAATAGGTGCAAGTTTACTTCAGAAGCGTTTCTCAGCCTTCGAATACAAATTCGATAGATTATTAAATTAGCTTCGGCTGTCTAGGACACGTCTCGTATATTAATAAAGATCCGAATAATTGATTGATTCGCTGATAATTCAGAGACGCATTTATTTTCGCGTATGAAGATTGGAAACCTATCTGCCTCGCGGCTTCGTCCTCGATTCAAAATTCGCGATTTATCGAAATTAATCGCCGATAATTAAATCAAGACGAAGAATTCGTCGAGGAAAAAAAAAATAATTGGAAAAGGCAACGGCAAGGTCTTTATCTGAAAAATGGCTTTCTTTCTTTGGAAAAGTCAATGGTGTGAAGGCCTTTATCTGAAAAATGGCTTCTTTTTCGCCACTTCGTTGTACGCAATTATTTCTAGAGATTTCATTATTATCTTCAGGATTCAGTATTATTGACAATTATCTGAAATTACCCGACGCCTCTCGTTGTAATCTGTTCTTTATATTCATCCATTAGCGAACGATGGCCGTGATGATCATCGGCCAAATATCAAATTTTACTTGCTGCCCGACGCGCTACGTACGTTCTATCGTGCGAATACTTATTGATATTTTGCGCTTTACGTTGCCGCGCGGCCTCGATGGATTTAAAATCATAAAGCTAGCCTTCTGGTATCTCGATTGCGAATAATAGCAGGTGAGTGGAAAAACAATCGGGACGATCGACTGACTATTCTCCGAAACCACTCTGGACGAGCCTTGGGTATACGGGGCGTAAAAATGTTCGCGCCCCCCCTCCCCCCGTACAACCGTATAACTGGTCGTCGTGTAAATGTATCAAGTTGCAGAGAAGAAGTGAGCTCTTTTTCGCGTTATATCGTTCAATAAATAGAACCGGAAAAGTGTTAAAAAAAATCAAACAAAAATAAAGCTCGGAAACAGTCGAACGTATTTCCCATACGCTCTGAAATAATTTGAATGCGCTGAACTACTTTTCTCGACGCAAGAGCCTTTCTCGGATTTCAAGGAATGGCTTACGGTGAAAATCAGTCCGATCGATTTACCATTACCATCAAGTTTTTCTATTAGTTATAAATTGGCTGATTTGTTCTTTGACGAATAGCTCTTCTAAAGAGTGCGCTATGCTCTAAAATAAAAAAAGAAAGTATTTCAATAATTGTAGTAAATATATTAGGAAATTTTTAATTTAAAATATACTAACTAACAATTGACTGTAAGCTTGAAGCATTTTTTTTAAAATGCGATTTTATTCTCTAAAAATTTAGTCAAATATCATCTGGCGAGACAGCAAAAAATCCATTAGTTAACCATTGAGCAGCAATCAAACTGACACGCACATTCGAACAGAAGTTTTCTAATATTTAAATCAATTTCTTTCCATTGCATCTATTTGTAAGCACACGCGATTGAATTTCTCTCCTTAACCTATTCCATATATATATATATATATATATATATATATATATATATATATATATATATATATATAGCTAAAATAATATTGCGCGCAGTCTTGCGCTACAAAATGCAGCTATTATATTAACGACTGCCGCTTTCTTCAATTTCTCTAGGCACCGGGCACATGTGCATAATGAAAGCTTAGACAAAACGCTTTACGTCATCCCACGCAATTTGAAGCTGAAATTTCACACGGGATTGCGAGAAAATGTGCGTAAACGATAGTAGCCGGCTTTCGGCGTCGCGCGGAAATTGCGCAAAGTGTATATCGCGAGCGCGCGCGTGCGCGTAACACTGATTTTCAGCGTAATAATCTTAACGATTAGTTTTTTCCTGTCAAATATATATATATATATATATATATATATATATATATATATATATATATATATACGAAACGCAAAGATTACATTTACGATCCCGAGCGATTTAGCGATTAGCCGCGAGGCTTTTAGTGGATCGAGCTCGCGCTATTAAAGCGAATTTTAGCATAATTCGACCGCGAATCGCGCGGGCGCGTTCACAGCCCGTCAACGATTCCCATCTGAGCATCGGTGCGCGCGACGCCACCTCCGCAGCGCGTTCAGATCTACCGCTCGCTCGTCGATGTCGCTCCGTCCCGTGCTACTACCTATCGGCCGAGGGGGCCGGCCAGCGACGGCTGGGAGTTCGGAAAAATTCCGAAAATTCCCACGGAGCAAGGCGCGCCCGAGATTTCGCCGCGCGCCAGCTCGAGTCGAGCCGATTCTCGAACGCCTTCGCTATACAGTCGGTAGGTGCTCGCAGTAGCCGCTGCGGTTTGCGAATGTCTTTCTTCAACGTATAAGTAAGTGTAAGAAGCAGGCAACGAGAGCGACGACGCGATAATTCCACAGTCGTGCTACTTCGTATATATATATATATATATACGGTTGTCGAGAATTACGATAGGTATTAATTTGAGAAATAACAGAGAGTACTTGTACTAGTCGTGCGATACGGAATGCGGGTAGAGTTGGACAGCTGATCTTTCACGAATTTTCACGGGCTAACAGTTGTTGTCTACGCAGAAATATTTTATCCTGCCGTGGCGAATTGCGGACCGATCTGGAAATTTAACATCCCACGACTTTCGCGAATGTAGGCATCGTCAGAATTTTAATTATAAGCGCATCAACTGCGCGGAGAATGAGAGGCGACGGAAAACTAGTCGACAGCGGCAGAAATCGTCGAGAGTCGGTCGTAAGTTGGAAATGCGCTTTATTAATATGAGAATGATAATAAAGCTAATTAGTAGTGGTAGGTCCAGAGTGGGCTGTATATAAAAATAATTTAGACCTTGTATGCAAGAAACAGCTATACGTTACGTAGAAAAATCTATACAGATCAAATTAATGATATACACGAATCGCATACAATAAAACCTCTATATTTTTAACACCAATTAAAATTTATTATTATTGAACTATTATGAAAGATTGAATTTTCTTTTATATATGAAAATTGAAGAAAAATTGAACGGGAGATATTCTAAAACTCTGGTACACACAAAGGAAAACTGTTATACAAGTTCTATTATTAACCTGAACAGTAAGGCAATAAATCAGAAGAAAGTGACTGTATAAGCAACGTTCCCTAACAAGCTTACCAATTACTGATAATTTGAATACGTATGCAACCAGCCAAAAGTATGCTTCTACCATTATTAATCCTAACTTTAATATCGATCTCGCGGTGGAAAAAAAAAACAGAGCACGAGATTACAAAACCATTGGGCGATTTGGCGAGAATGCCTTTTGAAGTAAGTTCACCGGGTTCGCTTGATTCCATCCAGCGCGCCATTTTCTTCAACGCGGCGGCGTCATAACGTTTCGTTCACGTTTCGAGAACCAACGACACTTCTTGTATAGGCGAGACGTCATAAATCGAGGTGGGCAAGGATATTTTTCTCCGTCGACCGTATGACCCCTCGTTTTTTCAGTTTTTCTTTTTTATTATTCGCTCCTTGATCGCCCCCAGACGAGTTGACGACGATCGCGAGGGCTCGCTGAGCGAGCAGAAATCTCAATCTATTTCCCTCCCTCTAACTCTCTCTCTCTCTCTCTCTCTCTCTCTCTCTCTCTCTCTCTCTCTCTCTATTTCTCTCCCGCAGTCCGTAAGAAGTTCCATGGCTAAAGATCAATTAGGAAAGTCCAGATAATTCGGAAGACCGAGCGCACCGCATTGGGGCGAGAGACCTGTCAGGAAGGCGCGCGCAAACGAATGCCGTCGCAGCGAAATTTCGCGAGAAGTCGAAAAGAGGTAGAAAGAGGGTGAGAGGAGGGAGTTGTACTGGGATATATGGGAATTAAATTGCCATGTCAAGTGCGATTTCAATCTTTAATACGGGAATGAGTTTTGTTTCGCTGACACTTGGGCTAGAAGGAATTTGTTTTGAAACATTGACTTAAAGGTAACACGAACGTCGATCAAACAATGTCACTTACTAAATCGTACATAACCATTTTTCTATCTATTCTTTTCTCGCTTAGAATTTCCTTTCAAGTGTGCGTGTGTGTGTGTGTGTGTTGTGTGTACATTTCTGACGTGTAGTAAACATGCTCTTTAATCTTACCCTTGAAAACAAAGCTGCTGGAAACGTCAAAAACAGACTCTCCTCTGATGACTCCCGGCCCCCCGGAGAAGGAAGTAGATGTATAAGCTGTTTTCATATACTTTCGGTCTAAAAAGCGCCCTATACAGCATCAACGGGGGCTTTTATCCATATATCGACTATATATATATATACCATATACTATATACGTCCGTCGATTCTCTTCCAAAAGTCTATAAGATGGGACGTTCTTTAAGAGTAAATGGACAAGCAGTAGAAGGAATAAAGAACAATGGTCCGGCCTTTCATAATAGAAAAGGTTGATTGGATACTATCCATTCTGTTTGCTGACTCTCTGCTGAAAGATCGAAACGTTTTCGACCGGGCCTCGTGTACGCGAGCGGGAGCAGAGAGAGAGATAGAGATAGAGAGAGAGAGAGAGAGAGAGAGAGAGAGAGAGAGAGAGAGCAATTTCGCGTCTCTTCTGGATAATGCGTCTGTAGTCTAGGCAACCCTCCCTATAGACGAAGCAGTATTGAGAGGCCGTGGAGCTCTCTTTTCTTCGATTTTTCCACCAATCCGGGGCATCCATCGTCTTAACGAAAATTTTAAGGGGTTCGAATGCATTTGACTATATATAGATCGTAAGCTACGCGGTGTAGCTCGGTCTGTTGGATTAGTTTGTTTTGGCTTTCGCGTAAATTGATAAACATTTTGTATCTTGTACCAGTGGTAGTTGTGTATATATATATATATATATATATATATATATATATATATATATATCCACATTGGAAGCTTTCGCTGCACTCAGCGAGATTGATCGCCGGGGTAATTTCATCCGGTTTATTGGCGCGATTTTTGGCATCGCCGCGACCTTGGGACTTTTCCATTTCTCGGGCAAGCATGGCGCGCGAGATGACGCACAGCCAGATGTCGTTCGCTTCTATATCTAAGCGATTTTCGAAAAAGATCGAAAAAAAACGATGACACACATTATATCCATTATTTAATTCTCGATAGCGGGCCCTACGTATTTTTGCTCGCTACTCTGCTTTTATGAAGGAAACATTTTTTGCATGAAATTTTTTTTTAATTTTTAAAGTAATATAATTGTCTATTTGACATCGTTTAAAACATGATTAATTGTTATACTTCAGCATCAAGAAAAGATTAGAAATTGGACGGACAACAAAATAAGCATAGAAAACATTCTACTGACATATATATATATATATATATATATATATATATAGAACACTAATAATATATAGAATATATATAATATATAGAATACTAAACAAAATTCTAGTCTGAGAAAAAGATATAAGAAAGATACATGAATTATTATATTCTGACAAAAGTTAAAATGAAGAAAATAATGCAGAAATAAGTAAACGTATACTGAATGATGATGGAAATAAGATCAGTAATGCAAAACAATAAATGCTAGACATACAAAATGGAAGTGGAATTGCATTCAATATAGTTACTAATATATGTTTGAAATTCAATTTTCAGTTAATTTTCTTGATTTCGACATTTCGACGAGACCTGCAGCGTGATCTGCTTAAAAACAATCTATTATAAAGTACTTCTCTTAAAAATAAGTATAAGGTTCAATTTCCTTGAATTACATTTTTTTTGACGAAATTTCGTGTCCTTTATTTCGAATAGGAACGGTTTGTTAGAAGAAAACGTCCGGGGTCCCAAGAAAGAATAATTCGGCCCTGTGCCCCATACAAAGCAGCAATGACTCGATAATATATAATCTGCTCCCACTCGAACGAAACAAAAGAAGAAAAATAAAAAAAATCATTGCGATTCCCGCTGAACGATACGGGACCTTTGCCCGGGCAACCTGCTCCGGGCTTCGAACAACCACTTCTGGCACTGCGCGCACGTGCCGCGAACGCGGGGCTGCGCCCGTACCGCGCGATCACGTGACCGCTCTCTCTCTCTCTCTCTCTCTCTCTTTCTCTCTCTTGGCGATCACCCTCGGGGCGCTCTTTACCGTTTCACGGGGGCGCGCAACCCTCGGGGCTCGGCGGGTACAGCGAGAACACCCTGCCGAACGCTCGGCGACGCCTTAATAACCGCGCCGGATATTCGAGGGTAGAGTGGAGAGGCGACGCTTCCCCGGTTTCGGCGGTTTGCGTTCCAGTTTTTTTTTTTTTGATTTTTTTTTTTTTTTTTTTTGACGAGGAGTCGAAGCGGAATTGCTTGATTTGCCGTAGGGGGGAGGGGGCAGGTCAATACGGCGACGGAGAAGCCCGCTTTTCGTAGATTTGTCGGGATTCGCGGACAGAGGCGTTTTTGCCTTCGCGATGGGAGGATGGCTTTGCGTTAATCGTTCGCGCAACGTCTCGCGGCAGAATTGAAACGCAGGCGTGTAACGAAACTCGTCGGAATTCATTGGCGCGCTACGATTTCATTGATTTTTTTTCCCTTCTTTTTTGTTTAATCAACATCGAGGCTGCCCCGTGCATTTATTATTGCACTGCGATAAATCAGCGATGGCGACAACAGAGGGGATATAATAAATTTCGTACGACGAAATGTGAATCAACGCGCGTCGAATTTCGAAAGACATGTCCTTTTTTTTTTTTTTTTTTTAATTTTTTCGCTACTATCGCGTGAACGTTACACGCTCGGCAATTTTCGAATTATTATAAATACGACTTCGTTATCAACTGTCCTCGAGCCCAAGGATCTATCGTCGGCGCATCGACCGATATGTCACGCAATGCCACTTGTCCGCCCCCTGCCCCTTACGCGCGAAATCGAAAAATCCGGAACATTCGATTAATCACGCGCCGTGACCGGCTCCACGCCCTCGCGCACTCTTGAAAATTGAAAATTTCCCGTAACCTTTTTCTCGCTCCTCTCCCCCGCACCGCCCGGTTCAGCAGTGACGCTTCGCGGCCCTCGGCTATCCGCCGCGGCTCGTCGATCACTCCAGGCAGCGTGCGTACGCGCGCGCCGAGCGCGACATCGCGCATCGGGCGGAAAAAGCCCGTCCCGGATGCGTCGCTGCCGCGTGCCTCGCCGTTGTCGCCGCTGCGCGTCCCGATATGAAAGAGGAGCGTACTTCTCCCTCGTCCCCTCTACTCCACCACCACCCCCCCCCCGCCGGGGGACAATGTCATCGATCCAGCGTTAAACCCTGCGAAACAAGCTTCCTCCTCCATCCGACCGTCTCGACCCATCCCCCCTCCCCAGCGGCAATATCACGACTCAACGACTATATCCTGCGTCGATTTATCCCGCGGGGCGGCGAGCGAGTAGGCACCGCGCCGTTGGCCGCGCTTTCGTCTGTGGCGTGTGTGTGTGCGTGCGTGTAGTGTCATGTATATATATATGGTACATATACATGTTTATTTTGAGGGGGGCCGCGTGCTTTTCTTTGTGCGCCCGGACATGACAGATCGGCCCTTTGGCCCTTCGTCGCGGCTCATTTCTTCCTGGAGCCCCGCGCGTTGTCTCCTCCGGGGAGTTGGACTGCTCGCGATACACCGCGCCGAGAGCATCGGACGCCGCGCGCGTGTGTATCGTCGATATATGACTTTATATACAGATGTATGTATATAGACTATATATATATACAAATATATATATATACATATATATATATATATATATATATATATATATATATATATATATATATTTAACCCGCGTGCATGGACGATTGTTTCGCCGGGCACGTTTTATATAGAGCGACATTACGAGCTATACTTTACGTGCAGTGCCGGTATGTTCAAAAAATAAAAGTTGTAGACGGTTGACATGTTTGAGATACAACGAGCGGCTTCAGTATGTTGCCATGATGTATTTCAGCGGTGGCGTTCGATACCGGCAAAAAACATTTATAAGAGTTGTCGAATAAAAATCCATCATATATTCTGCCTAGCGTTTTTTTTTTTTTTTTTTTTAAAGCGATGTACATAGTTTTAATTTTTGAATTTCGCATACACCCTTGATACGTCCTGATACGTTTGTAAAGGTTCTATTCGATCTCAAATTGACCCAGACAGATTGGCAAACGTTAATCAATTTGTGATTTTATAATTTATTCTCGTCGTAATTTTTCTTTTGCATCGAAACACTAATTTAATTTCTATACTGGTACGTAATATATAATATATATATATATATATATATATATATATATATAAGATCAACATAGCTGTGTCCCGGTATAGTTGGGATAATTAATTACTATATTCCCATAATACGATAATGTAGCGAAATCAAGATACAAGAAGGCGGTATCGCATAAAGTATATTTGATATCTTACTGTAGCTATGTAATTGCGATGAAAGTTGCGTTAGTCAGACCCATCAAATTTCTGTAGTCAAACACAATTGATTGCTTATCTTTCAAGAACTTCTGGCAAATCTTGGTGTACGTCTATGTTACATTATAAAACATGCCCCCTCTCTCCCAGTCATTATATATCCACAGTTGTCTCCAAACGACGTATATCATAGAAAGCTCGAGACAATTGAATACCCTGTCAGCAACTTTCCACGCCTATATTACATATAGCTATTTATCACATATATGTGTGTGCGCGTGCGCGCGCGCGTGCGCGTGTGTGTGTGTGTATGTGTTTGTGTGTATGCATGCCATTATCGCCAGAATTCTACTTTCTAAATTTCTATATAAACACCTTCTTAAAGAGTCTATTCTTAAAGAGTATATTTCCCTTTATTCGCGATACGTATCATACTGGGAACTCCCGGCGACACGGTCTTCTTAGTTGGCCGCGGTCATTTGCGCGCAAATAATACGCTCGATGGCATGACTTTGCCGGATACACCTTTTTCTCGTAGACCAGCAAGAAATCCGGATCGATATGTTTCAGTGCGCGGCGTTGTGCGTTGGCCGTGGGGCGAAAGTGACACATATAGCGTACTATTCGCAATTACGCTCTTTGGACGCGATCAATTAGTTACGTAAAATTTATGCCAAATATCATTATTCAGTCATTTTCATATTAATAATTAAAAAATTTCTTGTCGCGAGTGAAATAACGAACTATCGAATCCATTATACTTCGGACACAGAAAAATCCAAAAAAAAAAAAAAAAAAAAATTCTCCCAACCCGATCGATCGACGAACGAGCAAACTCATCCATATGAGATGCAATGCTCGGCTGTTAAAGCGAGCGAATAGAGAGATAAAAGCCCCGGGGACTTTACACTCGGTACGATCATCAATATATATATATATATATATATACAAAGCACGCGACAAGCCCTGCCTATGCTCCAATCGGGGCGGCGCTGCATACAATTATCGCGCGGCATATCGCCCAAGTCCTCTTCCTCCTTCTCCTCTTTCCTCCTCCTCGTCGTGCCGCTCGTCGAGCCAAAAAATCCCCCCACCCCCTCCATGCGTACGGCCGATCGTTCGGCCAACGATCGCCAGCGGCCGTGTGTACGTTGCCGGACACGGTTCGCGCGCAAACGCACGCTGGTATGCGCTCGTACGCCCTCCCCAACCCCCACCCCCCGCCCGTCTCACATGCAACCCACACAACGCAGAACTCGACTTCCCCTCCCCCCCCCGCCATCCACGTACTCTCGTATACGCAGGCTCGCCTCGGCAGAAATCCCGCAGCTCGGTGCTCGCGTGTACGGCAGCGTGTCAACAATTAGGAGGATCAGCGTCGGAGAACGAGCGGCTGATAATGTCCCCTTACATTATCTCTCTGTCTCGGCCTGCTCTCGCCTGTAGGCGCGTTTATACCCCGCCCCCCCCCCATCGCCCCTCCGCCCGATTACCAGTTCGTCCGAGAGTAACTCGATGGGTTCCGCGGGCAGAGGGAAGGGAGAAGAGACTGCGGGAGCCCTGCTCGTCGGACGCCCGCGCGCGCATCCATGTAGGAAAGTAAGGAAGGCTCCGTTAAGGCAGGGGCGAGGGCCGCTGCGTGTGGGAGTTTCGTGTCCGGTCATTAGGGAGATGCTATCGGGCATTGTAAGTCACTCACACGGAGTCGGAAAGGTGAAGGGGGAGGGGAGGGGGGCGAAGACGCGGAAAAAGAGAGAGGAATAGTGGCGCAACCGCTAAAGGTCCTCCGGAAAGAAGAGAAGCAGCAGGGAGCGAGCGATTCTCCCCGTACGAACGTCGCGTCACCCATTCCCAACAACCGTCTCCGTCGATTCTCAAATTCGCGTTTTTTTTTTTTGCCGCTCTCGACTCTACAGTACTCCGGCAGGGGCAAGGGGCAGTCTATATGCACGTGCTATATGCGCGCGGTCGATCCGCGAGAGTATTCAAAGCGAACGCGACGACGGCCGGAACGGCGGCCGTGGCTTGCATTCCAATGGTCAGCGCGAACTCGAATTCTCCGCGATCGTGTTCTGTGTGTATTAAAGAATATATATATATATATATATATATATATATATATATATATATATATATGCGGAACTATGTACGTGGCGGAGGACAGAGAAGTTCGGTATGATTTCACAAAGGAAGCGCGGTAACGAGGTGCGTTGATTGGCGGGGGGGTGCTTGGCGAATGTAAATATACATATATACAGATAAGCGGCCCGAAAGAGAGAGGGAGAGAGCGAGATAAGGAGAGGGAGAGGCAGATTTATATTGATCGCGCTCGGTGAGTTATTGCAAACGATCGTGAACAATGCTGTAGTTAAATTCCGCAGGGGCGCCGAGCCTTCTTTTTTTTTTTTGTTCTTTTCTCCTAGCGGAAAATTTTCAATTGGACACGTCACCGATATTTATTTATTGCCGATGAAAGCGAGATATTTTCATCCGCTCTCTCTGTCTCTTGCTCTGTCTCTCTCTTTCCCACTAAGTTTCTAAGTAATTGATTCTTGTATTAACTGGAGTATTCGTAATGTGTGGAACGAATAATCGTCTTTTCTACTAAAGAAAGGATGAAAACAAAAGTCATGCGATATATCAAATAAATATTCTAAAAAGACAGAGTCGTGCAAGTGGTAATTTTTCTATTTATATGAGCAGTCAAATCGAAAGTTCCTATATTTTTCAATAATGGATCAGTCTGTGTTAAACGAAGCCTAATCTATGAATTTTATTTTTCAAATCCTTAAGGGTGAATCTATTAATAATCTGGAGATTCTATGATTAAGAAGATACTTCATAAGATTTTTTAATGTAACGCTAAGTATCAAACTCTAGTACTCCGGATTTTGTTCTTTAATATAGAATTTTTGAATTTTCAATATAATAATTTTTAAGATGTTTTTATATGGTTTAATCGATAATTTAGATAATAATGGAACTGATCATTGAATGATGAATTATCGATAAAAAAATATTTAATTAGGTAATCGATAGGAGAGAGTGCACTCAGTAAATTATTCTCCACCAGGGAGATCAAGAATCGTCTGCTTGCATTATCGCCAAAAAGCGATAAATCCATTCATAACTCGATCTCTTTTTTCCCGGGCGCCGAGGATCTCCTTACGGCTCATTTGCGTCCGAGCGCTTCGGTGCCCTAATTTTCCAACATCAATTCCTTTGACTCTGGAATTTAAGCGGGGAGCTCCTCCTTTCCCCTGTAATTAAATCGCTTCGTGGTCAATGGGATCGTCAGCCACCCTCCGTACCGTATCGCTCTTTCGCTAACCCAATATCCCGCTTCCAGCTCGCCTCTCTCTCTCTCTATCTCTCTCTCTCTCTCTCTCTTTCTTTTTCTCTCTCTTTCTTTCAACTTTCGATGTCTCCTGGCCTTTTGTTCTTTCCATTCTCTATTTGTTCTTTTTTAAGCCCATTCTTGTTTTTTAAAGAAAGGGGTATTCGAACAATGACAAATCTTCTGCCGAGAAACAGCCATGGAAGCTGAATTAGGATTGGCGAGTGAAACACTGCGTCTCACGGATTTCTAATGCCAGTCAATGGCCGCTGTGGAGGTGGCAAAGTAGCAGGAGAACATTAAGACTGTAAGTTGATCCTTAAGAAATAATATATTATCGATCAGAATTACCATGAAAATCCGAAGAATGAATTTACGGTGGAAATTTTTAATTCCATATTAATTGTAATCTCATTAACTACTTTATTGTTCGGTACGACTGGATATTGTGAAACTGTGGAAATATTTTGTTTTTATGTTTTGTCTTTTAAGGCTCGTTTTCTTAACTTTATTTGTATTGTTACGGTAATAGAGTTTTACTTTTCTTAATTTTAACCAATTCTAGAATACAGTTTTCATTTTTGTACACTCTAAGGTTTTACTGTAATTAATATTCACTTACCTAATAAATGATTAGATTTTCCATACATATAATAGATGCATCAAAACTTACCTGAAACAGACAAAAAGATAAAAAATATAGTAATTTTATAAAAACGAAAGTAAATTTAGACAATGAAATTAAATAAATGTTTGCATTATCTTTGAAGAATATTAAAATCAACTTAAATTTGTAAATTTTATTGGTAAAACTTTAAAATCATATAAATAAAATAAAAAAGTTTATGGAGAATTGCTAGAAACGAATTTCAGCTCTTGTCTTCATATTTCAATTCTTGTAAACTAAATGAATTGAAAATAATTCAGAAACTTATTGCTTCTCATAAAATATAAAATAAAATTAAAATGTAATTTATTATGTCTCTGATGTGCAATGCACTCGTTAAAAAGTCCCTCATTTGTATCTGTCCATACATAATTTTAAGGAATCTTTTTTAGAACATTCTAAAGAAAAATCAAATTGACATATCATACTGCTCATTTTAGTACTCTCCGTAAATCAATAAGTAAATTAACAAAGTTAATTTACTAGAGTATTTTTTGAATATTAGATATACCAAAATAGGATAAGCCATTGCATTGATAAATTTTAATAATAGTAAATAATTACTTTGATGAACAGTGATTTGATGAATTGAGGAAATTTAATGGAATGAATAGTCCACATGTCTTCTTTCAAATATTATATTGATACTACATTACTTTGGTTCATATAAATATATACACATGTAATTACATATAAATGTAATAGGCTGAAACTGAACTAAACTTTTGATTTAAATAGTCCATTATTTCTATAATAAATAACAATAAATTGAATGACATTATATATTAGATTCTAAATTTCTTTTCGATTAACAAGATCGCTTCTCTGCGATCGTTGGTGCACTACGAAATTCATAAAATTATCTAAAAATGCATCCCACAGTTGTAAATACTTTTCATTCATACACATCGACATATGGAAACGATAGATCTGTAGATTCAAGATTTGTCCTTATCCAATGATTAGCTTGGGCATTAAGATCAGGACTAAAATATTTCTTCCATCCTCCTACTTTTCCTTTTCTTATAAAATAATCGTTCTCGCCGACATGCCGAAAATCAATAGTCGTAATGAAATTTATCATATTGTTCTTCCGCATATTACGAAATTGTAAATGCTTGTACAAAGTTTGAAATTGATCCTCGGTATAAGACTTGTGCAAAAAACGAGCCGTTTTGTGCAATACAGATAACAGATTCTAATGAACAAATATATTTTTATTATAGAAATGTACTATAATTACAAAATGAATTTTTCTCGTTATACTCACTTCGGACATTTCTTCGTAAAATAGAAAAAGAACATTTGGGTCTTGCTTTTGAGCCCAGGCTTCTTTCAAATGCTCCCAATATGGAGAATACATAACTTTAATAAAATATTTTTTTAGATTTTTATTATATTACGGAATAGAGTTAATCTCCTCAGTACTTGCTCCACATATTTATCTTAATAAAAATGAATTCACGCAACTTTACAATTTAATTTCATACATACTTAAGTTACTTTCGAAGTAAGTCCAAAACTTTGAAAAAATTCCGTGGAATTCTCCGCCAAAATAGCTGCCTTGAAAGTGATAATTAGATACTGCTACATCTTTTGGATTACGCGCAATGTATATGATCTGAAAAATCAATCACGGCATTATGTACTTATTGCATCTGTATAGAGTGTTCAGCATTGTGTCTGTTCCTGAATTCGTGAATTTTCTATGAAGCTAGTATACAAGCTATACCTTACTTCAAATAGGACTTACTTTAGCACCAGACGTAAAAACACTTGATGGAAGTAAACTGAATGGTAAATGACTCTTTATAAATCTTGGCGAAGGTTTGGAAGATATCATTGATGACATCTTGTCTTTGATGGAAACTCTGTTATATTTATGTGAAAATTATATTAATTTACAATTTATTTGCAAATTATTATATTAATTTTATGAAATATTGATATTTACTCTAGAAAAGGAAACCTCTCCTCCAGAGTAATAGAATTTGCGGTTTCAAAATCTAAATCATTACTTAATAGCCAGACCATTTCTTGTACCCAGGTTGTTCCTTTCAGAAAATATTCATTTGAATAATTGTAACATAAATCTGTATCAATTTGAAGTTAAAATAGTGAACATAATTAAACTTTACCCGATCTTGGAAAACTGACCACCCATGTATCATCAGATCTCGCTTGAAATTCACGTATGATAGGAATATAATGAAGCGCACAATCGTCAATAAGTAGAAATTTTTTCCCTCCGAATTGTTTAGGCTGTGTAAAACCTGGAAAGTCACTCAAAAATGTTCGTTCTGTCCTCCTGTCCAAATCATTAACTGTCAGAGATTGGGGAGAACTAAGAAATGACAAAACTTTAATTAGTCCTAATGTTAGTGGTATTTTGTAATCGGCGTAAAAATATTACTCTAGTATGAGTGTGCACTGTGCTTATTGTATAAAAGAAATAATTTGTCAAAAACACTTCCCTCCTTTATTAACAGTTGACGTACAAAAAAGAAATATAGAATATTTGATCATCAGTGTATAAGTTAATGATTGGCTGCATAATCATTTGCATAGCAATATTGAGTTCTTTACAAATGTCTAAAATAATATTAACTAATTATCTATGTAAGTCTCGACAGTATACTCTCCATATTTATATTGGCCTATCAGATTATTTATTATTTACTATCTACTAGTTGATGTCGTCGTCTATCGCTGATTCTCTATTAAAGCACAATGTACTCAATTCTAAGCAACAACAAACTATTGTATTAAATGTTAACTAGATTACTGCATTTTTACATTATCTTGTATTGCTTCGAATCGGTTAAGAAGTCAATCTAAATTAGGATTAATTCAAAGCGTAAAGACACGGTAGAGTTCAACCGGTGATATGTTACAGAGATTTTTACTTAACTCCTTTCAGTTCATTAGTAAGCACCAATTTTAAATTAAACAATTAAAAACATGATTACATAATATTAATTAGATTGAAATTATGAATAAGAGTTCAGAAAAATAAAAATTGCGCACCTATCATATTCGGACGTTCCATTTCCATTAGAATGAGCTAATGCAAAGCATAAACTTAGAAAAACTAATGTAGAAATTGAGCTTACATAGCTCTCTCGTGCTAAAAATTTATTTTTTTTATTAGTAAAATTGAAACATATATGTATATGTTTAAAAATATACTAAACTGTGTTTGTCGAATTTAGTATTAGTAATGGTATAAGTGCAAACATTATTGCGAAAAAAATTTCATAAATGTTATACGTTTAATGTTGTTACAAGAAAATAAAGATGATACAGAAGCGATACTTACATGCAGCAACTTTGTACATTGTGGTAATGTTAGTGTGACGAAAAAAATCAATAGATTGACCTTTTTTATATTTTTATATCACGAAATATACGATATAATCTTTTTTCACCAATACCAGTAGTACCTTACGCTGGATTAGAGAATTCTAATGTTTCCGATGTAATTATGAAACACATATTACTATTTACAACAATGATGCAGAAATCACCTTCAAAGTAAATTTGTATAGTATTAAAATACCAACTGATAAGAGACTGAAAATAGGAAAAGAAAGAGATGGTGATAATAAAGTTTATCTTATCTGGTAGTAACTTAATATGTTGCTGAATCTTATGCAACTACTCCCTCCTCACACTGCGAGACTAATTACTTGAAAAATTCCTTTACAAGGATTGTCGAGTTGTCACACTTCATATCTAAATTTTCACACATTAACGTTATTTTCAAATCATTTTCATTTAATCTGTTAAAATTATTTTAAATTAGGTAAAGATGTGCAAATTGCTTTTTTTCTTATGCCATTGAATGCAGGATTTTATTGTAGTATACAAGGTTTGTACTATTTAAGTAAAATTGATTTTATTTCTAAAATGTAAGAAATTCTGTGTGCGATAAAAGCTATAAATCACTTAAAATATTGATTTATGCTAATGAAATAAATGATATCATTATACTTTATTAATAGAGACATAAATGAATTAAAACATCTACATTGATTCGAGTAAAGTAAATACTTGTGATATGCATAATAGAGGGAAAATAAAAATCAAATGATAGATATTAATTGTAATTATATTTCCATCTTTGGATGGAAACCATACTTCCATATAATAAGATATGATAATCGGAACTCTTTCTGTATGCATTGGAAGATCATAAAATGCATTTTAAGTGCGTAACATTTCTATACATTTGGTAAAATTTTTAAAAATAATTTTCACTGAGCTACTAGACATATACTAAGAAAATTAAAAACTTTACATTATTTCTCGGAATATTTGATACTCTAATAGTAATACACTCTAGAAAATTTTACAGTTGTTAAATTTCGAATATAAAATATGAAATAATCAATTTATATTAATATAAAATTGTTTAATATGATCCCATTATGAAGTGGTACAGAAGTGGATTGTTCTTCCCGGTGGAAAAATTACCCACGGGGAGAAAACATTGTGGAAAATAATGGATGTACTATTTTTCTTTACGACTGATTGAAAAATCGCGACCAATGAAGCCCATTCGGGTATAAAAATTTACCACTGATATAATGGATATGAGGTCGTGATGAGCGAAGAATTAGCATTCGCTAACATTTAGGACCCGAAACGAAACCTGGTTTGTTGATCTTATTTTATGTATTAACCCAAAATACAAAAATAAATTAATACTAATTGCAGTCAAGTTTAAGTAAAAACAATATTTTGCATACCTTGATAAAAAAAAAGAACAATTAAAATATAATCTAAATCATTAATCTGTTCTATATACGATTAATGATACGTAGCAATCGAAGAATAAAAGAATTAACATAAACTTTAAAGGGGCCGATGATCATAATTAGATCACGGTAAACATTGCCGTAGATATTTTCGGATCGTGCACGTGCGTTCTAACTACGTCAAGTTGTGTCATATAATATGATATAATTCAACTTGTAATATATAAATATTATTAATATGTATAATTAACGTACCATTAAGCCTGTGACTATATTTAGTAAGTATCCATACACGCTTCGATTATGTGATTTCCAATTTCGGAGATCAATTATCACGATCGTAATATGTTCCGTAAGTAGTAACAATGAATTCCGATTCTAAAAATAACATAAGAAGATAAGTATTTGTATCTGCTAAGTCATGGTATTTTTATTACTCATATCGATGAAAAACATCACGAATACTTTTGATAGCAAGAAAATTCATTCTAATATTTTATATTTTTTGGCTACAATCACAAATTATTCGTGTATAGAACACAATATATACTAAACGGTAAAGATCAAGCGAAAGTTTAATCGAAAGAGGAAGAGGTACGAATCTTGTATACAATGGCGTTTGATATTCTACGCGAATCGATTATTATTTTAATTAATATTTAATGATTATTAAAAAAATATTTTTTAATTGTGCTTAATTTGACGCGAAAATAGTGTCAAATTAAAATAGGGTTTTGTTTATTATTTTCGTTTCATAAATACTACGAATATAATTCAAATAATGTTGATATTTTTCGGTGACATGACAATGAATTTCAAATTAAAATTATTAGATCGAAGCGGATTATATAATTTTAAAATTTTTAAATTTCATACATGATAATTCGAAAAATATAGGTCTCAAAATTATTAAGGACAGAAGGATAGTAAGTATGACAATGACTAAACACAAAATATCCGCGTAACATAGGTAACAACATAGGAAAGAAAAGTATCGATGATATTGCTGTGATGCAAAATATGCGCGAAGGTTAAAAGGTAACTAACAGAAACGTTGAGGACAATATAGTAATAAAGAACTTATCGACAGACAGGTAAATAGATGAATTGTTAAATCGTGAAAAAAATGCGCTCCATGTAGTAAGTACTCTTTTGTTTTGTTTTTCAAATTACTAACAGTACTACTATCAATATTATTGAAGTTGGCACGGCGAAATTGAGTATTGCATTGCAACTATCTATATATATAGTTCTATAAATGGCGTTTATAATTATTACTTTAATGCTCTTAAAATAATTATGAAATAAAATAATTATGATTATAGAGATGAAAAGTTGTGATTTTGAGAATAGGCACTCCTAGAAATTAATAGGATTAATTATAAAAAAAGAATGTCCACCAGTTGGTAAAACTTAAATTTTTTCTAAAAACTCTCATCACTTTCATATCTGATCATGATATGAAATTCTACATATTGCATTAATTCATAAATTTCTTTGACATGAAATGTCGCGTTCTCGCAATATACAGAAATCATTCATAGATTTCGCTGTTGCAAAATTATCGCATCATCGCATAATTATATGATAGTGAAAAATTAAAGTAGGAAGTTAAACTTTATTGCATGTAAAACTATGTAGGTAACTATACATCTTTATAACTATTGGTAAGGTATACTTCTTTATACTGAATAAATATTACTAATTTATCGCTAATTTTATAGGATATTGTTTTCATTGCAAGTTGAAAAATATTGTCTGGACATTTCTCCAGGAATGTTCAAACTTTTTATCTTCTATATTCGTTATTTTGAATTATTTTGAGATTTTCAACGCTATATAAATACAAATATCATTATTGAAATCATAAGGAATATATATTAGTTCACATATCCAAAAGAATTCGACATTAATCTTATTAATGTCACTGTGCTGAAAGCATTGCAATTTTATATTTAATCTAAACTTACTGTCTATTTTACTATATATTATGTTCACTATACCACCTATAGTAGCAATGGTGAGCATAAGTCAAACAAAATATCCACAAGTTTTACACTTTCGTCCTCAATTGCCAAAGAAATATTAAAATACTTAGACCGTTGTCGTCTCTAGATATGCAAACATACAATGACATGGATGTTTCATACTTAATCTGTATTTTGAAAGAATTTACTATTCACTATCTTTTCAGCCCAATCTTTATACTGCTCTATATCTATATATTAGATATTGGCGTGCTATATTCATTTCGACTAACAATAACAAACAATCGTAGGATAAGTTGATAGGGAACATTGACCTGATTCGAATGGGATTCTTAAATATTTTTATTTAGTAGTCTCCCATATTTTAATTCAGTATTGATTGGAATCACTCTGTTCTGACCATGAACATTTATTTATCAAAGCTTTTTCATTGCGTTGTTCCATTTCTCTGCTGGATAGTTAAAGATTTTTGAATTTGCCTTGACAACTTTCATCAAATTTAATCGTACTAAGTCTAAGATTTCCTGTTAATTATCCGTTGAATAAAAAAATTTGTCACATTATCGGTCGACGAGAACACACCATGTCAACTTAACTTTTGTAGACGTTAGATTGCCACTCCCTCCCCAAATAAGCGAAAATATAATTCTAAAAAAACAAAAGGATCGCTCGAATAATTTTCCGTTTATTAGTTACTCAAAGATTCAAAAGTCATAATTTTAAAAAATTGTAATATATTTTTAGGGTTTCAAAAATGCGAAAACTCATTATTTAAAAAAAATCGCTACGTCCTGTAAAATAAATTAGAGCTCTATTGGTTCCCGAAAAAACGCCTCGAACCGCCAATGAATAATTCACAGCAAATTATGGGCCATCAATTATTTAAACAATTCTCCCATTACAAGATAACAGAGTTATCTCGTGGGCTACAACCTAATATGAAAAAGATCAGTTTCTGGGAAATATATCTGGAATAATAATTGTTAAAATTAAAAATTCTACTTAAGTCAACTCATATGAGAGCGACTATAATAGTTTTACAGGTCTTACAGTCATTTTTATGAACTTATATAATTATAAGTGTAGTCAAGGAATACTCTGACTTATTATAATTAGATTCTTTTATAAAAATGACTGTAACGCCTACAAAACTATTAATTAATTGCATAAGTATTAAAAGCATTAAAATTTTAATTCTAATTCAACGAGGAACTGAGTGTTAATCACGTGTTTATATGATCTATCACTTTGAACCTAACTAATGTTTTTATATTTTAAATCGAATTAAAGATACAATGTACAGATAATTTTTTTTTCCGAAATGGCTAAAATTAAAAATATTATATTTTTAATGCTAAACCTACCACCGTAACGTTCTAATGAAGAGTACAAAAATTAAGAGCTTTAAATTAACTTCATACTACAAGCTACAGTACCCCAACATTTACTATCCCGTAGAATATTATTATTTAGAACCTTGCTTGGTGCATCACTGACTGCCGCGAGAAAGCATAGCTTAGAAATTAACATGGCCTTATTGTTAAGAATCTCACACAGACGTCAAAGTTTTGTGCCAATCTGACTTGACCTGATATATCACACAGATAATACCATAACAATTGAAGAAAAAGATCAGGTTAAATTAAATATGCTTGCTCAATTAAATTGACTAATGATTTTTATTATTTTGTTTTTTGTTTTATACAAATCAAAAAATGTTTCTTGCTTAACTTAAGATCTAATTAAGTATAATATAAAATTATAAAAATTTAATAACCACAATGAAACAATATCATTTCAATATTTGGAAGTATGTCTATTAGTTAAAATCCATTGGTTAATGTTCGATGAAAACTATTTTAAGAGCAAATCTTTATACGGAAAATAAAGGTCTGTATATTTCATATTTGCTTTTATCCAACGGTTAACTTTACTGTTTAGTTCAGAAGTGAAGTAATTCTTCCATGCCCCAACTTCATTTTTATGTTTGAAATCGAACCTTTGCATTATATAGTAAGCTAATTCTTCGTATTGAGTTTCGGTGTACGACTTGCCCAATACTACTGCAATTTCTCTTATTGCTGGTAGAGGATCCTTAGAGAAATATATATTTTCAGTATAAAACGTATTCTATTGATTAGATTTCTTTATTTATATATTTTTAATCTACTTACAGCAGAAATTTCTTCGTAAAATGTTAAGAAAACATTTGGATTACTTCGTTCGGCCCAAGCTTCCTTCAAATGTTCCCAATATGGAGAAAAAGCAACTATAATAAATTTTGATATTTATATAAGAAATAACCATTGATAGAAAAGTATTAATAACTTCCATTAAACCATTGATAAAATCATAGTTTTCTATTATTAATAATTGACTATTCGAAGAAATTAAAAGAATTAAGAATCATAAACATATATATAATTTCAATATTTAAATATAAAACTCGTCAAATAGTTCTCTGAAAGTAAAGAAACTAAAAATAATTATATAATTTAATCGTATAATTACCAAGATCATTTTGAAAATAACTCCAAAACTTTTCGAAACTTCCAACGTACTGTATATTTTTAAAAGATTTCTGGAGGAGATAACTGGATACTAAAACATCCTTCGGATTACGTGCAACATATATGACCTAAAAAAAAGATAATTTTAAATAGTGATAATTTAAATAAATATTATCGATGGTAATTTATTTAATATATGAATTATCTCTCATTTCAAGTTAATTTTACCTTGGCGCCGGAATTCAGAAGTTCTGGAAGTAAACTGAATGGTAAATGTGTATTTATAAATCTAGGCCTGTATGAACTTCCTGTATTTTCGGTCACTATTGGCACACTAAAATTTTCAGTTTAAACATAACAAAAAGAAAACATATCTAAAATTTTTTAGTTACAATAGGAATAATAATACACTAAGGATAAAAAATAAATATTAACCTTAGAAACATGTATCGATTATTGAGTGCTAAATCATTTGCACTAGCATAATCCAGATTATTGCTCAATAGCCACACTATTTCCTGAATCCATGCAGCTCCTTTACAGAAATATTAATTAAGATAATTGTGAGATGCATAGCTAATAAATATAGTTTAAAGCTGTAATTTGTTTCGAACATTACCTGCTCTTGGATATGTTATCACGAATATATCATTAGATCTAACCTCGAAGTGCTCATACACTGAGCTATATAATTCATCAGTAGTTACATTTATAAACCATTTTTTGTCTCCAATCATCGTCCATGGTCTTTCATATCCTCTAAAGTCCTTTTGAAGGGTAGATTGTATTCTGTCATCCAAATGATGATGTTTGAATAATGGAGAAGATCTATAAGAACATTTGACATTATATCTTTCATATTGCGTCTAAATAATTTTTTTAAGAAGAACATTGTCGTTTTATATCAGAGTACTCTATTTATAACTAGATAAGTAGGAAAAGAAAACTATAAGCTCAAAAGAACGCTATAGGAGTTTCATTATTGCAAAATAATTGATACATGTTCCAGTTACACTATTACAAAATAATATACTATTTTCTGGAAAATGTCACAATTAAAATTTTGTTTATAATAAATTACAAAACTCGGTCACACGTATACGAATCGATATTTCGTGAAATAACTAGTTATGTATCATTCAACCGAATGAATATCTGATATTTATAAGGAAAAGCTTTTCTAAGAAAGTGTATAAATATATTTTTTAATGGAAATGTATCTGTATCACCTTAGTATGTATAAAGTAAGGGGACAACTATAGAAGACAGTGAGTAGTTCAATATGATTAAATAATGTATATTTTATATATATATATATATATATATATATATATATATATATATCGCGTGCAAAGCTAATGAGCTAATATGAGGAGAGAATCTTGAGATAATAGAGGTGCACTTAAACGAGTGAACATAGATTCAGTCGACTCGTCGCTTAATTAAAATAAGAATATGTTTACTTTTATTAGAAAGTCGGAGTTTTAATTGAATTCACGTGAAATAAATTTTCCATACAAGAATATTCTTGAAAACTTTGTTTATATAGTTAATAATTACCGTTATTAAATTGTTCTTTTTTACTATTATTACAAATAAAATTTATTATTATTTTACTCTGATGCTTTTTATCTTGTAAAAGTAGAACAAAAATTGTTAACCTTGCATATGAGGTACTTGTACCATTCACTAACTATAACATTACAATATATATGAATGTTCTTTTCAGAAGCAAATATCACCTTCAAATCATTTGACTCTGTACTTCACGAATACTTTATTTACTAATAGGAAACTTCCAAATAATATTAGAGAAGTCGACTGTTCGTTTGAACGGTCGTCAAAGCTCCAGCTAGTTTTTGGCACGTTCAAATTATATATATATATTATATATATATATATATATATATATATATATATATATATATATATATATATTAATAAAAATTTGATTTTTTAAGTGAATATTATTTACGAGATATAAAGCTCATATTAACTCACTATTAGAAAATTCAAACTATTTATAAGTTGCATTATGAACATGCAATTCTTAGGTATTGATTTTTTGATACACTTACCGTAACTGTTAATAAAAATAAAAACACGTATGATGTGAATTGCAATAGAGTAATTAACGTACCTTTTGCCTGCATAAGATGAGGCAAAGCATATTACAAGAATAGCTAATAAGTAGATGGCCTTAAAATAGGTGTCCAGTGCTAAAACTAAATTAATTATTGTTAGAAAGTCACTATGAATACTATACATTTCAAATTATTTGTATCATCTACTTGTACCTAACATCCATACAAGTATGGATTTGTACTTTGAAACTGTTACAATGATTTAAAATTAGGCATATTAAAACGGTTTATTAACATCAATATAGTAACATAAAGAAAATAAAATTGGAGTTATAATAGTACTATACTTACATGTGGACATTTTACACATTATGACAACTGCCAGTAACGCGCCGAACGAACGTTTCCGTTTGTTTTATGGCAAAGAATGCGTACGTTATTGGCGAGATTATAAAATAGAGATTATTTATATGGTTATATTTATATAAAACCATTTGATCTTAAGTTTGAATTAGATAATAAGTTTTGATTGTCATATATTATCATAAAGCTCTTCATTACTATGCGCAATTGCAGCAAAGCGACTGAGCTCATCTTCAGAACATGTTCCGAGGAAATACCCTGATAACTAACTAGAAATATGGAAGTAATTTATAAAAGCCGCCAACTGTAGAATCTCATTTATTTAAAGTCAACCGTCGATGAATTGCCGGATATAATGCTTCCTCGCAGTAGCTCTTACTTTTTTGTGAATTGTCTGTAAATGATTGTAAGTTACTAATGTAGAAATTAATTATGAACTATTTAAAATCGAAAAAAGATATAATATACCTATTAGATTTAGATAATATATGAAACAATCTAGAAAATAAATTCGTTCAAATATATTGAAATATTTCGTCTCAGTTTCACGTGCAAGGCAATCTTATTTCCCAGCGTGACTGTTCTTTGTTATTTTACCCTACATACGAACCAAAATTAGATCTGACATTATGGCCATTATGTCAATAGGTGAAAAACTATAATATTTTCGAGAATTCTAGTTCATTGGCGTGAACGTCACTGAGTTTTATATTTCTCGTGAAATTCTTAACGATTTCAAGCTTTAAAATCAAATTATAATGATGCTGCGAGGTGATAATGAGATTTAAGAACAAAACTGCCTGAAACGTGCTAGTACTTCACACGAAATTACTGTTGCCCCATTAACCCTGAAATATCTAAAATGGTATTAATCGGGTACGGAATTTTTGAAACTAGAAACGCGTAATTAAGCTGCGACGGTCTTATCAAATATATACTCCAGGTGGGTAAATATAAAAATACACATTTATTGTATTAAGCCGATAAAACATAATTCAATCGAAGTATTTCCAGCGCTATAGCTATAGAGAAAAAATTTTCATACATCTATGTAACAATTTGTATTTTCTAAGCCAACCATTATTAAATCAGCACATTTTTGTAAAAAAAAGTCAGCACTAGCGTGCATGTTCTATCAATTCAAATAAATAGTAACCTTGTGAATAATAACTTTGAGCCTAAAGTTAACCCTTTTCTTCATAATAAAGGTTCGGAAAATATATCAAAACATCGTCGCCTTTCACAATTTAGAAAGGATTTTGTTTTATACCTCATATGCAGCATTTTATAGGTATTCCCTACAGAAGCCATGTTCATGGAGGCATTATCGATCCTTATTTTATTTTTAAACCGGTCCATTTCAATTTATAAGTTAATCTTTTGCTTTAAATCATAATAGAAAATGGAATTTAGGCAAAATAACTAAAGCTATCGTAAGATACGCTATTACCTCAAATGTCAATTATTTTGGGTCATAAATCTTTGTCTGCCATTTAATGTAGAAAATGGCATCTAGTTCTGTGAATCGGTAGTAACTATATTAATTGATATATAAAGTTATATATATATATATATATATATATATATATATATATATATATATACGAGGTATGTTCAAATAATAAGATTACTTTGCAAATATCGACGGCTACGTCTGTTCGATTATCGATTTTTTTTATTTTGGCAGAATTGGTATAGGTATGCCGAACATATATTCGCGGTTTTAGCTCTATAGCATTATTTGTTTGTTTGTGACAGGTATACAAAGTTATAAGTGTTTCGTGTGCTCGATGATTTTCTTTTACCAAAAAAATGAAGCAAAGAGTTGGCATTAAATTGTATGTCAACAATGGAATTCAGTGCTCTAAAACTTTTAAAATGATGACAGTTGCATACGGTGAGTCTACTTTATGTAAAATGAATGTGTAGAACTGGTACAAGCTGTTCCAAGAAAGCCGAGAGAATGTCGAAGACGAACCTCGCCCTGGATGGCCAAGCACATCAACAACAGATGAAAACATTCCAACAGTGCAAAATATTGTGTTAAAAAGTCGTCGAATTATTATCGGAAAAGTTGCTGAAGATTTTGACATATCGATTGGCTCATGCCATGCTATTTTTCGGATGTTTTGGGCATGAGACGTGTTTCAGCGTAATTCGTTTCAAAACTGCTCAATTTTTATCAAAAGAACCGTCGCATGATCATAGCTAAGGAGATATTGATTTAAATCAATAATGATAATGATTTTCTCAAAAGGGTTATAACTGGTAATAATTTGTGGGTTTGTTGTTATGACGTCGAAAATAAAGCCCAATCTTCCCAATAGAAGATCCCAGAAGAACCAAGACCAAAGAAAGCACGCCAAGTTAGATCAAATGTCAACGTTTCGTTCGCTGTCTTTTTGGATTACTATGGCGTAGAGCATGAAGGATTCTTTATACAAGGCTTTATAGTCGATAAGGAGTACCACCTTGATGTTACACACTGTTTGCAAGAGGCGATAAGCGAAAAACGTCAGGAAATTTTGAAAAACAATTCGTGACTTTTGCATCACCATAATGCACTTGCTCATTCATTGTTATTTGTGAGAGAGTTTTTGGCCAAAATCAATACTACAGTCATGTCTCAGCTTCTATATTCGCCAGATTTGGCACCCAGTGATTTTTTTCTTTTGCCAAATCTGAAAAACCGATGAAAAGACATTGATTTTCAAGGATTGACGATATACAAACTGCATCGCTCAAGCAACTCAAGGCTATAAAAAAAAATTATTATCAGAAGTGCTTCGATGATTGGAAAAAGCGTTGGCATAAGTGTATTATATCTGAGGGGGGTTGCTTTGAATGGGACAACATAAATATTGAGTAATAAATAAATATTTTTTGAAAAAAACCAAACAGTCACCTTATTATTTGAATACACCTCGTATACATATACATATATATACCAACATTTATCCATGTTGGTATACGAAAGGTACAAGCCAGGAAACAAAAAAGGAAAAGCTTTTCATTTCAGATTTTTCAAAGCAGACTAAAGAAACATGAATAATGATTATAAAAAATGCTAAAAAGTTTTTAATATTTTTTTATACGTCTACTTAAAATGCAAATACATATTAGCTCTTATTTCTGATGTCAAAATAATTTGTTATTATAAAGAACAAATTCGATCAGGATTATTTGAGCGTTTTAAATTAAATGAAGTTTATTAAGGTATTTGAATATTTAATATGATATATTCTATTCTGGATTTATAATGCAAGCATCGTTTGTAATTGATTTGCAATAATGAAATAATCAGAAGAGGATTAATTCAATCTAATTGATTCAAATACTTCTTATTCGTTACACGTGAATATCAAATTTATTTCCTCATATAATTTTTTATTATTCTGTCCTATAAACCTACAAAAATAGATTTGAGAAAGATTATCAGTATATCTTCCTGAACTTTCTTCTTTACAAAGAAAACATATGTTGAATATGTTTTCAAATGTAATCTTTATATACTATTTTAATTAAAATTTTAAACGGAAGGTATGTAATTATATATATTTTTTTAATATACAGCATTCAAATAGGTATATAAATATAGATATAGATATTATAGATACTATATTTTTATATGTAATAATTCGTTTCAATAATGCCCAAAAAATTGTTTAACGATCAATTGATATAAAACTTTTAATCTTAAGGAAATAATTTTTTTTACCAATTTTTTTTCTTGAGTATTTTACGTTTCAGCAAAATTTTTGTTCGGTAAATATTAACACCTCCCCCCAAACTTAATATCAATATAGTCATGATTATTATCAATTTCATGATTATTTTAACTTTTGAGGTCATACAGAATTATGGCCCGAGTTTACAAGATATAATTATACTTTTTAATAATAAAGAATTAATCCATTATCTACGTATAAGAAATAAAATTACCTACATTATTTCAAACGATTTTCCTTATATACATGTGCTTACGCTAACTGTGAATAAAATCTTAATTTACATAGTGTATTAAATATTAGTATATTATGACTTACCTATGATTCTTAGAAACTACACATAAAAGAAAATCGATTTACACTTACTTGAAACATAATAAAAGAAATAAATATTTTAATAAATTTATAAAAGGGAAGAAATTAATATGTAACATAAAATATAATCAAGTACAGTTACTTATACAACATAAGTCTGGTAAAAAACTGGAAATCTTGATCTTTTTTTTGTGAACGCGTTCTTTAAAAGATGAAATTAGATATAATTTCACAGTGATGCATATAAGCTTAACTCGCCAACGCGACTGGTTCTTCTCATTTATTTTATTTAACGTAACACCTCCGCGGCTTGCTCCTGCAGAAAGATGATTGTACTATCTGCCAATAACAGCGTTTGTAATACAGAGGTAATGAGAAGCGAAAAAAACGGGGGAAGTGGTATTTACGCATAGCGTTGCTCGGCTTGTACAGTCCTGTAAACTCTTAGGGCAACAGGTAGCTTGATATCAGATTCTAATAATGGGCAAATTCGCAGATATAATTTCAATATGCTCGGGAATGCCGTAATCTTTAACGACGCAAACGACGGGTACAACGTTTCTGCCTTGCCCTATTTTACATTTTTTAATTCGCCTGTATGAAATAGTAATTATTTATTACAATTGTTGTATATCAAATTTATTAAATTCTCTACTATTACAAAATTACTAACGTGACAATTCATAAATTAATAAATTAGTCGACTAACACCGACGGAACAGAAACATAATATAGTTCAATTTTAATTCTAGCACATTAATTTTTATGCCATTATTTTCAAAATATTTTTGTATTTTTAAGGGACCACTGGCCGAAGGATGCCGGCCTACGTGATCACGCGAAACTACACGCCTGCTCTAAACTTTCTTATCGTCAGCCCTCGTAAAGAGACAAACACTGAATTATAACCGGGGAGCGTCGATTTGGAGCTTGATCGTTCTCTTCAATTCTCTCCCTTTCACCCACGCTTTAATCCCTGCTTAATGCAAGTTTCTTCAAGATTATAAACGAGTTTAAGTGCGCCGGGGCAGGATGAAAAGGGGGGGGGGGTAAGATAAAGCTAGTAAAATGAGAAGTTCGTCTCGCCGTAGATTTATTTCCCGATAACCTTTATCTGGTTGGGGTCTCGGTTTCGGCTGGCTTTATAGCCACTCGTCGCTAATAGCGTAATTTTTTTTTTTTTGTTTTTTGTTTTTTTTTTTTTTTATTCTGGTTACTCGCTCAACCATGCGAACCGAATAGGGTGTACGAAGTGTATGCATTAATTGAGCGAACTTAATTTATCGTATATACGTAAGCGTATGAGCAAGGTTCAATTTGAACGAAAATACTTCTTCTTCATCTTTTTTTCTTTTTAAGCCGATCACGAAAATCTCGATAATTCGGATGGATTCAATAATCGAAATTAAACAATGGAGTAAAATAATTTTTCTCCGACTTTGGTTTGAATATATTATAATTTAAATTCAAGATAGATTTTGAAAAATAACGTAACAATCGAGTGATTGAAACTTTAACACGTGCTTTCGTTTATTTTCTTAGAACTTCGGAATAATTAAATCAATTCATAAAATTCATTAAAGTTTAAATTGAATAAAATAAATTAATACTAGATTTTTAATGGAATTACGTATTTTTTCAAATAATCTAACTCTGATTTCTAGAAAGCAGGCCGTGTCTACAATAAAAATAAATGAAGATTTAATTTTCGTACGCTGCGCACCACAGCAAATCCTCGGATTTGATAACGAGAGATCGGTCGGCGGTAGAGAGCCGACTTCGGATTAACAGACCTCGAACGTCAGACGCAATTGCGCGATCATAGATATAGCTCGTATCGATTGTCCCGTTGGACGACGATCGGCGTTGGGCTTCGGGATCGCGACGGCTGATCGATGACCGATATCCATCGAGGAAAGCGCGTTTTCTCCTCGTCCCGAGCATTCCGCGTGAATGCGCCTTAATTCGTTCTCGTGGCTCTGGCGCCATTGAAAAACGTATCGACTGTACGAGAGTTTCGTGCAAATTTATGCGTCGTAAAAATTCCAGCAACAATGTCTCACGCCTCTTCGCCGTGATGGATGTAATAAATGAGAAATTTTCGAAATGATTAATGGTCTTTTGCGAGCAACGGCGTAGGAATACAAAACTACGTTGATCAATGCTGTCATTTAACTCGACGGGGAGAAGTGCCTTGATTAATTTTCAAAAGGACTTTGTACAATTTATTGAAATAGTTTCGTAATTTAGTAACAAATTTGCAATTTTCGATAGTTCAGCCATGCGGTTTTCTCGTTCCTCGTGATAGAAAACTTTCGTGTATGACCGAAAAGCCAGACAAGAATATTTGTGATTAATGCATGAAAAAAATTATTAATAACGCTCTAACGACAAGGTGACGATTATAGTACGATTTTTTGGCTTTCATATGATTATTCGTGAAATAATCTGTAAATTAATTTACACAGTTTGTAAGGTGAATATTGGAATTTTATGATCTTATTGGAATATACAATTTTGCGTGTTTGTGATCTATCAATGAATAGAGATTTTCAATGCGATACCGATACAACAGATCTTAGGCTTTTTATTTACCATGAAAATTCGTAGTAGAATGCCAAAAAGGCACGTGAATAAAAGTATGTATTTGAAATACAAGACTGTACCGGCTTTTTGTAATTCTCATGTTTTGTACCGGATTCGACGAGAGAATAAAGATCAGTGAAGAAACAGCCATTTTTAAATTCTATCGATGGCCCTTCGACCGATCGGCTCGGATTGTCGCCGCTCCTCAATTTTAGCCGCGGATTATTATTACGCGGACTCCAGTCCCTACGCTCGGTTCATTTTCACTTAAAGATGGATAATTATCGCTCCGCAATTTCTACTAACAACGCAATAGATCCATTTTACGCTGAATACCTTCGGGTTCGATAAGTGCTCCTACTGTATGCATATCTGGTTGTAGTATAGAAAATATATTACTTAGTCCCGATGGAAACGCACGAAAGAAACTGTATTGAGCTGATACTACAACAGTCTACACTAGATAAGCGTATATAAGCGTAGATAAGTCTACTGTTAATTGCAATGCGCACTAGGTAGTAGAACAAAAAAATCGCTGATTTCAACAGGAGAGAGGGAGAGAGAGAGGGAGAGAGACAGTTCATAAACGATCCAGGTGAAGACGCCCGTTTTTATCATCGACGGTAAATATGTTACAAATCGCGTGCGGATATATAAGAGAGTCGGCGGGATAAGGTGCAGCATACTTGCTGCAGGGGAGATGAGGTGCGCAGCAAAAAGGAAGCTGCGTTTCACCATTGCATTTGCTTATAGAGGGGTGCCGAGAGTGAGAGAGAGAGAGAGAGAGAGAGAGAGAGAGAGAGAGAGAGAGAGAGAGAGAGCGAGTAATAGAGGGGTGGGTCGGGCAGAGAGCAGTTCAAATACATCGAATGCGAGTGCGCTCTGTCGCCGGGCTGCGTGCGCGCCTATATAAATATAATACGCTTCGAGAACGCGGCGGGGAGAAAAATTCGGTGACGCTTTTATATATCGCCGAGGGAGCGCAATAATTTACGAGCCCGACCGGCCCAAGGCGGAGCGCGCGCGCGCGCGACTCTTATCAGGCCGTAGCGTCGCGTCGCCGCGCGCCGTTTCGCGGCGAGGGGTGTCTTTTTAATAGCTCCACCCCCACCCCACCCGATCATCGGCGTTGTGTGATTTGCTCCGGTCCTATACTTGCACGGGCAAGTATAGGCATTTATGTATATGTGAAGGAGATCGCAGGGAAATTCCGCTGAATTATGGAGTATATAAAATAATAAACGTTAAAAACTCATAATCTATTATAATGCGTGAATGCGTGTATTTACGCGCGAAGTTTTAATTTCGCAATTCTATCGTAAAATAAAGTTATATTTTGTTAATTTCCTATAAAAAGGATCCTCGAGAATGCTCTTTTATCATTACGTGAATTATTTCGTTAAGGTACTCTTAAAAAGTAAGTAAAATCTTTTTTTTTTTAAATGAGTCAAAATTTTGATATTTGACTTTTTTACGTAAACATTTACAAAGTAAGCGCATTCGATTAAAATTTAATTTTACTATTATTAGATAATGAACGTGGAGATTATTTTGGAATTGGGTATTTCTGTTCTTGATTCTATTTCGTGTTTCTTTGTTTGAATTTCCTTTGGCAAATTCTCACGATAATTTATGTCGAAATTGAAAAAAAGGATCGAACTCGATGCATCTGCTATATTGAACTATATGCACTTTGCTGATAAATGGATTATACATAGACAGACAGTGCCGACTCCGTGGACTTTAATTAAATAAAATTAAAAAAAAATACAAATAAAAATACCAACGAGTTCGTTGTACACGAGATTTTATCGAGAATCAAGATAATAATAGAAAAATTATAATTGTTACGCGACCCTGTGTATTTTCATATTTTCATACACGGACAATGCCGGCATTATGTCGACGTGCGTTCAATTACAGCTACAAGGTGTTTCTTATTATCGTTATATGCGCTGAAGATACGGAGAGCGCGCGCTGCGAGGCCGACGCCGATCGGCGAGGATGAAAAATCCATTCTGGCCAGCCCCGCGCGTTCGCGTCAATGCTCGACGGCCATTGTGCGAAAAATTCAACGGATTCTATTATTCGCCAGAGCGGACAGCGCATTTTGCGGAATTTCTTCGTCGAATCGGGACGCGCGGTAAGTTGAGACGCGTGCGGTAGGAATTGTCCGCGACGTTCGCAAGCTCAGAGTTATACAGCTGTCAGATCGAAAATTCCTTTCAGGATGACTTTTTATGGAATCGGCCGTTTGTTTCTCGCGAACGAGGGATTTTGCTAACGGCGCTAATGCAGCATGTTCTCCTACTATCGGCTCTTCGGCTCGTTCGCCGAAAGCGCGTGTTGAAGGGACTGCGTTTTTGAAAGTTGTCGCAGCGCCGAGCCTCAGAATTCCTTATACAATTGCAATGCAAACTTTTATCGCGACATTCTAAGAAAAATGCGAATGACCATATTATGTAAATTTTGATTCGAAGATGGGAAAAAGAAAACGAGTCACCGCTTCATGTATTTAATGCACAAATAATTCTTTATTCATGCAGAAATGACACAAAAAAGAATTCCCACGACGATAAATTCATTGGCAAAGCGTAGATTCAACTATATATGTAAACATAATATTTAAGTAAAGAGATCGTAGTAAAATATTCGGTTCAAACTACTTTAGGGATCTGTACTTACGTACTGTGTACACATGCGGCTGAGAACGTGCAAACATTCTAAAATTATATATATATATATATATATATATATATATATATATATATATATATATAAATTTTTTCGTGAAAGTATACAAATCCACAGTGACTTTACATTGTTCTTCAAGCTATGCACGTATCTCTATAAATATACCATTTATTTCCGTTCTTACGAATAATTCGCCAATTATGATTAACCGCGCGATCGTTCGACAATCTTTACTTCGACAGCCGGTATCTGTCCCCCTTCCTTTATCATGCTGTTTATTACCTTATATTTAACTGTTTCTCTTTCTCTCTCTTTCTCGCCTTGCCTCCTCGTTTAAAAGCGCGTGGCGCAGTCAGGCAGCGCAGAACTTAAAAGACACTTGACAGCAATAATGCCGGGCGCTCCCGTGGCGTAAAAAATAAACGTCGCGCGCGAGACCGCGCCGTTCGCGATTATCCGCGCGGCGTACGGATAGTCGGAATATATATATATATATATATATATATATATATATATATAATCCCACCGAGTTATTTCTATTCAGCTATACGCGAAGGGTCATTCAATAACTTCTGCATTTAACCGAGGGGTTTTGGGTGGAGGGGGGGGGGAGATAGGCAGAGGAGGTGCTTTTATTTACGAAGCCGCTTGAATTAAGCGATTGACGCACCACGCGAAAGAGTTCGCTATTCACCGCGCATCCTGTTTTCTTTCCGGGAAGGCGCCGTGGGCATTCAGCGCTCTCTCGCGGCGTAATTCTTTGGCGCGCTCCCTCGGCGAATCGTTAACAATTTGGCTTTTTTTTCTCCCCGCCCCCCACCACCCAACCCTCAAGTACCTTTGTTGGTGTATACATAGGCGTTTGCTGCACAGCTTTTGCGCTTGATTAAGCATCGTCTGACTCGTTCGACGGAGGGAAATAAGTATTAATGTATATTATTTACGCTTCGCTCTCCAGTCTTTTCATCGACAATGTGCCTTAAAATTATACTTAACAAAATTGAATTAATTTGCGGACGATCCGTTGAATGCAGATGTGGATAAAATTTAACTTCAACTTACGGATGAATTCTGTAACCCCGCAAATTTCATAATACATAAAGATGATTGAAAAAGTTATAAATGTTGTATTGATTAAAAAAGTAAGTGTGCAGACGAGGTACGTTTTTATAAATTCTATAGCTAAAAAGTTTTTTTTTTATTACGTTCTCAGACAAATGAATGTAATATTGAACGAGAAAATAGTATTTCTGAGATATTAATGTATAACGTTACAATTCAATCTTTGGCCGAGTGTTGAATAATTAAAGCGGATGAAAAATAATAGACTATTAAGGGTAACCTGATTTATAACAGTTTTACAATTAATCATGTATTACGAAAAGTAACAGAAGTCTTCTATCATGGATAATTTATCTGATCTATTTCCTTTATTTTTACCTGAATTTTATATCTTATTATCTATAATTTTATATCTAAATACAATCATATATATATATATATATATATATATATATATATATATATATATACTCTTACGAATTTCAATTATTATCGTTTTCCCAATTCCCCATCCGTACTGCCGAGTTATTAAACAACCGAATTACTAAACGGCCATGTAAGTGTCTTAATGCCAACTTGCCCCCACTGGTGCCCAACGCCGCGGATCGTGGCAACGGGGATAAATATGTCGAACCGCCCGTCTGCCACATAGTCGTTAAGTGAACGCACAGACCGGCCCGTTGTATTATTATCCTCGTCTTTTCGAGCACGCCGCGCGCTTTTCGCGGGGGCTCGCCCGCACCACGTGCGCACGTGTGTAAAATACCGCGTCGCGAGCGGATCGCCCAACAGCGCGGACGTATTAAGATGTGAGTATCACCGTTGTGCGCGCGAACGGCTACGCGCCTATATGTGTGTGTGTGTGTGTGTGTGTGCGTGTGTGCGGGAGTTCGCGAGAGGAGCAGCGCAAGAGGAGCCGAGCGCTTGTCCGACCGGTAGGTGTACATACCCATGCAAATGAACGATTTGCATTCGCGAGATGGTCAACTAGCGATACGTTCGTTCGCATCCTCGTTATAAGCAGCTGCTCGTTACCTGCGCTTGCATTTGTCATATTAGTTAGTCGGCTTATTTATTTTAGATAATCCGTCGCGCTTTATATTTTTTGCAAGTGTTAGATTTTTATGCACGATCCTCTATACCTCTTTCTCTCACCCAAAACAGCATTTTGATCAGTCGGAATCATTAATAGGTCGCAATTATTAATTGAATGAGTTTCCACCATTTACCGGTGCCGAACGACCATATAAATAGCGGATAATCGCTGATTTAACAGGGACTCGCTATCACTTGATTAATACCGATTGAAATAGGTAATATAGGCTAGATTGAGTTTGAAATTTCTAGTAGTAATAGTTCAAATGCGTTTTAATAATGGATCAAAGACATTGCATACGTATCGATCTTAATTTTTTTAGTGTCCATTATATCGCATCACTATGGGACCATCGATAGACTGGTTTCTATTCATAAATATAAATAAAGCGGATTAACCTCGTCAAGAGAGAATCGAGAAATTTTTTCGATGACAATTTTCGATACTCCAATAAACATCATAGGATAGAGTTCATTTAGTTCCGAGCGATATTTCGAAATGGCAATGGGTACTAAATCACGGAACATTTACGATTACGAAACTAAAATTCCTGCGTGATACACACACACACACACACACACACACACACACACACACATATGTATGCCATAAAATAGATTTGTTACTCCTAGGCAGGCTGCGAGCTGTTCCGCAAAAAAATTGGGATCTCCGTTAGATGTGTCGCAATGTACATTTTCCCACGAGGGGGGGGGGGGTATGAGGTGCAGTGTGCCAATATCTGCGACGGGGTTGTCCGTGACCGCGCACGAATCGCTCGGGGTCATTACGGCAATGAGGCGCCAGTTCTCTTTATTCATTGCTTTCTCTCTCTCTCTCTCTCTCTCTCTCTCTCTCTCTCTCTCCTTCCCCTCCTCCTCCTGCACTCTCCGCCCTTCATAGATATATCTACTTTGTCCAGCTCGCTTCCCAACCACCTCCTCTATCTCGTCCACCATCGCCAATACGTATATACTCCTCTCTCAATTAGCCATCGTCGAAACGTGATTTGATGGGTATACATACGGTACAGTCAGCCAATCGGCCGAGGGCGGAAAGGAGGGGAAGGCGAGAGAGACCGTTTTGCAATTTCTCCTTCGATTCAATCCTTGCCAGAGGTCAGACTTTATGAGAGCTACCCTATATACCCAGTTATAATCACACCGCCCCGTAGCAGATAAGTGCTCGACGAACTATTCCCGTTAAAAACGACGTCCCGTTCGAGGATTCGATCCCGTATGGTTCGCTGGAAACGTTAATTGAAAGAAACTCGTGGCGATAAGGTCGGTTGTTTTACGCTAGCTTTCGAATATGTTCCTTTTTCTCTCCACATTTTGTAAGCACAGCTTAAGGTGTGGTAATATAGAAGATATTGAATATTCGTTTACTAATGACAATATATCGCAAGCGCCTGTCCTGAAGAAACAGTAACTGTAAAAGTTAAATTGATTTATTCAATGAGATTTTACTTTGTAGCTACAGCAAGTAACTATAACACTTGTATCAGTACGAAAAACAGAGCGTAGTTATTGCAAAATCAATGATATAATTTCATGATACAAGCAAACGAATTCGATGTAAGATTTCAGAGTAATTAAAAAGCTGCTGATGTTTCACAAAATCCGATGAGACCAGAACTGAATAATCTAACTCGGAAGCTTTTCTTATTTTCTCATACTAAAAGCAAAATTATTTACTTAAAACATTTTATGATCCAATTTTGTGAATTCAGTCGTTCGTTGTTGAGATTACTCTAATTTAGCATCAATATCATTGACCGCAAGCACTCCAGTAATTTAATTTAATGGAATTAATTTCAAACAGCACTGTTTATTAGACTATTTTTAAAATCACAGCCATACTCTGATTGCGAAACCTAAATATTTTACCGGCAATGAATAGCCTGATAAATATATAGGCTACAATATTCAGAAGGGATAAGCTAGGTAAGCAACATTGGATACGCGTCCAGTAGGTAGAATTTTTTCAATTATTACAATAGGTGATATTTTCTGTTCGCACTTTTTAAATACGTCTGTTTTGAAATAATTTTTAAATTTTCCACGTTAATATTAATATTTGAACATCAGATCCCTATCAGTGCCGTCAAAGAAATCGCGTTAAAATCGAACCACTCATCCTCGGCAATTCGAAAGATTCTTTTACGCTTAGACGAAGTACGCCCATTAAAATAGCGCAGATGAAGCATTAGACCCTTTCCACTTCCCAGCTCCCCTGCCCCTTTCCGCCCTTCATCGACTGCCCGAAAAGCCGACCGCGACTTTGCGATTCCGCGAACGTCTCGCGTGCAAACCGTTCGATCGTGGCAATCAAACGTCACGGGAGCGCGGCGATTCACAAAGTTTTACTGCCGGCACGTCGCCGCGGTCGGTCTGTAACGTATAAAGGGACAAAGTGGCCGAGCAGAAGAAGCGCCCGGCGTATGAAAAGGCCGCGGCTGAAAGGCGCTCGGCCGGCCGGGGACGAGCTTCCAGGAAATCGCCGAGGGAGCCCGCGGAATTTTAAATCTCTCTCGCGCTCGCGCCGTCTCACGCCCGTGCCGTCTTTGGATACGCGATTCCCCCTTTTATCGTCCAATTTTCGTTCGCCGAGCAATTCGCGCCGATCGCACGAGGGTCTCTAATGACGGCGAAGCGCGTTATATATCGGTAGATTTTTTTTACGCCGATCCTCGCTCGCGAACGAGCGTCCCGAGGAGTGTTCGTAATCGACGAACTCGTGGAAGTGCAATTGCTACATTTTTTTTTTTTTAATTGCGTATCGCGTGCGCACGGGCAAATGCAGCTTAATAATGTCAAAGGGATCTGAATGGAATATATCTTTATTTTCACTTCATCTCTAACAGATCAATACTTCGAAAAAGATATCAAAATGTGTCCAACAATAAGTTTTGACTTTCATCAAAAATTCTTTTCTACGTTAGATTCACGTTTGACGAATAAAAGGTGAATACTTTGTTTGTAACTTCAGGCGTTTATTCATATTTCTAGATGCAAATACTATTACAGAGATTTTTTATATTTGCGTGTGTAAATTTGAGGTTTGAAGATTCTAAGTTTGGGCGTTAATAGGTACAAATTTCTTAAAATTATGGGTTTGATGTTTCTGAGTTCGGAGCTTGTGGCTTTGAGATATATACGGATATTACATTATGCTAAACTTTTTCATAAAAAGAAATTATTTTTGTACATATTTTTCTTAATTCAAGCGAATTGATCGTCAGCGTCGAACGCATCTAAGAAAAGAGCAATCTCATCGGATATGCATACTAAATTTGTTTTTGGTTTTGTTTTTGTTATCCATTAATTACACTGAAAATAAGTCATAATTTTAAACATATATTTATATCGATAATGAAATGAAACATGGCAAGTTGACTTTTAACAACGAGAAATATTTATGGGCAACTTAAACAGGATGAATAACAATAACACGAGAGACTAATTAGCGACGAACATTATCACTGCCAGTCGCTCGCTTGAGCCAATAAAAACAGCCGCAATATATATATATATATATATATATATATATATATATATATATATAAACGTAAGGACAAGAAATTATAACGATATACATTTAATCGTAACCAATGATCACCGCGCATGGTCTCTGCAATTAATACTGCCAGGAAACTAAGCGAATCGCTCGGCGACGAAATAAACGCGGCTCAGACGACAAATAATCATCAGCCGCGCGCTCTAACTAATCGGTCGAAATTAATCTGCGATATTAGATCATCAATGCGCTATATATATATATATATATATGTATATGTATATACATATATGAACCGCGTCTTACAATCTACCTTTTCCTCGGTAATATATAGGGTATCGGTTTTGCGCCTCGTTATACGAAGTCGCCCTGGGCCGTCAGCGGCGGCGACGCGGCGCGAGCGTTCATGACAGTGATTATAATGCCCGCGGCTTGGTTATACCCACTGCTATATATATATATATATATATATATATATATATATATATATATATATATACATATCGGCACGGCTACCGCACGTCAGCGTTTACTCTGTCTCTCTCTCTCTCTCTCTCTCTCTCTCTCTCTCTCACTCACTCTCTCTCTCTCTTCCTCTCTTACGACTTTAATGGCTGATCATGACGAATTCAAAAAAAAAGGAAGCAGCGAAGGAAGAAAACCTACGTCGTCGTTCCTGACACGCGCGAATTCCTGTTCTCCAGAACCTGTAAGAGCTCTATGATAGGGTCGATTTATGCGACAGTCTGCAATCGTGCATGCGCGTGTGTGTGACAGAGAGAGAAAGAGAGAGAGAAAGAGAGAGTGATGTAAAGAGGGAGAGAGAGAGAGAGAGAGAGATAGTTTGCAGTCAAAGCTACGCTACGTGCAAAAGCGGCGATGACAGGATTATTTGCGCGCGTGCATATGTCGCGCCGAAGAGATTAAGTCCCCCGCGTGTTTGAGTAGCGAGAGGAGATTAATTCTTCGCGTGTTTTATTTATCGATCCTTGGCCGCAGCTGTTAAAGGATTCGATCGCGGCACCGGATTATTGCTGTAATATACTATATGGACTTTAGAGATTACTATTCTGTCATTTTCAAAATTGAAATCTACTTTGACCAATTTTTCAAAAATCGATTCTTTAATACATAAATTTCCAACATTATATGTCTGGATGTGTGTTCAAAATTTATATTTATTAGAATAATGCCTCGATAATTTTAATATGGAATCTCATACAGTTTAGGATTTGCAGCTGTACAAATAGCAGTTATTGGCAGATGCGATGACGTTAGACGATCTTATAAAAAAAAAATCCTTAATTTAATCTAATTGAATAAATTTGGTAGTTCTAATACAAGGTCGAATATGCCCTGGCCAGTGAATAAAGTTCGAATAAAATAAATAATCAAATTCAACTGAAAAAAAAAATTTTCGAACTCTTCCTGGAATCTTCTAAAAAAATTATTAAAGCGTCCCAATGAAGCCATAACAAACATCGTAACGATAATTACCAATGTAAGGGGAGTTTCTAATAATTTTTTTTAAAATATGTATGTGTGTGTGTGTGTGTGTGTGTGTGTGTGTGTGGTGTGTGTGTATATAGATGTATATAAAGCACTCAGAACGAACGTCAGAAAGTGCAGAGCGGATTATTATCTCGAGGACGCGCATTAAAGCCGGTGGCCGTGTAATGTCCGCCCGGCTATATTAGCCCGGCGATCCCGATGTTAACGCGTTTACAGAAGCTGGCGCAAGGTCTTAGCCGTCGTGTATTACGATGCCTGCCGCGCGTTATGAATCATTAAACGAGTTTCCCGCTGTACTCCTCATTTTTTTTCCCTATACGTGCACCGTCTTTGAGAAATATATAATCGGCGACGATCCGAGCCAATCAAATGTTAATATTCGATTAAAGACCCTATCCAACACAGATCGTGTGGATATTTAACCCATCCTCCTCCCTCCCCTTTCCTTTTCTTTATTTTCATTTTATTTCTGCCTCGCGGCTTTTATTTCTTGGCTGTCTGAAATTATTCAAAAAAAAGGAAGCGCGGACGCGTGTTATAAGCTGCCGACGGTGTGTAAAGAATTTAATAAGGCGTTGGAAAAGGTTGATAAGTTCCACATGCAAGAGAGGGGAGCGGAGACCGAGTAAATATATAATATCCTTCTTCTTTTTTTTTGTTTTTTTTTTTTTTATAATAATGGTAACGATGATTAAGTGAGTCAGCTTATCCTTGAGGATTTTATTATTTATACATTTTCTATAACTTTTCTGTTGATGTCTAAACCGTTATTACAACTGTAAATGTAATCATAATAATGAGCGCGTGTGGACTATTTTCCCTTTTATTGACAATCAGGAATGATGATTACATATAAAATATTCTATAATAATAGGATAATGGGGCTTTGAACCATTTGGGCGAGTAAAGATTTTAAAGATTTCTATTAACTATTTTTTACGATGTATATAACGATTATTGTAAAAAACGAGCTAAAAAATATCGATTTTATTCACAGTTGTACATAATAACGTATAAAAGTGTACATAAATAAAAGTCATTCTCAGTGATGAATTGACTCGTTTAACGAGCGTTAACATTATTATTTTAAGCAACAACTAAAAGATATTATTTTCGCTGATTTTCTTACAGTTCTTAAACGATTATTAACAAGATCATTATGTCTTTAACTGCTTTAATACACAGCTAAATAAGAAAGAGACCTTCAACTATGCCAATTGGTATTTATATTCACGAAGTAAGTTTTCGATGCTATGCAGCAGAATATTCTTAATTTCAATAACCATATGTATATATATATATATATATAGATCGAAAATCGAAGAAAAATTCAATCCTTAAATCTGAATTCGTTAAATTGACTCAGTATCTGTATTTTGAATACAATCTCTATCCCAAAGTAACAATATATATATATATAATATATATAGATCGACGCAGTAATTAACGCTTTAAAGCGCGGCCGGCAGAGCCGCGCTTTAATCAGTACGCCCGCGTCATGAGCGGAATCGTGACCGGTGCCCCCCATCAGCGTTATTCCGGCTGCAACGAGCATTCCCGATCCCATCCCACCTTCTCTCATCGTCTGGCAAACCTCGCTGCTTCCCCTCCTCCCCCCTACTATCCACGGGATTAAATCCGAGAAAGAAGAGATCACGAAACGGCCCAACGGAACGTCCCTCGCGCTTTTCGGATATGGAATATATATACATATATATACATATATATATATATATATATATATATATATATATATATATATATATATAGAACGGGACTTAATTGTATCGAATTTACCTAATTGGAATAGAAGTCGTCGGGGATTTGAAGCTCAGGTATCGGATTCGTATTATCTCGGAGCCGGGAATACGGGTGGGAGGGGAAGGACAGGAGGATCACGTCTCTATTCGAAGTATTATAGGTGCCTGTTTGAAAGCGCGAGGAGTATATATATACGGGACATTTGCGGAAATCTGGTTGCAGATCAAACTCCGATTCTGTTTCTCATCGAATGTTTATAGGAATGCCTCGTTCCACGTTCCAATTTTTTCTCAGCGATGCATTATGTGCAGGCATGCTTTATCCGTGTATCCATATTAGGCATGCAGAGCCTGAAATAGACGTCGTGTATATGTACATTTTTGGATATTCAAAATATTTATGGAAGCGATCAGAATTCCATAATTTGATCAAATAATTGCATTATATGTAATTATTTGAAAACCATCTTTCTCTATTAATAGGAAAAATAATGTATTATTTTAATATTATTATTCAATATTATTTTCCCTGTAAAAAAACTTATGTGACAAACTAGATTTTTATAAAATATCAGATATATGGATTAAAAGTTAGTAAAAAATTTAGTGAATTTGATATGAAAACTTAGTGAAAAATTTAAAAAAAAAAATAAATAAATACTAAGAAAACAAATTATAATGTGGACGAAAATATTAATAACTTGCATATATAATTATTCTGAATAATAAAAAACGTGTTGATTTTTAGAATTATTTTGAGAATATGACAAAATTCATTTTAGTAAATACGTATTTTAATCGAGCATTTTGAATATATGGGGAAATTTTTTCAAAACGGCTTGTTGTATTAAAAAATTATCTCTATAAATATATTTAGTTTTTATATATTTAGATTTATCTATTTAATGAAAATAATTATGCAAAAAAAGACAAAGAGTTCGTATGGCGTACTTTTTAATCATCTATATTGAGTACGCGCTTGTCGAAGGCAAACTGCAAAATTTTTATTAAAATCTGATTATTTCATGGTTGATTTAGCAGCCATATATATTGAATATCAATTTTACGAGAAAACATGTAAACTCTTTGTTTCTCTCTCTCCCCTCTCTCTCTCTCTCTCTCTCTCTCTCTCTCTCTCTCTCTCTCTCTCTCTCTCTCTCTCTTTACACTCCATTGTTGATTTTCTGGAAATATTAACTGAACGGTCGGAAAATAAGATTTCGATTATTATTGCGTTCATTGTGGCGACTGTGGGTTCGTTAGCGGGGATTTTATTTTTCTTTTTTTTTCTTTTTTTTTTGTTTATCGTTTTGCGGCGACGAGATTCATTATCCAAATATTTGACCGAGGCACACAAAGCTGCACGACGTCGATTCGCAAAAATATTTCGAAACATTTCTCTCTTACAAAAGATCATTTGTAAATAAAAGGTTACCTTGAGCGTTGTTAATTGTTGCGGTGTCTATTGTGCATTCATTGATTCAATACATGGAATAATGAAAGAACGTGGATTTTTATCGTACCTCGAATTAAGTTATTTATTAGAAAGAATTATTCATCGACTTATTTTTCAGTTACGAAATTTGAAGATTTAAAAATCACAAAGCGTAGTTTTTTTATATTCTTCGGCTTGATTGGTGGATAAATGGATTTAATGTGCAACGAACATATCGTGAAAATATCGGAGAAATTTTTTCATTATTGACTAATAAAATATTTATGACTATTATCTTTTAATGCTATGAAGATGAATGCAAAATAAAGAAAAAATGCACGATAACATTTGACAGAATATATCCGAGTAATTCAAGGATGTGAGCGACAAGTGTGAATGAAAAAAATCTGTCTTATAAGAATTTATGTACGTAGACGACTAACTCTCTATTTTATTGACGGGTGACAAAACTCAGTGAGAATTCTAATTTTGACGACGAGCGAAAAAAAATATACCGTAAGAAAAAAGCTCGCTCAATGAAACGGAGATACTGACGTGGTCGCCGCCCGATGATCGGAGGATTTGATTTTCCAAATTCCAAATAGATAGAATACGTGCGTATTTCAGGCCACATTTTTGCCGATTCTACAAAAAAGTATGGTAAGATTCGAAGTATATATATGCACATGGTACACTCATTTAATATAATTGAAAGGATTTAAAAAAGTATTATGCCCGAATGAGAGAAAAATACAGCGAGAACATTGCACTCGTGCGTAAATAACATCCATATAATATAATCAATGCCTGGCGAAGTGGAGAATATATAAGCAAGAAGGTAGAAGGAATGAAAGAGATCGGATGATCGATCGACACGCAGTTCTAAAATAATATCCTCGAAACTCTGTTGCGCGTGAAGAAAGAGCCCAGCGATCTCAAACGCGCGCGCGCGCATATGCCGTATATACATGATGCATATACGCATCTACCCACATCTTGCGCCGAGATAATGCGTCGTACAAGGCCTCGCTTGATTCGCGGCCACGAGCGCTATATATATATATATATATATATATATATATATATATACATATATATACAGATTCCGTACGCCGCCCTCGCCGTGGCATAATTATCTCGCCCGCTCCGATCCCTCTCCGCGTATTACGTGTCATAAATAACGACACCCCGTCCGATCCCCCTCCCCACATTGCCATACTCTCCTCTAGACTGCGTATATAATAGCGACAATAACGCTTGCGTTCGCCCCGCAGTCATATATGCGGCTGCCATATATATATATATATATATATATATATATATATATATATATATATATATAATGCAAAAAGCGAATAGTGTGCGTCGTGTGTGCGCACGCGCAGGTGTGATGTAGATACGCGGGGCCCGACGGGTCGCATCGCTGGACGCCGTCGATATACCGACGCACCTTCGTCTCGCGTACATTTATATATACGCTCAAATATATATATATATATATATATATATATATATATATATATATATACGTATGCTCGAAATTTTGTCAAGTATATTACGTATTAATTGCGAAATTTTCGCGTTCGCGAGGCTAGCGTTCACGCCCCTACACCCGCGAACAATATATTTCGAGCATATCATCATTCAACAATATTTTGAGAAATTTACCACTTTTACGCCTCTCGCGCTTCGGCGCGCCGTAGTGAGCAGGGAATAAAATTCTTTCCGAAATACTCTTGAAAACCTCGCGTATGTATATGTACACACACGCGCGCACAAAGAGACACGCTCATGCATGTTGGCGCTTTTGAGAGTCCCCGACAGTGATAGCCAGTTCAATGCATTATTTTTCCCGTGAGTTACTGCGATGAGCCGTATTTCTTCTAACTTTATTACTTTCTTCCTTTGAAGATAATTACGTGTAACTGCAGCGCCGATGGATTCAAAAAAAACCCATTGATTTATATGGCCGGTATATAGACGCGCATATTTTGCTCGGTCCCCGGTGATTATTTACGAATAATTTCTTCAACTCAATGCATAGAAATTAATGAATAATATCGTTGTAGTTCCTATTCCATATTCAAAGCGTTTTTTTTTTCAATATTTGATACTTGAATACTCTTTAAGTTCGCAGTGATAATTTTAGTAATGATTGAAATTAAATGAAAGGCGCCATTTGACATGTTTATTTAATTAAACAATTGCTTAAATTCGATGTAAACTTTGGGACGACGTTATGATGTTTTTACACAATTAGATTTAAAATATGTTTCATTATTTTCGATTTGTATAAAAATCCTGAATTTCTGTTTTATTTGTCATTATTACAAGTAAAATATTCTTTAAAATAACTTTCAATAAACTTGAGATTTTAAACAGTATGAAAATTCTTTTTAATATGCAAATTTTACTGAATTTATATGTTCAACGGTAATTCGTGGTATCAATCGAAATTAAAGTCAAAAAGAAACGTTTTCTAAATTTTCGATGACGTTCATACAATACAACTATTATCCTTCTTTCTTTATAGAAATAATTTTTTTTCGAATTATTCGACTATTTAAGTTATCTGGTAGTTAGTAAGTAAGTTCAAGGTCTTAAAAATGTCCAAAATATCTATTTATGTAGTTATGTATTTTTACGTATATAGCACGGTAATTTCTGTAATTAATATCATTATAATGGCAGAATTTTAAATGAGGTTCACTATAAAGAAGAGATTGTCTTTGCACGTAAGAGCAAGAGAGAGAGAGAGAGAGAGAGAGAGAGAGAGAGAGGAGAGAGAGAGAGAGAGAGAGAATGAGCGAAGAGGGTGTTTAGTTAGATGGAGAGAGCCACTTCACAGTTTGTGCCGATATATCAGATGTTCACGCTTGGCAAGGAACCCAGGAGAATTAGGAGAGCACACTATATGCGCATTTTGCTACCTATAAGCACAAAGGAGAATACTACTGAATTACCTATAGCGAGCCAAATAATTTTTATTACAGTCAGCAAAGTCTACCATAAAAGCCGCTCAAATTTCAGTCTTTTGCAATGCAGTCTTGTTTCGATGTTACAATGATGTTATTTCTATATAAAAGAGGCTCGTTCGACGAATAGCTGCATGAAAAAACTTGTAACTGTGATCTTTTTAATATGAATCGCGTGCTGATCAAAGCAAGTGGATATAACGAGCCCTATATCCCGAGGGTGGAATGAAAAGTTTACCACCTGACTCTTCTAGATACATTTTTAAAACAATGTCTGTATGAATGTGAATTTGAGAGTCCAGATACTGAATCAACATATCAATCGGTTACGTGCAAATGGAAAAATTAGAGATGCGTGCGATTATCAAATATTTTTGCAGTTAAAGAACCCAATGCCAATTTCAATTAAAAGAGAACTGGATTCCATGTAGGACCATCTCGTCCATTAATCGTTCAACCTGTATGTTTCTATTTGTTCACTAAAAGTTTACTGAACAAATTCAGAAAATGGTGGCAAAAAACCGTAAATAAAAGTGCGTGCAGTAGCTAAATGTTCCAGGATTGCGACCAGATATATATTTAATATTTCATCTAAGCATTTAAAATGTTGAAGATCTCTGCTAGATGGATGCCATACCTACTGTTGCTCGATATAAAATTGAGTTGGATTGATCCCTGCACTGTCGAGATTAAACAAGAGATGAAACGCTTGATGAGATCCTGTAAAACATATTCAAAATAATTGTATCAGCTAATAAATATAGCAAATCAAAAAATTAATAAACCTTCTGCTTAAAATCGAAAATCGAATTAGTTTACCAAGTGACTTACTGACTAGATATAAGCACCATAATTATCCAACGAAAACCTATTCCATAAATTGAAAATTTAGCTTAGAAATCAAATTTTTAAACAGGTGCTGTAATTGATTAAAATCAAATTATCATACTTTCCAGAATCATACAAGTAAAGTTTCATAAACGTTTCCTTCTTTAAATCAAATCCAAATACTATTGCACCGAAGAATAAGAACTTTTATATTAATGCAAAAATATAACCACAATCTTGAATTTCGTCGAATATGTCTAAAAAAGAGTTTCGAAATTCACACTTTAGGAATTTCTCCAACAGGTTTTTAAAGTGCAATATAAATAAGTTTCTATAGCTGAGAATAGATACAGCTTGATCAAACTTTTCCACAGAAGTCTTCAAAATCACGAAGTGCGAGTCTTCCATTAGATTTTTAAAATTCAAAATAGTTACTAACCTATTGAATGTAATGTAATCTAATGCTTGAATAAAACAAATCGGCATTTTGTATAGGTTATGAATTAAATAGGGAGACGTTGCACCAGTGTGTGCCGCGACTGATGGGTTACCATTAAAAATGATAGATTTGTCGATTTAAGCGCATTGTATATCCAGATGATTTAATGCTGCGATTCATAATCGTATATAACGATCCAAAATCAGAATCTATACAATGTAACTAATGATGAAGATAAAATCCATTAATCAGAATCTATACAATGTAGTCAAAGACGTTGGGCGGACTATTTGGTCTTTTTAAATCGCGGCGATCCACGCGTCTCTACGCGAGCTAAGATAATCAGCCGAAAGTTCCCGGTTTTTCACCCGCGCTTTTCAGCGGCTCCCCGTGCACGGCGTCGTCGCCTTAATCGCTACGCGCGGCGGCTGCATAAGGGGGTCGGAGCTCCCGGGGTAAGGCGTACGCGCGTACGCGGGAGCCCCGAGAAGTCAGCGCCGAATGCAACGTAAACGTGGCGTAAAACGCAAACGCGATTCCGCCGACAACCCCTCCACCGGGCCAGCATTTAATTTAACTTTTGAGCGAGCTCGCCTCGTAGTCCGCCGCCACCCCCGCTCCGCAAGCGGCGGCATTATCGCGTACGATGGCTCCGCGCTCTCTCCCGCGTTAGCCGCCCCGCCCCCTACCCCTTCACCTAATTAGGCTTTGTCTGGAGTGTTTTTTTTCTCGTTTATTTTACTCGTTCGAAGTTGAAACTCGTCTTCCCTCCCCTCGTACTGCTACCGCCCTCTGATGCTTTTTCCTCGTGATTCTCTTTCATTTGGCGCGTATGTGTATGCGTACACGCGTGTGTACATGCATACGACGCTGGCAGGAATTTTCACCCTCTTCCCTAACTCCCTATAGAACTGTATGCGCGAGCGCAACAGCCGACCTCTTTCCTTTTCCCTCGCCCTCATTTTTTTTCCTTTTCGCTTTCCTGGATTGCCTTTTGTGTTTTCTTTTAATGCTGATATCATTAGTTCAATGGTACTTTTTCACCCAGAAAGCGTTGCATCCTGACATTAAGCCTCCTTTTTCTCTAATTAACATTTTACTCTACATGAATGCTGATAACGCCAGTCATTCTATTTTCTAACAAGAGTTTACTATAAAGATGACATTATTGTATGAAAGAGTTTATTTCTTGTATCATAATTTAAAATATTTAAAATATTTTAAAAAATCTGTAATATGTCAATGAAATGAGACGAAATATTTAGATAGGGTTCAGAAAAATAGACGTAGTTCAAGGATGTAAATGAAAAAAAAACCAAATATCAAATAAGTATAAGAAAATTTTTAATAACAATAACAATAGCAGCAATATTAATAATTAACGCTTTTATTTTCGCTCATTCTTTAGCTAAATTAGTATACAAGTGCAGAAAATTCTAATTACGAATGCTTTAGGTGTATGTGTGTTGGGAATCAACTTTATAGTATAACTATAATGCCACCACTGACGGAAAAATTCAAATATAGTAAGAATTAATATTTTGGTTGCCCAAGCAATTATTTTACTGTTAGGTGTGTAAAAATAAGGACACAGATGGGGACAGGGTTCAGGGACTATTCATGGATACAAGGTGAAATCGATATTATTACAAACCTTTTTTTGTTCTTTGGATGGCGCCAGTGCAATCATTGCTCGAAAATGAGATACTCGACACTAAGAATTAAAAATATATTCATCAAAGTTGACGGCTAATTTCCCAAACATTTTATGTACGGAATATTAGCAAAAATTTCAATATGCTTTTTTCATTTTATAATAATTAGACAAATAAACAACAAGGAAGCAAATATAAGATTGAAACAATAATTAACAATGTAATTTCATTGAAAATATTACAAATTACCAAAGTAATTGAAATTTTACTTCTGAAAAAATTAAGCTATGAGTATTTATTATAAAATTAACTGATGTATAATTTTTCTTTTAACAAATATTATTTTTAACAAATATATCTAGAAGCATATCTATTTAAACCAAATTTAGAGAGGAATACCGCTTGATATCGGGTGCGTTCTCCCATTAGAAACTGTAATGATTGTTCTAAAGAGGCTGAAGGAGGCCGCGACAGTTATTAAAGAGCGTCAGTATTCAAGACGAATGATCAAATTGATGGTGGCTTCGGATAAAAGAAACATCATGGTGATATCGCAAACTGGACACCCGTTAAAGATTTTATTCAATGTAAGCCTCATTGCTTTAAATGTAATCGGACATTCGTAACTGCGCAGCTATTCTTTCACAGCTGCTCGATTAACTTCTACAAAGGCAATGGAAGGCGAGGCATTTTACTCCGAATTCCAATGTCCGAGTCCAATGTCTCATACGATATTTTCCTTTAATCATTTAAACAATACTAATTAAATTTGGCTATACAAGGGTTATAAAAAAAAACTCGTTTACAAATAATAGAACTCCTATTATCAACGCGCAACGAGTGTCGCCCCAGCGCGACAAAGTATTGTATAACCTGCCGGAAGATTGCGACGCGTTAAGTGTAAAACTGGCACTTATTATAAGAGGAGCTCCAACTATTTAACGACATCGAGCATCGATCGATAGAAGATACTATGTTGTACGATAATTATGTCCTCGGGGCACAATTCTCTCCACTCCAACGATTCTTTCTCTGCAGTTCTTCGGCATTCTCGCTTCGCCTTTGCTGCCCCACTGATTCATAGTCCCGGTTTATCCTTTCTCTGATCGCATCGTGTAAAGCTTAAAGTCGATATCTTGTATACTCGCTTTCTTAACTTTGCCCTCGTATCCTCTTTTTTAACTATTATTTTTTAATTTTCATAAAATTAATACTGACTTATACATTATATGCCCATAATTAGTATAAATATGAAATAAAATTGGATGATATTTTCAAAATCGTTAAATTGGAAATCATTTTTATATAATATTATCATTAAAAATTAAGATACTCTTATGATGAGTCGAAAAAATTATCTTAAAAGCAATTAGTTGTATGCTATAAGAAAATTTCTTAAATTTGTTTCAATATATGTTAACTTATTTCCATCTGAAATTCCCTAAATTTGATTATATTTTTATCCACATTATTATCATAAAAAATTGTTCTCGACCATACTTGTTGTTTATATGAAGTTAGGTTTAAAGTATATTATATACAATTGTAATTTGAAAAATTTAAGCACATACTGTTTTCTTTATAATGTTTATGAGACAAAAGTACAATTTTTTTAAAACATTACTTAATTAAGAAAAAATTTTATGCAAGTATATTTCCTCAAGTAAAATTCAACATTTCATATAATCATATCCTCAAGAAAAAAGCAAAACATTCTAAATAAAGCCCAACTATAATAGCTATAGACAGTTTGAAAAATTGTTAGGCAATATTCTGTATTACTTTTTATAAAGAATTTAATGGTACGATAGTCGGCATGACGGGAACATTTAAATCCGTTAAGAGTAAAGGAATATTGATGTTGTCCGTTAACACTAAGCTTTATAAAACGAAAGGTATTGTCAGGCTGACTGTCGCAGATCACAGCTAAATGTCCTCCTATTGGTAGATTGTAAAAAGCTAAAATGTCTCGAATTTCGTGTTCCATCATTATTGTTAAATTGTGAACTAAATCACCATTATTGTTAAACAAATTACACACATCGCCAGTACAGAATGAAAGAATACCATTGGAAGAAGACCAACCGAATTCCTCGACATAGTATTTGCTTCTAAATGGCACTATTCCTAAAAATTAAATTTAAAAATCAAATTTGTTACCAGTTCTATATGGAATGGCGAAGGATGTAAATATTCTTTAAACTAAACTCTAAGTACTTGACAATTAAAATAATTTCAACTGAAAATAATGACTAAAATAATCTGTTTAATTTTTTAAAAATTAATTTTGTAAAATTTCCTTTGTAAAATTTTATATGCAGCCTGGCAATCAACTTACAAGTTCAATGTTACAAATCTAAAAAATATATTTATTCCCAATTTCTTGTAATTGATTTATTATTTCAGAAAGAACTCACCATTGTCCCCTAATAAACAGGATTTCATTACGTAATTATCCAAATGATCGACTTCTATAAAGATCAAAAGATGATTATCGGTATTCTCAATTCGTTCCAGAACTTCGACTCTGCCAACATTGGAGAACCAATTTTGTGGCTGACTAATAGCACCATTTGCCCCTATAGTTACCTTGCAAAATTCATTTTTGCAGAATTCTTTATTCAAGAACGAAACAACCAAATTATTCTCAGATATAATGGTAAAGACTTGAGATTTCTCTTTCTCATGAGTGTCATCGATTGGCCATGTCTGCACTGTCGAAAGGCAAGTTCGCATGTCGAATGCTTGTACGGTTAGCAGTACATGATTCGGAGGAGTTTTGTCGAGATCTCGCCATGAAAAAATAGATTTCCATTCACCCCACAAATCTACTCCTAAAAAATCAATTGTGCCATTTCTATGTGCAGTTGACAATTCCACGGTGCAATTGCGTACACTATGAGTCTCATTAAAAACGTTAATTTCATGTTTTATTAAGCATCTAGCCGTCTGTCCGTAAGGGTCGGTTTCACAGAGGGCATAAGTTATCCTTGTTTTATCAACATGATGCCTTCCTACTACTATTTGCCGATTTTTAAATGTATACGTTTTTGACGAAATCTTCGGAACGGAGTGAACTATCGGGTTACAGCATAAAACTGCAACAACTATCATTGTTGCCTTCAAACGTGACATGTTTTGTATTCAGATTAGTAGTACTCTAAAATGAAGATTCAACTTTAATTTCATATTAAAATTTCATATTAAAAAAAGTTTTATTTAAAATATTAATAGTTTTAAGATTTGTAATGGGTTAGCTAATTGCTTAGGTCATTAATTCTTTGTTAGCAAATATTCTATCGTTTATTCGGTGTGACATGTGTGATCAGAAATTAGCGGTGCATCAATGGCTCAAAACAGATTACTTATCGATCACTTATGTGGCCGTAAAATACGAATTTATGGTACGAAGTATTATAAAAATTCTTCCAAAAGGTGCGATCAAAAAATATACATTTCTTTTTTAAATAATATATGAAATTTATTACCTGCATATAGATTTTTTTTATTTTACTTACCGAAATTCTGTTAATTTGTTAAGTATTAGTTTAATTTAAAATACGTTTTTGTATGTTATGCTGTCACATTCAGTTTCTCTAATTCAGATATACGATTTCTTATACGTTAAGATGAACTTTCAATTATTTTTAATTATATTATGAAGTAGAAAAAGCTCTTTAAGTTCTTTTATTCAAAGAAATTCTCAAATATTTTTCATGTACTTCACTAATCCAAATATTTATAAAAAATTTATATTTTGAACAAGAACATGTACCGTTATAGTGAAATTTTATATTTTGTTGATTGAAATAAACAAGGCTGTCAATTGTTAAAATTGAATTAAATATATTTAACTTGTAAATTTATTAGTGGCAATATTTATTTAATACGTTTGATATTGTACGTATTAGGCGCTTAGTGTTTGACCTTTTGTCCATTCCATTTATCAGAAACTGGTTAGATAATACATTGTTACGAACTTGAAATTTATTCTACAATTTCATTGTAATACGATAAATAATATGTGAGAATTCTTCGAAATGATCTAATTTCTGTTATCGAATTTCAATTACGTTCAATAAAATTAATTTCAATATAAATTAAGTAACATAAATATTAGTTATTCATATATTTATATGACGATTAAAAAAGAACTGAAATAAAATAAATAAAGATAGAAAATATTTAGAAAAAAATTTAGTCTCGTGTCGTCATAAAAAGAAAAATATTGATGCTATAATAGTACAGATTTACATAGTATTGACTTATGAACAATTTATTAATTTATATATTTAAGCAGAAAGTATTCTATTTATATGATTTTTTTTGATTGTTTTCTTATTGTTCATATAATGAACAATTCGGGTTTCAACTATAAACTAATTTTTTTCCCTATTTATAACAATGCAATTTCAGTATAATAAAGTTCTCGAAATTTACATACATTACATACATTTCTACAGGTGATTTTATTATAACTTGACATTATTAAGAAGCTTTGAAAAAAATTATCAAACTTTATTTTCGTCCTTGTCATTTCACTTTTCAAGTTTTTTATCAAATATAAATAACAGAGTTTGGAAGTTTTAAAAGAATTCTTGTTTTAAAATATCTATTGCTGATAGCTTTATTTCTAAAATATAAAAAATGTTAAATTTTCTTTCTTCTCATATATCTTGGAAAATGTTATTCTCCCCCTCTCTCCCTCTCTCTCTCCCTCTCTCTCACCCTCTCTCTCTCTCTCTCTCTCTCTCTCTCTCTGTCTGTCTCTTACACTCTCTTACTGATTTTGTTGACAACCTTAACGTCCTTGCATATGATATTAATCAGAAAATAATTATATATAATTTTAACAGTGATATTCTCACTATCAATGAACCAATATTTTTTTATGAACTTCCTGCTAAAATGTAACCTTACATATCTGCAAAAATGAAACTTCATTTTGGTATAGTCCTGTAAATCGTACTTCGACATCTCATATATTTCATACGTATCTGTCTTAGCTTTATCACTCTTATCTCTTTTTATGATAGCAATAGAAGAATTTTCATTTATAATTATTGCTTTGCCTAATATGATACTCAAAATTTCATATTTTAATACTATAACTTAATTTGGTTAATTTTTTAGCAGTTAATTTATTCGATCATTTAAAGGAAGAGATAAATTTTTCCTCTCAACAAAATTTACATTATGCCTAAAGATGATATCAATTTCCTCCCAAATACTTACTTACATATATTATTTCGTATATTTTCGATAAAGGCATGCATAAATCGAACATTTAATATTAAGCAATCTGATCAATGCATTCCAGACAGGTTAGCTTTACTATTTCTGCTGAAACAGATAGCCTGGATGAAATTAGCATAAAGAACTGTTCACGAAACTGCTATTTTTATGAATCTAACAAGACTTTCGATGCCATGTCGTGTATTCGATTATTGTAAAAAATGAAGATTTTGGAAAAAAGGGGGTCGGTGGTAAGCTTCGTTAGCGCAGTTTGGACAATGCAAATGCAATTATTTTGGATTCTGCCAAGTACATTAATTATGTATAAAGAAATGAAAAAGTTTTCGTTCATTGCAAGGTTCCTTACTATTTAATATTTAATTACTTTATACACTTTACATATTCAATATCCCTTCAAAACTATGCGTATACCTAACACTCTTTATTTTTATTCCATCTTCCGTATATTTCAGTATATTTTCAATATGGAAAAAATGTAATAGAATATTTAATCAAATTGGATATTTTTTACATAACAATTTTTATTAGCTTATTTAAAAACATTCCGCATAAGTACAGTAAGCGTAATATTATTATAAATTGAAAATAATTCTTTTCTTTACATCATCAATACGTGTATTTAAATTATACTATTGAAATGTTGTTTACATAATTATAAATAATGAAAAAATTTACAAAATGAGACATGAAAAATCAACGGAAAATTGAAGAATTCTAAAGAAATGTAAGAAAGCGATATATATATATATATATATATATATATATATATATTATATATATATGAATCGCTTTATATATATAAATATTAGAATCTTATTCTCTGAATATGATCAATAAAGAAATAAAACACGTTATAGTATTTGCATATAATTGTAAAATATTGTAGAGATAGTATAACTTGATTCCGTTCTATAATTCTTTAAATGAAATATTATTAATAAAATAATCAATCTTTTTCATGATTGCACTGCTATTGATTGATTTAAATATAAGTAAATCATGTACTATTCTTTAGAACCAGTTTCTTTATTTATCTAAATTTAATTCCTCATCATTTCATATTTATTACGTAAGAATCGTATGTATTTAGCTAGCTTTAAATAATACAAGATAATTATCATAATTCTGGGTTACCAACAAGTATATTACTGAACTATTATTGCACGTATCATCAGAACTTAATTTTGGACATGTCAGATTATTCAGTTCGAAATCTCGTGATTATCCTCAATAATGAAGTTTATGGTGTACATATGCTAAAGCTCGTCCTTGCCAAAATTTTCTTGCCTGAAAAGGCCGAATAGTCACATGAAAACACGAAGCTACCAAGTTAGAGTAATAACATTATGAAGATGTTAGCTCAGCGAACAGAGAAGCCTGATAATATACAGCGTTACAATAATTATTTCTGTGTTCTAAGTCAAGTATTGCTAATATATATATATATATATTTTTTCTGATGAAAAATAGATTCTAATTTTTTGTATGAGTGGGATTTAACAGAAGAAACATGATTTTAGTTTTTATTCTCTGCAGATCGTGATCGTCAACGCGGTAGACGCTTCTGTTGTTCAATTAAGTATTGCGGAACTACAAAAAAGTAAGACAAGATAGTCGTTTAAAAGCGTAAGAGAATATCTTAATAAAATTATAAATAATTTAGTCCTTGAAGATAAGACAACAAATGAAAATTGAAATTTAAGGTGGTGGGGTCAGTCAGGTTGTCTTTTGTTAAATAGAATATAACTTACTTATTTTTAATTTTTAATCCAATTTAATTTTATCTTTAATTGTAAGTTCTATTTCAGATTATTCGTGGATAATCATAAGCAAGAACAGTCTAACTGTCATTATTTTAGTATAGTATATTATAGTATAAAGACTGTATGACCGATAAAAATATTTATTAATTTAATAAAATTATCATAACGTTACAATTAATTAAAGTTTATATGTTACAAATAAATTTTTGAAATGGCAATATAAATTTATGCTGTACAATTCAAAGTAGATAGTGTCAGTAGCTCAATAGAATATTTAATTTGACAATGAGAAATACTATTGAGGAATGTCCAAAATTTTATTAACCTATGTTGTTCTTAAAAGGTTTAATCCATTTCAGTCTAATATACATATATGAATGGCATATGTCATATCGATGTATTTTTCAATGTCATATTTTTTATTATAAAAATAGTTTTATTCGCCTTTTCTATTTATCAAGATCCATTTCATCTTCAAAGGTAAAACAATACATTGCAAATAAAGCCATACTATTATCGGTATATACAGACTGAAAAAGCGATACGCAATATTCCACGTTATTTTTCGCTAAGAATTTTATGCTCCTGTGTTTCTGTGTTTCTGAACATTTTGATCCTTTTAGACTATAATCATAAAGCTGTTCTCCGTTCTCGCCAATCCTGATAAACCGTACATTACTACCTGCCTCGTCATTGCATATCACTGCTAAATGACCCCCCCTGGGCAAATTATATAAGCCTATAAACTCGTTTATTTCATACTGTATATCCAATGTTATAGTGTTTATTAATTCGCCATGGTAATTATAGAGCTTGCACTCGTCGGAATTACAAATTGTAATTATATTGTTAGAGCTTGTCCAAGCAAGATGATCAGTGTAAGGATATGAGTCAAACTCCTCTATTCCTGAAATTTAAATATTGTTTGATTGACTAGATTTTATTAAAATGAAAATAATTTATGATAAATATTAATTGAACACATAAGATAATGTTTATTTCATGCTTATAATATTTTATTATGTTTGATTAATGTGACAATATAAATTAAATTAAATTATGATTAATTATAAAAACTATTATTGAACTATGAAAACGTAAGTAAAAAAGTCGAAAATGAGCTTCTACTATTACATGTATAAAAAATTCATATAAATCGACGTCGTTATCGGAATTTCATATATTCACATATTAAAATGTTAATTGATATATTTAAATATCCAGAATCATAATTTATTCGTAATTTTAATTGATTAAATTCAATTGTTCTTAAAAAGCTTATCGTACACGTGAATAAGACTAAGATCCAAGTAAGCAAATTAGACATATGTCAACAATTAGAATATGTACATAAAGCTAAGACCATAAGAGACCATAAATGCCCTGGTCTCCGTATTGTATACTTCTTTTTATACAATGAATTGATTCAAAGTTTTATTTACTATCATTCAATTCACGATGTAAATACTACTTATGTTTTTATGAATGCAACTTAAATATAAAATACTTTTTTCTTTTTTTAATTTTAACATATAAACGTGAAAGCGAAAGATCTTACTTGCTTCATCCAACAAGCAGTATTTGACATCTCCGTAATCATGGTCACTTTCTCCTAGAGCGATCAACAGATTATTATTTTCGAATTCAATACCTTCCAGAGTATAGATTTCACCAACATTATAGTACCAAGTTTCTGGTCCCCTAACTGCTCCATTTTGCCACATAGTTAGCTTGCAAAAAGCGTTTTCGCAGAGTTCTTTATTCATGAACGAAACGACAAACCTATTCTGTAGAGGAAGAATAAATAATTGATTTTTCATGTCTGGGCGATTGTGAATGGCAAATTCAGTCGTCGCTGATTTACAAGTGCGCATATCGAAGGTTTGCAGATTAACTATTGCTTCTGTGAGATTATTTTTGTTATCCTCCCGCGATGTAAAAATGACTCTTCGATCCCCCCAAAGTTCTACGCCGATAAATTGAAATTCTCCATTTGGATATGAACTTGATAAATGCGCGTCACACGTATACACGGTTCGCCTGTCGTTGAAAACGTTACTCTCATGCTTTATTTTGCAGCTGGCGGTTTTATGGAACGGGTCAGATTCGCAAAGTGCATAAGCTAGTGTCGTCCCGTGAAGGTGATTTTTCCCGGTTACGAGATATTGAGTGTTAAACTGAAAACGCTTTGACAGAGTTTTTGGATTAGAGTGAACTTGCGAACTGGACAGTAGAACTGCAAGAATCACTGTCGATGCCTTTATATATTCCATGTTTTGCATTCAAATTAGGACTAATTTCGACTGGAAAATATAATTAAAGATTAAACAAGTTTAATTTTAATATACTGATTAAATATGCATTTAAAAAGCTCGATGAAATAAATATGCGTTTGAGATGAATATTTTTAAAGATAATATTTGACTTAAATTCTACTTAGCATGTTTAAATGCAACAAAAAATTTATGAAAAAGAACTTTTCTGCAAATTACTAAAATACTTGTCGAGATACGTATTTTAATCAATACATTTTTCGCCTTAAATATACATTTAAATATCTCCTTTAGATGGTTGGTGATAAATTCGTTATTGTATTTTTCAAATTAAAAGTAGTGGTCAGATACTAGTAATCCTTTAGTATGTTATTGGAATATAAACATTTATTATCGCTGAATGGTCACTACATTTAATTCAATCGCCAGGGGCGAGTTCAATAGTAAAATGTAACGAATGAAAAATATCAAAAATAATATGCAGACCTAAACATGTCAGTTATACATACATACTTATGATTTTCAAACAACCTGGTTTCACTTATCCCGCATCACTTTCTGAAGTATCACTATCGAATATAATTAAGACGGCGAATACCTACAAAAAATTGTATAATTCGAGGTTTTAAAAATTATCTTTGTACATTTCATTGGAAATAAAGAAAATCTCATAATTTGTTGACGAAATGCATATTTTCGCAAAGGAGAATAGTAAACAATTGAAAATTTTAATGTCACTTATTCATCAAAACGTTAGATCGTGAAATGAAAGATATTTAACTTTACTCTACCGAAAAATACATAATATGAACATAATATATTATTATTATTATTATTATTATTATTATTATTATTATTATTATTATTATTATTATTGTAGTGGTAGTAGTAGTAGTGGTAGTAGTAGTAGTAGTAGTTTTTTATGTTGTTGTTGTTGTTGTTGCTGCTGTTCTTGTTCTTATTATTTCAAATTTCAGTTAAAAATCTGAATACAGTTTATATGAAGATATCGCTTGTTACTAATACTAACCTTAGTATTTTGCAGATTATTCTGTCTTGTTAAAAAATTCTAATGCATGAAAGATGCAAGAATGAATAGAGTTATTACGGAGGATATAAAATTTATTGGTATTGTATTAAATTGACTATGATATTTATATAATTATGAGTTACTCCATGAACTTAGTTATATACATGTGCTTGTGGTTTCATACAATTTGATGCATATGTATTTTATACACTGAATAAAGTTAAAAATTTTAACGTATAAACCCCCACATTCTTTTTATGATCCATTATGTGACACCCGCTTAATATACTTTTTAAATGCATACTTTGTGCTTCTTTCGTATTAAAAAACTCAGGTAACATTATAAAAAGTACAGGCCCTAAATATTAAAGTTTATGAATAAAAGATATATTCATAATAAAATACGAATATAATTAATTTTCTTTTGGTGAATATAGCTGTGACAACCTTAGCCTCATTGCTGATAATAAAATTCGAAGCTTGTTAACATCTGTGACAATATCCTAAATTAATTATTTCGATTACTTTATTTGTTCCAAAATGCTAAATTGTTTTTTTGAACGAGACTATTCTATCTACTAAATGTACTTCCTTATCAATGTAAAATTATCTTAGATCCTCTTAGAAATATTTATTTAAATAAATGAATCAACTGGATCGTGGAAAAATACAAATCTATAATGCCAAAAATAAAAGTTGTACATTTTGATACGTTTTATAATAGATCGTTTCTGAGATTTTTTATTAAACCTTCACTAAACTTCTGAATTAATGCCGCATTTTATTTTAAATTGTCAATGTAAAGACAGTAATAGTCAGTATAAATAAATGTTAATTACCAATTTCGAGACCAATGTTTTCCTTAAGACAGTTGTTATGAATACGGAAAACTGAGATAAATTTCTAAATTTCAGTTTTATTCAAACCTAACAGACAAATACATCCATTGAGAAAATTTAGAATCTATAATCATTATTAGGACCTTGAATGATTTTTCATTGTTTCTTCAAACATGGCAGTAGCAGTGCTCCGTGCACGGAATTTCAAACGGTAACGAATATACAAAGAACTGTATCTACGATCAATTTTCAGTACATGGTAATTCACTTTTGAGTAAGCAGATTAATTTCGAATAGGTCTGAAAACGTCTACTTTTGTGATGAATATTGTGTATTTGCGCGGAGTTGTCTTGCATTACATTTTTCAAAATGAATCTGCAGCTGGAACACATACAGTTCTTGTTGAGACTTATGATGACAACGCTCTGTCGGATGCGAGATACAGAGAATGACGTCGACGTTTCAGTAATAATTATTTTAACCTCGATTATAAATAACGCTCTGCCGCACTGAAAAAATTTGAAGAACAAAATTTTAGGAATTAATCGATCAGGCCGTACGTCGGACACTAGCAGAATTTGGAAACACAGTTATACGTAGATGAGTCAAGTTTTGATTGTTTAAAATCGTTTAAATGTGTTACGAATGCTGGGTAAGCATCGACACTGGGTGCCGTACGTATCTATAAGCCGAAAGACATCGAATCCACGTTTGGTCACGTGTGAACTGCTGCTTTCAAGGCAGAAAAGATAAGGTTCTCTCACGGCCGCAAAACCAAATATCTATGGTGCAAAGTTTCTTTTCTGTATTCGGTGGGATCGGCAAGGCGTGTAATTCATTATGAACTGCTCAAATGCAATGCGACTATCGTGAAAATGCGCTTGAATCGAGCTCTATACGAAAAACAGCAGCTATACAAACGTAGACGCGACAAAGTAATTTTATTACACGACAATGCTCGACCTAGTGTCGTAGAACCACCGACAACCTACCTCGAAATGCTTCAATACGAAGTTATACTTCGTGCGCCATATTCACGTGATATAGCCCCTTCCATTTTCAACTATTCCGTTCGATAGCACACGACCTATATTGTTGAATAGACTGAAAAGACATGTCGTTTTGTCGACGCGGAATTTATATACTGCCAAAGAGTTGGGAAAGAGCGGTATATAAAAGGTGACAAAAATGGGCACTTCTTAGAATGAAATGTTTTTATTCCTTATATTTTAAATAAAACTTTTATTTTGTACAACAAAAAAATATAATAAGGACATACTGGTACTTAATACTATAAGACATAAATAAAAAGTTGCGAGGCTAATTTTTCTGTACAAAGTTAGAAACCAGCTTATAGAATATTTTTATATATTTGAAGCACGACCATGGATATAGATCGAACAAAAGCGAGAATTTTATTTATTGATAGATCCTCTTTCAAATCTGAAGATTACAAAGATAAATAGGAAAATATTACAACTAAATATGAAATATGAAAGTATTCATAGGTGTTCCAAGTTTTCTCTATTACTACATTGTAAGTTTATTGATCATTGGAATTCTATCGATACGAATGATAAATAAATATGCTAATGATGAAATTAACGTCTTGTAATAAATTAAGAAAAATACTAGTGTGCGAAAATCAAATTATTCTTATGATTGGTCCTATTTATAAGTAATAGAAAATATGATTGGGAAATTAATCGATTTCTCTAAATAGGGTTATGTAGATAAGGTATATTTTTCACTACCTTTCCCTTGGTACAAGGCTTGTAAAGGAGGTTAGTTTTCAGCATAATGGAAATATTTTCATACGCGTATTAATCCAGTATTTGATGCATTCTTTTACTTCCAAATATTAATGCTGTTTACTAATTACATATCTTATTTAAAGCTTACTTACAGAAATTCTGTTAACTGTCTTCTTACGAGTTAAATTGTATAGCTGATTTTTTAGTATTTTTCTGTCAGGCTCTTACAATCAAATATACATTTCTGTACATATGCGATTTTATATGTATTCAGAAGCTTCAAATGATTTCCCTTTATATCTTATTCTTCATTATCTTATTCATTATTTTATTATATATACATGGGAAGCTACGAAAATATTTTTTGATATTTCAAATTTAAATATAGGTATTTAACAAATAGTATTCTAAATGAAAACAACTACTACTTGAAATAATAGTAGCCATGTATTTATATTAATTATAACATTTGCATGAATAATTTATTATTTATTCAATTCAATCAACTCAATTAGAAAATCTTAGAAAACTTTTTTTATCGAAATAGATTTTCAATTTACTCATTTTTACCCGATATTTACTTTCCTGAAACTTTCGGCTACGAATATCGATTTAAATTTTTAAGGTTTTTAAAATAATTATATGATATACTTGATCTAGACTTTGTCCATGTTATTGCGACTCACACGGAACTTTATATGAGTTTCGTTTCTCCCAAAATAGTTATCTAGAATAAGTTGAATAAATAATTACCCCTATCGGTTAAATCATTACACAGATCAACGTTAGTTTTTGAACCATTCGCTAAAATTAAAGAAAAAAAGTTGTAACGTTCATTTTAATTTTTCGAGCACATTATACGATTTGATATCTGCTTCAACCAAATATATTTGTTTCACGACCTGTTCGATGAATGATATTACAAACAAAAATCGTTTATATATGCGAATGTGTAATTATTCGAGAGGCTCTATCTAATACTATGCATTAAGCACTGTACGGTTGACCCGCGTTTCTTTATTCAATTGAATTACCCGAAAAACAATTGTCATAGAAATTCAATAAACTAGACAAGGAAATATTTTTCCGAGACAGTTCACGAAACAGTCAAATCTGTCTCGCGCAATTGCCGAACGATGATAATAATCAAGATCGGCGCAGGGGCTGCTCCTCTAGTAACAGGTCGGCAAATCGTGCATCGAATCGTAAAAAATATTTGCACCTGAAGCCCAATCGACGTATTAAAGCAGATACTGGTTGAGCATCGGAATACAGAAAATGCGTGAGATCTTGAAAATTCATATACATGACAGGCTTAAAAGTTGTAGTACATGAAATCTTGGTATTGATAGATTCCGATTACTGCGCCTGTGTGGGGCGGTACACGGATCATCAGAAAATGTGCCTAGCTCGCACCTGTGGATTTGTGTCAGGGGCAACGTCAGTATTTTCGATTGTCAATTTTGATCATAAGCAGGACTACAATCTAATAATATCTCTAATAAATCGTGCTACTATTTTGTTCATTGGCTATTTACTTGAAAACACTGTATATACATATATGAAATTTCAATCTAAAATATAAATTTACCGAGTAAACTACTTTGTATATGCTACATACAAAGAGATTGTAGAAGCTTCGATTTTGTTTACTGTTGTAACGAACCATCCTGCCTTGCCGGATCAAAGCTGGTTCATAAACTTAGTTCGATTCTCGTTATACGGAATTTTTTGGTGATTAGGCAAATGATGTCTACTGGATGTGTCTGTTGTGTATAGAAATTAATCTCCTTATATATAAATATATTAATAAAACGAAGATCCTGTCTATGCAATAATTAAATAAATCGATAAAATGTTTAGTCCAGATTATACAGAATTATATATATATATATATATATATATAACTATATATTATATTATTTGCTTAACAAATAAAATTTTTCTCGTCACACTTCTTATAAAGTAAAGTCTCTGAATTTGCTTCAATCGTCTCGAAGACAAGTCGATGTAAAATATGGTTTTTGTGAAACATCTATCAAGTATTTTGAAATTTATATTTCTTGTGTATTTACATGTTATATAATTATTATATAAGTTATCATATTTAATATATGGCAGCCGTCAGTACCAAAGTTACTTTACCATAACTTCGAATATTTCATTTCTACAATGCTGATGGAATACAGCCATGACATCATTCTGTAGACATACTAAATATTAAAAGAAATGTGAATATGTGTTTATATATATATATATATATATATATATATATATATATATATATATATATATATATTCAAAACAATAATTATAAGCTATACATTATAAATTAAGTAATGAAGTATCTTAAATTAAATAAAGTATGAATGAACGTTAAAATAATACACAACAAAATTCTTGCAGTAAATGCAATAAACTTTAGAATTTACTATTAAGACTTGAAATGGTAAAATTATATTACATATACTAGATTCAAATTATCGTTTACTGGCATGAAACTTTATTTACACATGAATAATTACAGTCACAAAAATACCTAATATTGTTACATAAGCATGTAGTGAAGTTAAATATACTAGAAGGTTATTGTAGAAAGTAGAAGCCTCAAGTGCCAGTATTAATTTTAAATCGAGTACAAGTATTGTTATCAAAATCTTGTGTTCGAGGATGAGTAAAAGAAAGATATAAACGAACACCATTATATGTAATTAGTAATTCACAATATCTAAACTAATGCGGGCATAAAAAATCTCCAGTCACAAATGAAAGTCTAGAGTCATGGTTTTATTTTTTTCAATCTCTTTGTAACTTCGAACATATTTTCTTTCTTGTCTAAAAATACCATTCAATAGCTCTTTTTTCATTTTATTTAATTGCAGATTCTATTCCACCTTTTCTTTTTTTTAATAAACTAGAATTTATTTTTTTATATATTATTCAATATACAAATTTCTCTGCCTGAAGAACAAAATATAATAAAAATTATTGTTCTTTCATTGCGTTTAGCATAGAATTAATATAGTTTAACTGCCATACGCAGAAGAATTATGTACTGTATGCGTTTATATAAATATGAATAATTACTTTTAAGGCGAAAAATTAATGAAATTTATCAATAAATAAGGATAACATTTTATTACTATGAAATAGAAGCTCCTAATAAATTTAATGGGAGAAGATTCATTAAATCGGATCTTTAGATAAGAAAGAAAATATGTTAGTAATTTACGGAGATATTGAATTTAAAAACCATCGAAAAATGTGTAAAAAATAACCAAAAATATTGAGTTTAAAGAATTTTCATGTAAAAATAGTTAGAAGGAAGGACCATTAATGGTACAGTATAAGAAAAATTAATAACATATGCTAATGCTTTCCCACTACTTCACTCTGCGGTAATATAATAGCAATGAGTTCAAGTTAGGTTAATTTTTTTTCTCTTTGCACCGCTGTCTCAAACGCTCCAATGTTCCTACAGGCCTCCAATGATACAACAGTTGTTGTATCTTGTATATACCAATCGAGAAAGCATTGATACGACAGATAAAATGATCTATGTAAATTGACGGGAATACAAGTCAGCAGCATTATCTTCCAAGCATGATTTCTGTTCTAAAACGAGCGCTAATACTGGACTGATAAAAAAAGACATCTGTCGATATAAAAGTTTAACCTTAATAGTGTCAGATAGCCTAGCCATAATGAGTTTAATTTTAGCAAATCAGTACTGTAGGAAAGAAAAAAAATAATAGAATATCAATGCTGCTTTCATATTTTTTCACAAACCCGCGAATCTAAAATATCAATTTCAGATTTAGGTTCAGCAGGTTCAACACATTGGAAATATTATCTGAATTTCAAAAATCACAAAATGAAGTATCGTAGGTTTTTTACGGTGTTGTTCGAGGGATCTGATATCGTTGGTTAAATTTTTTTGTAAATACATAAAATTCGTGATGCACTGGATCCAAAATGCTGAAGGGATTTAAATGTAGAGTTCTAAATAGCATATGGAAGATTTTTCGGTTTTTTCCGTAACTTACTTTTTTGGATGTTTAATTCTATGTATTTATGATACCATATATATCGAAATTAATGTCACAATAGGTAATTTTGAAAGCTTCTATTCGAATTTTCCATTTTCTTTTATATATACCTTTATCAAAAGATTTACAATGCTTATAAAATAATTCTTATCAATAAGATTAGATTATGTCACACAGATACAATTTTCAAATTGAAAGTTTAATGCTATATCAAATATACCATTTTATTTTCTTTATTGTTAACAATTAGTTATTTATTAATTATTATTCATCATATCTTGAAGGGAAAAGCAAAATAATCTAAATAACGCCCAACTTGAATAGCTGTACATAGTCTGAAAAATCGTCACGCAATATTCTGTATTGCTTTTCATGAAAAATTTACTGGTCATGTAGTCTGCTTTGTACGCACAAGAGAATCCTCTTAGATCGAATGAAAATTGCTGCTCGCCGTTTACTCCGATCTTAACAAAGCGATAATTGCCATTCGGTCGACTATCGCAAATCACTGCCAAGTGTCCACCGGCGTGGGGCAGATTATATAAGGCTTTAAATTCTCTAATCTCGTGTTCGATGTGCAGTGTTGTAATGTCGAATAGATCGCCGTCGTAATTAAACAGTTTGCACTTCTCGATAGTGCAAAAGGAAATAATATCATTGGAAGTAGACCAGCCAATATCGTCGGTGATACGATGCTCTCCGAGTTTGTTTATTCCTAAAAGATTCAATGATATTATTTGCTTCATTGTTCGTATTGAATAAAAATAATGAGTTAAAAATGTAAAACAATATGGGAAGTCTAGAAATTGGCATAAAAGAAAACAGCGAGCGTAATCGACATTTAAAAAGTACTATACAGCAAAAATCTTTTCAAATTGATTAATTACACATATCGATCTATTAGATTTACTGGTCTTGCTTCGCTTTATAGATTAGCTTGATTTTTATTTTATCACACGTTAAAATTTGCTTGAATTTAAGGTGAAAATAACAGCTACGCTATTCTTCGATTTCATAAGTATAAAATAATGCTTCTAATGGATATCATTCAATGTTTTGATATTTACTATTTGCCATCTACAATTTAATGTCTAAAAAAATGATCTACTTCTACGAAAATCTAATATTTTTACGACGTTTATGAATACAGGCAACCTTACTTGTATACATTCATAAAAACATATATTCATAAAAATGTTTCAATTTTATGAAGTTTAAAAATTTGGATATACAAAATTATTATTATAAATCAACAGTAATCAATATTATAATTAATGCTATACAAAGCTGAACAGAGTCTTAAAGAATAAACGAATGATCATTTTGATAGAATAAATTCATTGAATTGCATCGATAGTACTAATAACATCTAGTCTAGAAATTTGACAGAAAAATTATGATGTGTTTTTAATTTGATATAATTTCCTTGCAATATAATATAAGTTCAAGTAATATTACTATTCTTAAGGTGAGAAAATAGATATTTATATTTTTTGAAATTGAAAAACATAAATTAACAATCCATGCTCCTAAGTATGCACAAAACATTTAATATTCAACAATTTCATACGCAACTAAAACTTATTAATGGAAATCCATATTAAAATCCTATTCGCCTCGATAACAATTATTTCCAATATTTTATTTTACGTATAATAGTACAGAGGTAACTTACTATCTTCAGTCACCAAATGGTATCTTATCATTCCGTAATTCGGCTTCATCAATCCAAGTGTGACCAAAATCTTATTGGGATTATTGTCAATTCCTTGCATAGCGTACGCTAAATCGACATTGGAAAACCAACTTTCTATCGGGCTAACATCGCCATCAGCGTTTATTGTCACCTTGCAGAATTTGGATTCGCACAGTTTCTTGTTCATAAAAGCGACGATGAAATCGTTCTCAGACGTAACGATAAATACTTCAGGCTTTGAGATATTGCGATTGTAGGCTTTGAATCTGTGCTCGGTTAATTGGCAATTTCTCATGTCGAAGGTCTGGACGTTGAGCAGGGCGCGCGTCACGTTACTTTTCTTCAGATCCCACCATGTGAAAATGGCTCTGTCCTCGCCCCACCGATCGAGCCCTAAAAATTCAATTTTCCCATTCTCGCGCACGGTCGACACATCCGCGCTGCAGTTGCGCACTCTGCGCGTCTCGTCGAAAACGTTGTCCTCGTACCTTATCGTGCATCTAGCGCTCTCCTGATAAGGATCAGTTTCACAGAGTGCGTAAGTTATGGTTGTTTCATCGACGTGATCCTTACCGACCACTATACGCTGGTTCTGAAATGTATACCTCTTGGACGAAAATTGGACGTCTGAGTAAACTTGTGAGTTACAGCATAGGACTGCGAGAATTACTAAAGCTGCGTTCAGACATGGCATGATTTTCTACTCAAATTATTATCACCATAAACTAAAATATTATACAATTAAAAATCGTCAACATTTCATATCAGCATGTTTCGTATGAGAAGGCGCGTGTAATGTATTAGAAACTTTTCAGATGAATGCCAGAAAATGGAAATTATATTTCAAGTAACAAGTATCAATATATATATGCATTGATATTCGGTAAATTAGATTTTTCTCACGCGATGTTTGTTCTATTTTATAAATAGCAAAAGATCCTTAATGCAGTGTGCAGTTTCGATTTAATAATTTCAGCAGAAAATTTTTAAGGGTAATAAGGCTTTACAACATATTTTATTTCAATGACTTTTTGCTGTTTCATAAAAATTACGATCACCGGGCGTTTCAGAAAGGTTAACATTGAGCAAATCATATACAATTACTATTGGGTCAAGATAGTAAGTTAACTATATTATTAATAATGTTAATAGTATGTGTAACTATATTAATAATAAGCGTCACTGTATTTCTATGCTTCAGCGTATTATTAAAAGATTGAAGGTGGCATCTGATAATTGCTTTTACATTATATACTATACATTCAATTTAGTTTATTAAAAAATTATTGAGATATACCATAAAATAGAAAAATTATCCAAGAGTCAAATAAAATAGAGTTTAATATTTTCTAACAGAAAAAGAACAGTACATTTAATAATTACATAAAAAGAATAAAATCATGTTTATTATATAGATATTGTAATTTCGACATTTGTTGTGTGTAAAATGAATTATCGACAATTATGAAAATTAAAATCATGGATATGTAACGCAAAAAGACTGTCGATAAAAAATCGTTAGAGTTGTTACTAATATTCGAAAGATCAATATGGTGTTAATGATTTAACATAGCTTTAAAAAAAAATTTTAAACATTTGTAACATAAATTTAAGCTTGATGAGTTTTCAAATCAAAATCAAAAACGATGAGTTTTAGTAGGATTTGCTTATATAGCGTATTAAAAAATACTAAAATATATGTCACAATAATACTTTCTCGCAATTATAATCTTATGTAGCAGTTTCTCCGTCGGTATACTATTTCAATAAAAAATATAATTACTAAATTATTATAACTTAAAAAGCAATTACAATTGCACTCATCACATAGAAAAAATTGAACAATTCCATTCTGAAATTCAACTTTGTGAATCAGAAATGAACTTATTTCTCTAAAAATTATCGATTTGACTCTATGTATACGCGTATATTCTATTCTTGTTAATGCAACTGATACGAGGGTTTCCAAAACACAGCCACGAAATGTTAATTTTAATAAGATTACTCGAGTTCCAATTGAAAAACACGTTTTCTACGACAGAAAATATTGAAAATACAGATTTACAGAATTCAACGTAAGTGAATATTATCCGGCTTGCAGTTCAATTATCTATAAATTACCCGCTAAATTGAATACATTACCGTAGGAATATTTTCATGAAAAATTGCTATTTGGTGCTGCTATCATTGAACGAAGTTACAAAACCACCCCTTCAAATCAGAAATGAAAATATATATTCTACGTGTCCAAAAGTTTTGCTTTTTCAGGATAAAAAATCTATTACACCGATAACAATGCAACATAAAATTTCTCTAAAAAAAAAAAAAAGAAAAGAAATTACCGTGCTTTATTAACTTACGAAAAATATCTAGTGCCTTCCTAATAGCAGAATTAGAACTACCTGTCTATCATCTTACGAAAAATTCGATTCCGGTTACTTATTTACATAATATGATTTCGTATGTATCGAAAAATCTACTTTTTTTAATTAACCAAATGCAGAAGGTTATTCATATCATTAAAAAAAAAAAGCTTTAGAAGATTATTTTTAACCATCTGACGATCAGATTATTGTGCGCTGGTTTAGCTCAAGCCGTATTACCCTTAACAAGTACCCTCAACATTCGATTACAGTTTAATTGAATATTAACTTTTTACTTGACTCGTATATATTTGTTCTTATATTATATTCCTTGATAATGAGATGGCCTTGAACCAATTTCTTTTATAAAAATATTTTTATTTTTTATATTTTTACATATTTTTAAATATTTTCATTTAGATTAAGAGCAGCTCGGATGCTAGAGGCGTCAGTTTCTGTTTCACCTTAGCAAACATCGGACTTCCTTATTTACAAGAAGTTGATGTTACTCGATGGTCCAACTTCCCGTCATGGAATTTCTCAGAGGAATTATGTAAAACAGCATCTGTCACGCATTCCGGTGGCGTAATTTTGGCTCGTTATATGATTATCTCATTGTAAACGGATCGTCTACTTATATATCAAACAATTTATAAATACATGAATAATTGCAATTGTGAAAGTTTTTGAAAAACGGATAAACTTATTTCGTTTTTTATTTTCATTTATTTATTTTAAGTGGCACCCCCTTTCTGTATGAACGATTAAAATTATATCGTTTCTACAGTAGTTCTGTTTATTTTACACCTTCCTAGAAGTATTATTAAAGTAAAAAAAGACAATAAATAATTAGAATTGCCATTATTCTAAAGTTTTCTATAAATATCATTTACAACTAAATCGCTGTAAACGTGTCTAAACATATTTTAATATATTATGTAAAATCTTATGTTTGATAAGAATCAATATAATAATAAGGAAACAAATAAATAATTATTACGTGCAGTCTGAAGGAGGTTGATATTAAAGCACGATTCATTCTCATGTCAGTTCGTACTATTTTTTAACAATTCACTACTTTTAATAAATGTCGAGCAATCATAAATTTATCTCATCGATTCTATCGACAAACTACAGATATAGAATGTATTCTCTTGCACGTCAATCCTTTTCATAAAATCGAGTAAATATCATTTATAGCATAATTCCTTAGAAATTCTGAAACAGTCATTCATTTTAAAAAGATATATAGTACAACTATAGTGTATACAAATATAGTGTATCTATTTTTAAAAGTAAGATATAACAATATACATTGATAAAAATCATAAAAATGACCTTTTTATGAAAATAAAATTTTATATTTCGTAGTTTCCGAAATTTCTTTCGAATTTAAAAAAAAAAAAAGATAAGTATTTAGCTCTTACAAAAAAGGAATAAAAGTTAACGTGTTAATAAATTGAAAAAGTTCTGGAGTTTTAATAAAAAGTTGCGTTTTAGCTTTCTCGTATGAAAATTCCTATTTATTACTTCATTTGTGTTAATCTAATTCATTGTTCTTATTTTATTTATCATATTTTTAAAAAGAATTGTATCACGCTAGTCAAATAGAATAGAATCATGAAATTTAAGTTAATAAATATGATCTTTTGTATATTTGTATTTGTATTTATATATATTTGTTTGGTGCCATTTACTCGCGGAGCTACCAGAAAATTTATACGATCTTCCTATAAAAGAAGATAAGCGAAGAATTTTTTGAAGAGTATGCGTGTAAAGAGAGATTATTATTTATACTTTTAAAGTTAAAGGTATTGTGGAAACACACGTACACATACACACGCGCACACACACACACACACACACACACACAGAATACTCGATTGCAATATTATGCACTTAAATGCATAACTTTCATTTTGATTTAATACAGGTACCCGCATAGTATTTACTAAAAAAAATAATAAAAAAAAAATACCATCACGTACCTTTAAATCCTCGCTGCTCCGATTTCCCCGGCCACTGCCCGGGGAACCAGGCAGTCGTCGTCGTCCTCGTCGTCGTCGCCGAGGCGAGAATCTTCCTGGGCTGGGGGAGATGGGGAGGGGGGAGGAGAGGCATCCTCCCGGACACCTGTCGAGCCCATGGGCGGGCAGGAGAAAAGAGAAGGGCAGCAAGGGGCAGGCGGCAAAAAGGCGATGCGAAATTACGGGGCCGCGCGGGTCCCGGGGAGTTATTGTTATACGCGGCGAGTAATGAGGCATATTACTGCTGTTACCGGACGGCCGCGACGCGCCCGCGGTGCAGTATATATAGGCACTGGCATCGCGCGCTCCTTATAAACCCGCGGGCGAAGTTCCATAAATTCCTGATTTCTCCCCCGTCCTGCTATTCCCTTATGCATATATATATATATATATATATATATATATATATATATATATATATATCTACCGTTTTTTTTAAATTCTTTGATTATTTAGTTCATATTCATAATTATAAATATTTTATATAGATTATGGTTAGAAATAGAATATATTTGCAGATATTCTGTTCTGTACGTAAGACGATTCGAGTGTATGAGTTTTCAGAAATAAAAAAGTTAAACATTTGTATATTCTCACAGATTTAATTTGTATTTTACAAAAATATCGAAGTAGATTTTGACAGAACAAGCAAGACAATACAGATTCGTTAAATTGATTAGCGAGATAATGTAAGCATTCATCGGTGATATCTGTCTGGTCGTATAATACAAACATAGTAATATAAGAAATATCAGTAAGTGGCGTCATCTATAATAGTCGACTGCCACTAAATTCCAGACAGAATAATACGAAAGTCGTCCGTGGATAATCGAAATTATTCGACATTTAAAGAGTATTTCATAGAAATTGAGAATTATGGTATTGATTATTAAATCGCGTATTTTTACAAAATACATATATATTATTACTCAAAGGGTTCGAAGCAATGTTCTCGCTTAGTTTTTTTTCTCGCTCCAAAATTGACAATATTTCAAAAACCAAATCAACCGAATAGTCTCGATCTTTTGGTTCTTTTCTGCAACAGCGTGCAATCTCCCATCTCTATAAAAATCTGACTCTAGATATGTATTCTCACCTGCAGGACGCGAATCGACGCGAATCTATTTCATTAAGAAGGTTAAAGAAATTTTTTCAATAATTAGGAGAAATTCAATATCTTACTCTGGGAATACTTTTTTCTCTCTAAAAATCCGCAAAAAATAGATAATTAAAGAGTGACGATTTTTAATATTCATGATTTTGACTGATTTAATATCAAATTTAAAATTAAATCATCTCGTGTTTTGTTAACGTCATCGAAATTATTAGTTAAAATTTATAGACGAAGTACTTTTTATAATTTTCCAAAAGTGTTAAGTAATTTCCTTTTTCCACATAGTTTAGACAAAATTTCTTACAAGCATTTTTACCGATAAATAATAATGATCTACATTTTCTAAAAAACAATTTTTCAGAAAAAAATAACTGTGACATAAACGATTCTTTATCCCATTCAACATAGAAATACAACGGATTCGTATTCAATGCTTCAAAATATTTAAGAAACTAAATTATTGAATTTCATGAATAATTTTCAGTTTCTTTTAAATATAAATATAAGCAGCGTGAATTTGATGTCAATTATTGCTTTCTATTAAGCATTCATATTTATCAATAATTTCGATTCTAAGTACCCCATTAGGCCACGAAGATTATTTTAAGTATATATATTAGATTTCAAAGCGAATTACTGTTCTATGATATTTTTGTTAATTGTCATCCTTCAGTTTTGTTGTTTTTGTTGTTTAATAACAAAAATTTATTCCAACTCAAGGTTTCCGGTTTCTTTTTTAGCAATTGCAAGCGTTTCTATAAACTAAGTAATTCAACGTTATAACAGAGGCTTTCAATCATTCAACGTCTCGGCCAAGTGCGAGTTCTAGCCATTCCTCCCCTCCCCTCCCCTCCCCTCCCACCCCCGCCCGACCCCCATTAAAAGCTGCAGATCAAACTTCGCAGCGAGGCAGGAAAATGCATGACTCGGGAAACTTCGGTGACATTAATGGCACGTGCTTAATTAATGTGCCTGCGCGTCCCACCGCCCCCCCCGTCCCCTTTATTTTCGAGACTCGGAGGATCGCTATCGTTGCTTCAACTCTATACTGTACTCAATTCACCGCGGGAACGAATTTCTCGGCTCGAGTTCAGCAGAATGAGGAAGCAAACGAGAAAGAATGAAATAAAATAAAAATCTTCATTTTATATCGGAAAACTTCGTCCTGAGAAAATTACGAACGAGATTTCGTTCACGAGACGGATAAAGGAGGCGAGTTAAATAGCCCTGGACGTTATAATTGACGACTCCCGTATGGGATAGACATTTTTTTTTTTTGATTATTGTTATTTTTCTCTTTTCGGGGGCTCGGCGGTCTGCTCTTCATACACGTTGCAATCCACTCGCAGACTCGACGCAACGAGCGAGATGGCCTGTTCCTTACTTTCGACACGTGTAACGGAAAAAGTCAAGCTAACCCGACAAGTTAGCTCGTGGAGAGGGGGGGCGGGGGAGGGAGACGCGGTTAGCGAGAGCCGAGCAACTCCCGAAATTGCCGTGAAAAACGCCCGGTTCGCGTACATGTTAGCCGCGTTAAAGGCGCGCGCGCCTGCGCGATAAATTGATGATTCGACAGAAACGGCCTCGTCTCGTGCCGGAAGCCCGTCTATTTAACGAGGCGCGACTAATTGGCGTATGCGCGATAGCGCGGCGACGGCCACGTGCGAGGAAAGGGGAGTCGTGTGCGTGGATGGGCAGAGAGTAGGAGAGAGGGCAAAGAGTACGATGGAGGAAGATTCGTTGATCGGCAGGCAACGCCACCCCGATACGATTTAAAGATCGAGCTATTTTGGCATCAATACAGATGACGGGTGAAAATTTCTGATCGGAATACATTGAAATCGATAGGAATTTTATCATTTTCATTCTTTAAAGGTATTTGTGGTTCTTTAACGTAAGCGCAACTTTTACGCTTGGTGAAAGCTTGGTTAATACATTGTAAGCGTTGCCTACTATCAGTAACTTAAATGTAATCTGCGCTACTAGCGGCGAAAAGCACAAGTAACAAATATGACTGACATAGGTATACAATAAATATGTAAAAGTATTGCATTACATTGATAAAACTTCGGAGTTCTTTAAAAACTTGTTTAAAAAAATGTAATAATTATCAAAATAAATAAACGTAAAGCATATGACGCGTTATTGTAGAATGAATAGTCCAAAGATCCATCGTGGATTTTTCGTATTTGTGATACTGAAATGGCGAAGAATCATAGAGAGTTGATCAAAATAATAAAAATTAAATGCGATAAGAAAACAGTCGTTTAATCGTTACGTTTCTAAACCACACACGTATATTAGAATTATTAAAAGAAATAAATTTATTTGCCAAAATTATATTTATTACTAAAACTTATATTTATTACTAACATAGAATATTGTTTTTACTATTTTTATTTTATTTATTGTTTTATTTTGTATTTTTATTTTTAATTTTTAATTTTTAATGTCATTTATTGTAGTAATAAGTTTTATTTCAGATTCTTTAGGGGTGCATATAAACAAGGACAGTCTGACTGTCATTATTTTAGCTAATATATTATATTATAAAGACTGTCAGACCGATAAAAATATTTATTAATTTAATTCAAAACAGTCGACATTTTTTAATTTAATGTATCGCAAACAACTGCAGCACATTTGGTTTCTTTTTTTTTTAATATCCTATGGGCTTATAAAATTTTAATAAATATTTTGATAAGTATAAACACTTATTTTTTAATTAAAATATCAGTTGAACAATTATTTGTATTATTTGTATATACTCGTATTGTCAATTTTTGTTTTCAGTCAGTGGCGCCCTCGTACAGGTGGTGGACGTTCTCTTTACCAAAGATTCTTCTCTTACTTTACATTCTCTTAAATCTACCTTATGGTATGGTATATGGTATACCTGATGTATGGTATATACATAGGTGAGCCTTTACACCGTTAAACAAAGACGATACCACTAATACACCGAGTATTTTACTAATAATTTTAGACAAATAAAAGTTTTATTTTCATCGAAATTATTCTGAATATGTAAATTCGACATCATAGCAATTTGAAATTTTAATTTAATTTCAAGGCTATAGTCGATAAAAATAAATTCATGTTTATTGATCTTCCAACTGAAACACTATGAAAAAAAATTATACGATAAAATTTTTTTAAATGCTTTATTAGAGATAATTCATGGTATATACTTACGAATGTATATTATACAATAAATTGAAATAATGCTAGTTTACATCCGTAAATTCTAATTTTGACTTTGTATTAATGACTTTTGGACGGCTTTCTTTAGTTTTCCCTAAATTTTATATATAAAATTTCGTGATCAATAGTGCATTAAATTTTCTTTTATCCCGAAAAATATTACATTACTTCGTAGATCTAATGCAAAATATGCTTATAATAATGGCGATTTTCCATCTTCCTATATAAATCGAGCAAAATAACCTCATGGCTCCTCTCGATCGTCATTCCTGAGACTTTATAAATCTCCGGATATGCGTGCGCGATATTGCAATATAATATAGAGCAGCCCCCGAAGTGCAGGGGAAGCACCTACCGTGTTGTCGAACAGCTTTACCCAGGAGTGCATACGTACATACATACATATATATATATATATATATATATATATATATATATATATATACATCCCGTAACAAATTGACTCCGATGCCATCGAATGCGTGCGCACCGTGACGTCCAAGCACGTTCGCGTGCACGCGCGCGCTCACAGAACGCGACGCTTTTTAAGACAGCTGTTTGTTTGACCGAACGAAGTAATAAAGCATCTTTCAAAACAATGAACGAGTATTGAGTAAACAGTAATTTTCCAAATGTTAAATTTAATATGTCAATCGAGAACGTTATCGCGCAGTCTTTTCTTCTGCCTTTCGATAGTTGAAATTTTGTTATTACGTCGAAATTCAAGATCGTGTTATAGATCGGTAATTTTACTTACATAGCGGAAAGCTTTTTTATCATGAATTGAGAGTACAATTAAACACAAAATAGCTCCGTACCCAAGTTTCTCATTATTTTTAGAACGTTTGCAGGGAGCTTAGCTGATTTTTTTTTTTTTTTTTTTTAAGCAAAAACAAAAAATCTACCTGCGACCATTAAAATTTCAAAATCAATATGACAAATGAGTAAGAATAATTCAGTTAATCTACGGCCTCGTCAATTGCACATAGTTCTTTTACATTTGAAGAAATATTTCTGTTTTTCTTTTTTGACTCGAAAAAAACAGCTATTAGGATTATAATTGAACGTCGGTGACCTGACAATGTAAACATTAAAAAATTCCTATCGCCCAATATTCTATTTTATTCTTTCTCAATTCAGCACAATTATTTATCGTCGCATTTATCCAGCTAAATTTAGATAATATAGTCAGAATTTATTTCTGATTAATTATATATTAATCAAAATGTTTCTTTGGTTAAGAAATATTTTGAAACGTATATGCAGAAATAAATACTAATGTAATGTTGGAAAGCATGGTTGGCAGCAAAGTTAATGAAACAATGAAATAAAAAATTTCATTTATGCAAATGATTATAAGAATAGTTATATATATTCTAACAATGCATTTAGTAATAAGAGAAAAGGAGTAAAAAGTTATTTTCTAAATAATTTTATCAATTTCTTTTAAACTTTTTATCGCATTAGCACGGATCATTATGATCTATGCCGTAGAATAAAGCAGTTATATTTATGTAATGTTATATCAAGTGCTTTACATCTCTCTCCCATCAATTGCCTAAAAAATTAATTGTTTCTCTTATAGGTCAAGATAATACATTTCTTTTGTAGTTGACATTAATTTGTTTAGAATTAGATTCAAGAATTTAGCGTCCTTTTCATAATTATTTGTCCTTATTATCTTAAAATAATATCCAATAATAGCGACTTTTTTTTTATTAACAATAAAACATTGATATCAATAAGCTTTTCGATATATCAGGGAATTTGGCACTACACTAATTTCACGACGTCGGGTTGGTAACCGGTAAAATCAACAACAGCCGTATCTCGTCGCGCGATTAGCGCGGGAAAACAGAAATGGAGCGTCCAAGTGCAGCGCGCGCGTGCCACATATAAACGGAATTAATAGAATTACAAACGCAGAGACAGCTGCACAGAGATGGAAGCGACATCGAGAAAGCAGAGGTCTGAGAAGAAGAAGCAAAGACAAGAGAAGATAGACAGACCGAGAAGAGAGAGAGAGAGAGAGAGAGAGAGAGAGAGAGAGAGAGAGAGAACGAGAGCGAGTGCGAGGCCGGCAGATAGCATCGGCTTTTGGCGGTGGCATCGCCGGGCCGTGTAATTGATTCACGGCAAAACAATGTGCCCAGTGTGTTAAATTGCTCTTTGTATTATGGCATGTATGCGCGCTTGCACGCATGTAGAGAAAAAGAAGAAGAATAAGAAGAAGAAGAAGAAGAAGCACTTTTCTCGTTCCTTTTCTCGCTTCGGCCGTTTTACCCACTGTTTGAATGCAGGCCACTCCGAAACCGGAGAACCGCTCTTAAAATTTAATACTTAGCTCGAGCGGCGAGCCGGCGCGCCGTGCGGTGCGCGCGCGCGCGTGTAGATCGCCTACGCGACCGAGCCACCGGTTGAAATAACTTAATGCCCGTCGGACGTTTGTATAAAGAAATACACGTTCGCGTCGTACGGTCGCTTTGAGTTCCGGGACGGACGAATTTTAACAGCCTTTAAACCTAGCGTTTTTCGCGAATCATTGGTCAGCAAAGCTTACTTAGGCAAGGCGACCGTGGAACGCGCTCGTGCTTCAAAGGTTCGGTCGACGTTTATTAATGGGAATATTTTCGGCATTCCAGGTATTTGGAGAAGGGATAAGAATTAGGCACTTTTTTTCTCCATTTGTCTAGCTTACAGAGAGAAAACGTAATAATCTCATTCTTCGATAATAAGCGTTTACACACCGAAAACATTGTATTTTTCCTCATGAGCGTACGAACAAAAGGCGCTTAATCGAAAATAACTGCAACAAAATCAACATAATCCAGACAGGATACGTGTGAAATTAGCATCTAAAAATGCTGCATGATAGGATTGCCTCCTTTTCGGGACAGGATACTTATACCCCCACTATACTCGCGCTACCTAGGGGATACACTATATATTGAAACTCTAGAATTTGTAGTCAGGATTTCTAAATAAGTGTTATCTGCTCGGTCCCGCAAATATAATGATAGGCTAAAGTGGCCAGCGCGTACAGAGCGAAAGGTGACGTCCGGCGAAATGAGGAACAGCACAAAGCCAGAGAGAGAAAGAGCGCGAGCGGAATGCCGTCACGCCGCGACGGACTGCCAAACTGCATCCCTCAGCAATGCGCGCTATATAGTTGACATCGGTGTCCACCATATATACATATATATATATATATATATATATATATATATATATATATATATATATATATGCATGTATTGATGTATATATGTATGTATGTATGTATGTATGTATGTATTTATATATGACGAGCTGATGCGACCGCGTTATGGAATATACTTATATAGCCCTACCCCGCACCGCGGGTCTCGTGCATAAAATGCAGCGCGGCCGCGCCGCTCGCTCGAGCGCGGAGAAGCGCGCGGCCGGCTAATGTCTAACAAAGGACCCGCGGGGAACTTTTATTAAAATAATAATAAGATAGGAGCGGGCGCGCGGCTTCCCCCGCTATGCGCGCGGCACTATTTCCGACGTTTGCGTATTCAGTATCCCCTCCACCGCCCGTCCCTCTCTATCTGTCCGCCTGTCCAAACCCGTGGCCATTCCCAACAATAGTCGCCCTCGTCCTCCTTTCGACGATTCGAGTTTTCTGCCCTTTATTTCCCTGTTAGTTATTATTTGTTTTATACATATATATATATATATATATATATATATATATATATACACAAGCACATACACACCCCCTTCTTTCTTCTCCACCCGCACTCCTCAACTTCGTACCGGGCTTCTTTCGCTCGCGCGCGCTTTGTTCGCCCGCGGGCGCCGCGCCGGCCACCGTCGCGCCGTCCGCCACTCCACTCGCGGAAAAGAGCCGCGCGGCCCGCTCGTCGTATGAAAACTCGTTTGCCCAGCGCCGGCAAAAAAAAAAAAAAAAATAAATAAAGCCGGCGAGGAGCCGGAAGAGCCGACGAGTGAGTGGCGATACGTTGGCGCGACGCTGTCCGTCGACGCGGACGACAATGGGACGGCATCGCGCCCTCTGTAACGCAGCCTCCGAATGTTCGATGGCGCGTAGATACAAGTTCATTATACGTCGAGGCGTGTTTTGTGCTGCGCCAGCCCTTACCCCCCCCCCCCCCCCCACCTCGAATTGCCGCGTTCGAGCGCTCTTCGGAAGCACGCGGAGATGGGCGGGATTGGGCAGAAGTAAACGCTCAGTGGCATTTTGGTGGGCTTTATTGCAAATTGGGCAAATTGTGAGATCTCAAAGTGAAAGCAATTATTTACAATAGCTGAAGCATTGTAAAAAATGCAAATTGTTTAAAATATTTCTATTAGCTTAAGTGAATTGTTTATACTACTCCAGTTTTGTTCATTCTTTCGCATCTATCAATCATCGATATAGAAGGCAAATAAAAATGGTACATTATCGATATGTAAATTTAATTGTCGTATGAGCTAAAATTAGAACCTTAAGATATTTCTTTTTTTTGTACAACTATTGAGATCTGTATGGAAATTTACTACTTATAATATAAATTAGGCTTCCATTATTCCATTATCTTCTTGTTGAATAACTATTAAAAGAATCCATTTTCGTGCAAACTGCTTATGAAACAATAGAATTATTCTTTATTGTAACATTACATGTTTTCATGGAAAAAAAAACATTAGGTATAAAGAGAAATGAGAAACAAGAAGTAATATGTTTTGTGGATTCTGTTCTAAAATCAATGTAAAATGTATTTTGCTAAATAATATATCTAAAGTTGGTCACAAATATGATAATTAAATAATACTTTCCATCAGTTCAAATACATTCTTTTTCAAAACTGAAGAATATCTTTTTATGTTTAAAACACTCCATAAATAATCTTCGGACGCGGAATTCCATGACAACCACTTTCTCTGTTTTGAAATATTGTCGGAAAATTTGTAGTTTCAACTGAGAGTTCAATGAAACATAATTGAACATTTGATCAGACATTAAATGTGACCTTTTTTAATATTCATTGGAATAGTTATATATATATATATATATATATATATATATATATATATATATATATATATATATATACAGCTCTATTTTTAGCCAACCAAAGATTATTTCCAAAGTAATTTTTTATCTAAAATTTGAATCCAGAGTTCGAACTGCTCCATCACGTCAAGTTTTTTGAAATTGAAACCTAAACATGATTGTACCATAATAGTTCATTTCCCTTTTATATACAGTTCTATCAGTTATAATGAGAGGGCGCTGTCTCACAAACAGAGTCGAATGAATTCAACCTTTTCATAATGTACAAGGAATCACTTCAAAAATTTAACCAATAAATTTTATTTTTGTAATATGTTTTTCTGATTTAATATAATCAACAAAACTGGTCCTATAAAAACCAGAGAAAATTACTTCCACTCCAGTCCCATGGATTATTATAAAAATTATAATGCACGCGCATTATGTTCGAAAATAAGATAATATATTTCTAAAAGTGTATGATTACTGTAGTAATACATCTACTATTTTTCTAGAGCTATTATATAAATACTATAGATATTTACAGCTTTGTACACACTTGTATTTATAATTATACGTGAAGAGATGTAAATGGATAACATACATGAGTGGCAGTAACATTTGATACAAAAAACAGTTATTGAACAAAAAATGTAAAATAAAGTTTAAATATACGATAAGATAAAAAAAATACTTATGTTGGGTATTTCATCTAAGAAATTTACAAAATAAATTTTATAAGACAAACAATGTAATTAATCATCTGGCTATTCATTTACTACGGTGACTTTTATTAAAATTTTATTAAAATATTTAATGGTCCCAATTTTTACGTATCAATATTTGTAATGTAATTGTTACACCATTTGTGTAGCTGTTAATCAGTATTGTAAATTATTCAAAATTCCCACTAGTAGTGTTTCATTGTCATTCAAATAAATCATATAAAAAGACGTACTATTATAAATGCTGTCTAAAGTTTAAAATTATCACCAACATTCCAAAACGAGCTGTATCATAATGTTACGGAAAGCCTTATTTTCGTTTCTGTTAATCGTTATTTTGACCAATAGCCATGGTGAGTTATAATTATTACATATTTACATTGAAACTTGTTCGTGCTAATTATTTAGCGTGTCACAGAAGTCGATTTTCATAAATACGCTACTGTTTAGGAAGTGCATTTAAAGAGAAAAAATAGGGCTCCAAACAACGTGTACAATAATAGATAGCACGGGATTCGATGTTAAATCAGTCCGACGTATTATCTACAATCCGCGCGTTAAAATATATAACTGAAACTCGATGATAAAACAATTTATATTTTTTAATAGCGCAGAACAAATGGTAGCTTCAATAGCAATGCTTTGCACAATCGTATTTGAAATAATAAAAATTTATTTTTTGAATTGCGATATATCAGAGTTTGTAAAATTATGTTGCAAAAGTAATCTTTTTATAAATACTATACGATAGATTTCTATTGTACAATGATAAATTTATCAGTATATGTTTTATAAAAAATTTCTTCTCCCAATTCTATCCTCCATACCAAAAAAAACATTGTTACTTATGTATTATATATTATACGGACTGGACTGTACAAAATAAATCGAGAATTACGTATTAAAGAGCTAAATTCCCCATACTGAACGAATAAAAAATAAACAAAAAGAAAACAGGGTTTATTCTAAAGTGCTTTTGAAAAATTTGAATGACAATTCAAAAACTTAATTTTGGCAAATCGAAAATTGATAATCGAAATTTGCATTCGAACCATCGGGCAACTTTGTCTCGAGAAGTAAAGTCTGTCATTTCACGATAGTAAGCAATGCTTTTACCGCTTAAGATCAAGATAGCATCTTAATGTATTGAGTTCTTTAAGCAACTCCCGTGTAATACATAACATTGAGAACCCTGTAAATCAAATAATACATTACACAAAGTAGAATTCAAAAATATTTAGGATTCTATTAAATAATATATAAGTTTCCCTATATAACGAATTTACAGCTAAAAAGGTCAATAGCATCATTTACAAATAGACGAGCTAATTGGCATATTATTAGCATGTTAAGAAACATTCGTTGTTTTGGACGCGTAAGAAGACATGAGTATATAAATATTACATAATTGCGTATCTAACATAATTGCTATTCATTCTCCGAGATTTATAAAGTCGAATGAAAAATATGTTGCTGCACTATAATCCAGGCGAATTGAGATTTTTATTCAACATTTTTTCCAACCCCAACTTTTTACATTAAATGGTATATGACACTCAAGTTGCATAGAATATAAGACTCTAAATTTTCAAGATCGTAGCAGTTCGGCAATTTGTTTATTTATTACAAAATAGCAACAAAAAAACTGTTTCTTTTTTTTATTTTTTCATCAATAGTTCCAAAACTATTGCTCTAATCGAAAAATGTTTCGTAAAGAAGTTGTGCAGGAGATAATTTGGAGCAAAAGTAAGTAATTTTGCATAATATTGTACAATATTCAAAAGTTATAAAATTTATTTTAACAACGGAAATTTAATAATAATGCTGCAACAGATGTTTTTTTATCTAGTCATAATGTATGTAAACTTATAAAATATATTTCCAATATAGCGACCTGTTACAAAATTTTTTATATTGAAAATTCATCATTGCGAAATTAGCCAACGGCTGGGAATTTTTTAAAGTAGTCAAATGCAATCTTTAAAGAAAATAAATGTTAATCAAATATCAACAGAGAAGATTCTTAAATGAATGATGTTTAAATGAGTTTCTATTGTTTAAAGTGAAAAATTGCATTGGTAGAAACGATATCTAGGAAGTTTTTAACGCTACAATATTGAAACAAAATGCATTTTATTACGTTTAAACACAGAAACATGTCCAAGCCTTGCACATTTTGATTTGACCAATAGGAGCTGAAAAATTTTTAGTTTAAACTTGTATTTATTACCCGCGATCTAATTCATATTTTAATAACAATTAATAACAACTTCAAATTTATCAAAGTGCAAGTTATATGTTAAAATGAAACATAAATATGTTAAAATGAAACATAAATATGTTAAAATGAAACATTAATAAAAATTTTTTACGCGTATCGTCAGCGGCGGCAAATGGCGGCTTATCTATCCGGGCGCCGACATCCCGGCGACACCTTTCGCGCATACGTGCATTCCCGCACTCACGTCATACTACAGATATGTACAGATTTTTCCGAAAGTAAAACAGTATGTTGCCAGTATTTACTTTTGGCAATAGCGCTTGTATTTATTTGGGGGAAACTGCCATCAAATGTTTTCTAACATACTGGCAGTTTACTGGAGCTGCGTTCTGAATATGACAACACCAGTAAATACTGGTAAACAGCTATTAAACATCCGAGGCCAGTTTCCTTCCATTTGATTATATTGTACGCATTTATTAATATAGTTAGTTTTAAAGACTTAATTTATTATAAAATTTTCATTAATTATAATGGAAAACCCTTCAATGGAACAAGGATAAATGATGAAATAAAAATGTATACCTTAATGTTATCACTACCCGAAAAGGTTATTCTCACAGATGTTACTCTGAACATCTTCGATTGAAAAATTTTATTTTATTTGGATTAGTTATAGTAGGAATTCAGAATGGGATCTTAAAATTATATACTCTTATTATGAAATCCTACTATAACTAATCCAAATAAAATAAAATTTTTGAAACAAAATAACAATAATGTATATAAATGAACAGTGGCCCTTCGTCATTTATTTTATATTGAAGCACACGTTTGAAACAATCTTTTGATTAGTACTAGTTGTGTACATAATTTGATTTCAAATCTAGGCACCAAGGTATTTCAAATCTAGGCACCAAGCATTGCGCTATTTAGATGTTTATTAGTGACTCAACAACAGTAGGATAATGATTAACATTATTTTCGATTGAATGCAAACTTTAAATGCTAATATAGAAGCAAAAATATTTAGAGGAGACTATAGCTGTTCAGCTCTTCCAAAATGCTTTCATGGCGCTTTCACGTTAAGAAAAATATTATTTTTTGCAAACATTGTATATAGTTTAAATTAAAGAAAGTTTCTCATTGTTATAGTTAAGAGTCTTATTACTGAGGGCATTCGTGGAGGATATACCCCAGAAGCAGGTACATTTAAGTACCAAGCCACTCTAAATGTTAAACTAAGGCGAAATAGGCCGGAAAGTATACCGGAGTGTGCGTGTGTGCTAATAGACAAACGCCATGCACTAACGATTGCTCACTGCCTAATTAAACAATCGCCTCAATCACCAAATGGAATAATTTTATTGCGGTGGTACAGAATATCTATGGGAACTCATGATTTAAAATCGGGCAATGCTCTTTTAATCGACATTGACGAAATTTATGTCCACCCGGACTTCAATCCTGTGACTCACGAAGCTGATATTGCTGTCGCGAAGGTATTATTCTACTATTAGTCAGTACTTCTTCCAGTCTTTCTCAATTTCTACTATTTCAACGATTACAAGTTTCAAAATGTTTTGCACTTTTTAATTAAAATGTTATAAATCCTTATTTTTTTAACATTAACGGAATATATACAATTAAATTTAAATACAAATCGATAACATTGTTAAAGCAGATCTTTAAACTTCACGACGAGTCTATTCAAAATTTGGCACTACGAAGGGCTGAGTCCTTCAGATAATGAGTTATATTTGTTCCTTTTCTTGACTTAATCATTAGTAAATAAATGTGAAAAATTGTTTTATAATAATGAAAATAGTCGTCTAGATAAATCGTTGGCTATTTCTAAATAGTAATTTTATCTATTTTTAAATGAATATGGAATTGAAATAAATAAAAATAATAAACCTACTTTTATGTTAAAGTTACACTACGAGATACACTTCCCAAGTTATACTCAATTACTCCCTATTGATTTGCCAGACGAAAATACAGTTGATCATGGTATTATACCTGCCATTGTATCTGGCCATGGATTCCATGAGTTTAACATTATAGATAATACCGGAAGTTGTAACTATGAATTAAAATATCTACATGCAAATGTTACAACTATCGAGGAATGTAAATCTATCTCGCCTTATCCCAGCGACAATCAGTTATGTGTCAAATCGTTGACTGATGAACGTGGACAACAGTGGGGAATTTGTAAGGTAAGCTATAAATCGTTATTTTATTTACATCTTTTCATATGGACTTTTACTATATAACATATGTTCGTGATAAAATTTCTATACTTATAATTCACACCCATAGTATATATGATTACATATCTTTAAGAATATGTATTCTCTAAAAAAATTTTGGTCATAATAAGAGTATTAATGTAAAAGGTAACGCTAGACATATATCTATCAGATTGAGTAAGGCTTTATCCTTTTAAGAAAAAAATGCTTATGTTATATAGAAAAAGTGGAGTTTGTATAGGAAAAACCGCATATATATTAAACTCTTAATTTTTTTCGATTCTCAGTTTGGTCAATTCTTTAATGTTCCACAAACATCGATATTGTCTTTACTGTTCAAACATTTTTCATAATTTATTTTTATTTATTTTATATGTTCAGGATTTATTTATTGATTCATTATTACATAATCTCTGATTGATATATAAAAATATGAGCTCAATTTCTGCCACTGTAAAATCCGTCATATACTGTTTACATAATATTGCTGCAAAATTCATTTAGAACGAGAACCGAATTCTCATTTAAACCGAATTTCAACCATTCACCAATTTGGACTCGGTAAGTTCAGTTTGAAGTTGGCGAGGTAAGACATCCAACGCCAATTAAATGAACAACCGCTCAATAAAACTGTAGAGGACTAGTAACTTGGTGATCCGAGTTCAAATTCCGGTCTCGGCCGATTGACACAAGTACTATTGTAATAATTTACATGTGCTTTGTTTACAAACACATCATAGACCTCCGTCGCTGATTAGCATCAATATTTGGAAACATAAATAGAGCGACGTTAAATAAAATAAAAAAAAAACTGGAGAGTTTTCGGTGTCTTTAAAACACTAATCATTTTTTCTTATCGAGACTGGGCAACTAATCTCTATCTTTGCATCAAGTCCGTATTACAAGTTTTATACATACAAGTTTTTCTCTTTGAACTGGGTCTAAAAAAAAATAGTCCAATTCAATAAGGCAAATCCGGGAGTTATCAGCGTATTAAAATTGTTCCAATAATTTGTATCTATATCGCATTCTGTAAGCTTAAATATTGAATTGATAAATCTCATACATCTCGTTCAATTTGTTACGACTGATAGAACACATAAGCGATCAAGAAAGCCGAAATCAATCATCCATCCATTTTAGAGTTCAGAAGACAGCGACATTTTCATGATTAAATTTGGCAATCTTTGAAATTTTTTCTATAGATTATTTTTATATCACTAATCGGCAGATCGATCATTAGTTACGATGCATCAGTTACTGATCAATTACTTAGCCTTAAAAATTCCTTGAAAGTAGAAAAAAATCTGGCTACTCTCAAATTGGATGGCACTCGAAATTTTATGGTGTTTATTGTCCTTGAAAAAATCAATTCAAAAACCATCGTCAGTTAAGCATAGGTACTGGATTTCTACGTCAACTAAGCCCTTTCCAACAAAAATAATATGCATTATTCGGCTGCAGTTCAAGTTCAATAAAACAATAGTATATCTAAATAATTATATGAAAATCATAGTCTGAAAAATTTGTTAACTTGCTGAGTGTAAAATTCTTTTATAAATATCCTTTTCTTAATTTTGATTTCTTAAAATTATTATGCAGTCTATATATGTTGTGTATCTATACATCCGTATTATAATAAAGAATACATCATTAACTATTAATTTTAGGGTGATGCTGGTGCCCCACTTGTATACAATGGGAAACTTATTGGCCTTGCAAACAAATATAGATATGATTGTGTAGATACTATTATCCCAACAAGCTATACAAGAGTTAAGCCGTATGTCGGATTTATTCAAAGCATCATTGCAGGAACACCACCGCCGAGAGTACGTGTTTTGAGAGAGATGTATCTTGAGTTAATCCCTACCAGGACTGCTTCATAAATTATTATTATTAATATATGTTACAAAGTACATAAATATATAAATGAAAAATTTTTGACTATGATACAATACACGAATTTTATAAAATAGTATGCGTAATAGACGATTTAAATAAGTATGTATTGTACAATAAAGGATATTTCAGTACAAATCAATGTCTGTGCAGCTCTAATGGGCATTTTAAAAGAATCAAGAAATATTATAATAGCTAATTTATTATCAAGAAAATAAGCTTGTGTTCACGGCCAGTTCTCAATGATCATTGGAGAATCCAGTGTCGAACTTCACCCTTCATTATTTTAGCTAATCTTAAGACTCTATTATTTCAGTTGATCATTTCAGTTTTCGAAATATACTTAAAATGGCCAAGAGGCCGTTGCAAGGTAGCACAAGATCTAATTTGAGCCGCTGATAACTAATGTCATAGCGATTGCCATAACATGCTGGGCTCATCATTTTATTTGATGAATAGCTTGACAGTAGCTTCACACTTCAGCTTTGACTGATGTTGTACTATACTTAAAAATCTCTTGCATTTGGACAAACGTATTACTTTTAATAATTTTTACCTTACGCATTAGCTTCGAAACTTATGAGATACATTGTCGACGACTTTTATTTAGACTTTATGAAAATGATTGCATTATAAAATTATTGAATATATTAGACCAGTATTTATTGGTTGACATATTTTCATATTTTATGTGCCTTAAATATTTCTATAAATCCCTTAAATCTATCGATTTCCAACCACGTTCCATAATCTGTTCTTGATATGTTCTTGATAAATCTTGAATAGATTAATATGTTTACTAAAGAAACTGAATACTGTACCGTATTTTCTATTACATTATATATTTCTATTATAGTTAAATTTATAATAATTATATTTAAATTATTTTTCTAATTTAACTATATATAATCTGAACGGGCAGGCTTCTATTAAAGTATACCTTAACTAAATAGCAGTGCCATAGAATTTAACACGTTCACTTATGAGAAATAATTTAGATTCTGCTAAAATGACATTGGTTAGGGTGCTGATTCTGTAACCTAAAGATAGTCGAATTGCCATGAACTGAATTTTGTTCAATTTTTCTATGCTGCTTTTTGCAACTGGAAAGAATATAAACGAACCGTAGTCTATAGCGGATTTTTGTACAGCATTATTAATGTCTCATTATCAGCGCCCGACCAAGATCCTCTAACGAACTTAATAACATTCAGTGCTTTAAAACTTATTTTCTGAATGTAATTAATATGGTGTTTGAAAGACAAATTATAATCGAAATATACGACTAGGAATCCTGCCACAGAGCTAGATTGTATTACGATTTTTTTGACATTGATTTCCAACTGCCCAGGGGTTATTGTTCATCTATTAAATGCAAGACTTTTTTTAGATGATAATTCAAGCCCAAATTCATAGACGCTGTTGTTTGTAGTCAAAATAGCCGTTTCAAGTAAATTTTTACTTACGTTAAGAGAACATCTATTACAATAGATTGTAATGTCATCTGCATATTGGGATATGTCGACGCTTTTAGGTATATTCTGTATAATGTTAGACACATATATGTTGTATAAAAGCAGGCTTAAAACACCACCTTGTGGTACACCTTTGTAAACTTTTGAAAATTATTTTTGATATAACTTCAGTAAATATGATTTAATTTTAATAATCCTACTCGAAAATACAGTAAATTTTCATTAAATTTTGAGCTTTAGCTTGCATGGGAAAAAATATGAAAATTGAACGTCCATTTGAAAGTCTTTAGCGAGCTAAGCAATATAAGTGGCGATAACTGTAATATAATATTAGTTATCTGTAAATATCTCGCGATTTAAAAATTATGAGCTCTAGAAAGTAGCTAACTGTAATAGGTCTTCAATTACTAACGGTAGCGGTTGCAAGCGAGGATGCAAGTATAATACCTCTACATTTCTGATGAACTTAGAATAGGCTATGTGATTTATCGATTTTAATTAGTAATAAAACATAATAATCTGACTAGCTGCTTTTTACGTCATACAGTGTAATATTTGCAACAAAAAAGCACATATGTAAGTATGATTGTATAGATCAAGTCGTGGTTACCAAGGCTCATAGATTTTGCGAGAACGAAAATGCAAAAATTCAAAACAAAAATATTTGTGAGATCTCTTTTATTGGTGATTATAGGTCTATTATGGCAGCATTTTCTTTCATCTCTCATTTGCCTTTAAATAGGTTGGGAAAGTAATTACTTAAGTAGATAAATTTAATAAATACTATCTTTTTTGAAAATTGGTTGTTGAAATTTGATTCTACATTTATCTATATATATATATATATATATATATATATATATATATATATATATATATACCAGTGAAGCACAATTCCCACTTTCAAATCTAATAAAACTAGGATCCAGTTAGCTGGATTACAAAACATATATAATAATTACTTACAGTAAAAGTAAAAACTCACAGTTAAAAGTAAATCCAGTCGAGGTTAATTAACTAAGATTAATAATTTATGTAGCATTGAAATAAGATAATAATTTCTAATAACTCAATATAAAATTTAATCTTACAATCTCTGTAATATGAAGAAATATGATTGGGCAATGATTTTGTATTTGAACTTAAACTGATGTTTCTCTTATATATTTTCTTTTTGCAAAAAATTAAAATGATATAGATAAATGGTATTTATAGCTAATCCACAAGATGCAAGAGTTACAAGACAAGATCGTAAATACAAATTGTAAATTGTAAATATGTTGATTTTCATTTTCATTGTAGCGCATTATTAGATTGTCTACTCAACTTTTCGATATGTCTCTAGGGTAGTTATATATTAAGATGTTAAGGAAATGTTGAATAGTACTCTTGTCAATAATCTATATATATATATATATATATATATATATATATATATATATATATATATATGTAGTTAATCCAAAGTTTCGTGACACTGAGAAGGCAAGTAAGAACTTGATTTTATCATCTTAAAAATATCTTCATTGTCTTGAAATTTATATAAAATTATCTACTTATGTTTTAATCTTTTTATAATAAGCAATATTAGATATGATTCTGTTTATGAAAGCGGTTTAGATGAAGTTTTATACTAACGCGTTTAATGTACACGCATGTAATGGTCATATACTCATTAACTCTTCAACTACTGTTATACATCGGCACTACTACGAAGTATTCGGTACTACATCGGAGCATTCACAGTTCTCAGGAGTAGTCTAGGCGAATTAAATGCAAAATGGCCTAGTTATCAATCTTTTCCCAATACAAATTTTTTCATAGTAAATGATAGATCAGGATTCATATAATAGACTCTGATTTCCTGGGATCTTCACAGATCGGGAATATTTTTTTATTGCAAAATAACAAAAAACTGTTCTGTTTTTACTTTTTCATCAACAGTTTTAAAACTATTCCTCGTACAGAAAAACATTTTTCTAGCTTGTAGGAAAGTTGTGCTGAAGATAATTCTGAATAAAAGTAAGTGCTTCAAGATTTTTACTTCAATAATAATCTGTAATGGACGTCTTGTTATATATTCATAATGTGTGTAAAATTACAAAGTGTACTTTCAATATAGCAACCTCTTTCAAAATTCTTTATATTGAAAATTATTATTGCGAACTCCGTTAAAGTACAGATATTTTAAACTGCACTAAAATGCAGTCGACAGAGAAAAAAATTATTTATGAAATATTAAAAGAGTTTATTTTTAAACACAATATTAATAATATTTAAAGTCAAAAAACGCATTTCTGGTGACGATATCTTTGCGTTGTCTATGTATTTTTTACTACATTCTGAATAATTAAAAATCTGACGTTGAAATCTAATGTACGAGTTGAAGTCGAGCAAGCATTTTCCGAAAATACAGCTTGAAGGGAGATATTTCTGTGAGTGGACGGATTATGGCATCGAGTTTGGCTTCCAAGGATTTTCTCGAGGCTTACCAGCACTCCGTAAAAATTTTACAGACACTGCGACAGAGGAGCATGCTGCTTTCATATTCTCAAATATATTTAGTTATCCATTAGTACATAGATATTTACTGTTCCATTACCGTGAGATTACTAAAGCAATATATAGAAAATAACAAGCGATGACTGAATTTGGGATTTCAAATTGTATAAAAAATAAATTTTGAAAGTATAAATGTAATGACGCAAAGAAAATGTTATTTAATGAAACAGTGATTACTATGTCTGTCTTTTTAAAAGTTAGCACCATGAAAATGCCCTTTAAGTCTCAAAAGCGATAATCAATAATTACTTAGTCGCCCGATTTCGAACTGCCAACACCTTTCCTTAGAGAATTTAAATAATACATTTACGTTGAGATTTATAGCCTGCATGGGCACGATTTTACAAAATGATGTCTCGTGCACGTCTCTATTCTGAAAGACTAGTCGTCAACCTCGGATGAGTCGTGGTACGCGTATATCGCTTCCGTGCCATAGGCGAAGCCATGCACAGTCCGAGCTGGTTCGCTGGGAACTTTATCGCCTTACGCCTATCGTTATTCATATTAATAACTAAATATAAATATTAAAATTAATTAAAATAACATTAAAGTTAATGCAAATAACATGAAAAACGTAATATAAATAGTAGTAAAATATAAAATAAAATATTATTAGAATATTAAAAGAATCATAACTAAAATTCGTACATTTTTCCTTTCTTACGAAATAAATAATATTCTTATTTTCACATTTATCCAGGTTTCCATTGGATCCTGGGAAAAAGGGAAAACTACGAAAAACCATTTCGAAAAAAAATCGATGAGAAAACCTTTTCCAAAAATAAGAATTTTCAATGTCTTTATATATTTAATGTTTTGTTTTATAAAGTTTTCATTTTACATACTTATGATAATAATATTGATAATAATAATATTAATAATAATAAATTCTAATATTTAGATCGATAAATACTGTACTACCTCGCTCAAATTCATCTTGTTGTCCTTTTTCTCACGAAACTAATTTAAAAATTTAATATTGATTTTTTAATACTTATTTCTCGAATTCATCCGTAAAACGGATACTGAGAATTTGGATCTTTTTAGTACACGCAAAGATGCCGTTATCAATTTGCTCTATGACTACATCATTAAGTGGAAGCCTACAAATATATTTACTAAACTAAATTTAGTGAGAGAGACAGATCAAGAGAGAGAGAAAGAGAGAGAGAGAGTGAGAGAGAGAGCAGATTGATTTAGCTCGATAGATGAGAGTCTAACAGCAATAACCACTAAGGCCTTCAAATTTATCAAATTTAAGTATACCATATAAATGACATTAGTAGAAGAGACTAAGACATGATTAGATAATAGTTTTCTAAAAAAATATTTGTATATATGTATCGCCAAAAATATTTAATCTTACATCATGCTTTTTTCTGTTTTATAATAAATGTTTTAATATCTAAGTTAAGGTCCATGAACTTTAAATGTGACTTTTTCTGCAGAATAAAAGAATTAAGAAGTTAAATCTTCAAAATGCAGAAATTATTGCTAATATTTTAATGGAGGGACGACCATTTCTTCACATATCTAAAGTTCGTGACCTAGCTGTTAACCTTACCTACCACCTTACGTGGAAAATTTCTCTAAACTATCTTTCCAAGAGCATTCACTGGGCATTCCGCCCGATACATTTTCTAATCAGTCACTATCGATTGTGACTTGAGGTACAACCTAGTCGAAACCCTAATTGTTCCGAGATTTTCTTATGATTTTCTTATAATAGGAGCGCTATACCCTGATCTACATGCATCGCTGAAGCTCGAAGCTTCAAAGACTCTTCAAAATGCTTGTTTGCGGTACTACTTCAGAAATATACCTGTCAGCCAACATGTAATTCCTTATCGCTTAACGATTCAATGACTATCGATCGAGTGATTTTATCAATATCTTTTAGTTTCTCCAGTTTTCTCTATAATTTAGAGTTTTCTCTCCAGTTTTCTCTAGAATAACAAGCTCACATTATCATGTCTCGAACTGTACTTGCTTCAATGTCTTCAGTCGATTTAAATGGTCAGCATATAATTCACCATAATCTACCATCTACGATTTTTAATTCACTTTCTATTACTGTTTCTCCATCCGCAATTTTAATAAGATCGAATCAGTGCTAGGCTATGAATTATTGAAATGTAATTAAGATAATAGAAATGCTTATTGTCGTATTCATATAGTTGAAATGTTTTCAGCTATTTTTTGCATTTTTAATATTTATTTTTAGTTTGCATAATGTGTACATTCATTTTGTAATTCTATTCATTATTTCTTGGCATCGGAAGGGGTTTGACCCCAAACGGAAATATATTTTTAAAAATTAGTTAAGCAAACTCTCTCTCTCCCTCTGCCCCTCTCTCTCCCACTATCTCTCTCGCTCCCTCTCATGTTATATTGGTGTACATCTTCACTTCACTTCGTGCCAGTCATGTCAAAATTCATATCTTCTCAAATATTCGGTATCTGTATGTAGATGCCTGTATTATATTTCCAATCTTACTTGAAATATATGCACATAAAATAAAATAAATGTGACGCTTATATTAGTTACATAATTATCTGAAATTGATAAAAAATGTAATCATTATAAATATTTATATATATATATATATATATATATATATATATATATATATACATACATATATATATGCACTCGTGTATATATTACTTCGTAGTTTTCTTAAATGTTTATAAATCATTATTTAACCTCCATGTGTGTGTATATATATAGATCACTGAAAATCATACGTAATTATACATTCGTACTTTCAATACGACAATAGTATTTTAACAGATGATTATAACGGCTGAAAATAGTAAAATAATTTGACGTTTTATTAAAATTAGCACTATAACATGAGATGAAGAACTGTATTACAATGGTGGTACAGAATTCATTAGCATTTTTCCTACTTGTTAATTTGGCTAATAATTATGGTAAGTTAATTTTTGCATATTTAAATCTATACTTGCATATACAAATTATATTTATATATATATATATATATATATATATATATATATATATATATATATCACAAGTGATAATGCATAGAATGTAGACATTTAAAATAATAAAAAAGATGTAAAAGGTCTATAAATAAACTTTTTTCATTTGCCATAAGAGGTAATATACTAAGTTTATTCATGAATTTCTTTGAAATTCGTTTTACATATACAATATGCATCAGGCACAAAAAGACTACAGCTTTCTAACAAAAATGTAGTTTAATTTGATAAAGACTTAATTTACTTATGACAAATACTGAAAACACGTATTTTTATCAATGTCTTTTTTTGCAAAGCATTTAAATGATAATTTTATCATATGGTTAAAGAATATTTCAAATTAAATATTTTTTAAGCATACCTAATATTGCGTAAAAGGTTTAATACTTCGTTATATTAATATTCAGTTATACTACAATTCAAAAAAAGTTTTATCTAAAAAACTTTCATTATATTAAATTATGCAGTGAATTTTTTCGTACTCCGTTTTCATTATATTTTTAATTATTTAATATTTCCCATTCGGTAAATACGCACTAGATTTGCGTAATTCCCGGCATTAAAGAACTAACTGTATTATACGTTTATCACGTGATGCAGCAGTGCCAGTTGAGTTTGGAGGTTAGGTTAGAGAATTTCGTACAATATAATCAAACTGCGAATAACTTTTATACAAGAACATCTCTTAGGGGCGCGTACGTCATTAAAAAGTGTAGTTTACCGTAATTCGTAGAATGTTGCTAAAATAAAAATTTAATGGATAAATATCAGCTGTAATGAGTTTTTGCCAGCAGTCAGGCAGGTTACTAGGTGTTGCTATTTATTAGTATAGCGAGAAAGCACGTAGTTAATAATTTATCAGATGCATAAATAATGAGTAATAAAATTATATATTAATTTAATTTGATATATATATATATATATATATATAATTCAATAAAATTTACGCAGTGATTTTTAAGTAAATAACATCATTTTTATTTTATATTATGTCAATATTATACAAACACCTAAGGATACCGCATGTGCATATATTTTACAAATGTCAGCTGATCGAATGCAATATAAAAAATTAATTTATCATAACTAATTATTATTGTGGTTTTTTTTGGAGGAAAACTTATAAAATAAGTATAAAAAAACACATTAACAGGTCGAAACTTTGGTATGTTTTGATACTCCTGAATATTAATAATATATTAGTCATTAGAGCAGTACTAAATTATGAATCGGTAACATATGTAGGGACCCTTAAAAATTTTTAAAATCATAATTCTACAATTTATAAAAATAATAAATTGCAAACTGAAACATTTTTCGATTAACTTATTTTTAAAAATTCATTTGAAAATGGATTCGTGTAAAATTAATAAATAGAAAAAAGCACGAAAGTGATTTATTTTCAATAATATTACTATAACATCAAATTATAGAGATAACATTCATTGGCTTTTTATGTATCTTGTTCTGCACACTCTTAAATCTTCTCGATATAGGGACAGTGGCTGGTTGCATGAAAACAGCAACTTTTTTATTTTTTTATAAAATATTTATACTTTTTATACTTTTTCATCCAAAATGCGATGTAGAGAAATTAAATTATAGAAATGAACACGATGTATAGAAATTGAAACAAATTACGAAAGATTGTGGTCGCATTTTAGAATCGCAGGCACAAGCGGGATAGAATTTAATTACTAAGTGTTTAAGAGTTCATCAAAATATTTTGCAAAAACTTGTATCTGAAAGTAAAGCGCGGCGAGTGTACTAAGCAATTAAGCTAGAAATATATTTATACGAAATCATTCTTTTACAAATAATAATAATTTGCATTTGACATTGCATAATAGTATGTAATTTTTTATAGGTTCTATACGTAGAAATGATGTATACCTTTTTTAGGATTTTGCTTAAAAAATTTCTTTTCACAAATATAACACGAATTTCTAAAAATGTTGTAAATTTACTCTAAAATATCATACTTTAAATTGATTAACTCAGACGATATTGATCGCATCTATTTCAAACTTATTCAATTTACACTTTGTTTTGTAACCTAATTTAAAAGTAAATTAAAAAAATATGCATTGCTAACATTTTTACAACTGCTGTGACTATTAGATCAGAATATATCAAATATGTTCAAAATATGTAAGTTTTGTAGTGCGCGGCCCACGCTGCACTTCCGATTCCCGCACTAGTAGACACATTAAATTTAAAAGTGATTGATTTAACCAATTAAAAAAATGTATAGATATTTAAGCTTTAGAGTATTGCCCCTGTTTCTCATATGATTTTCTCAAAAATCTATTTTATAAAAATGACGTTTCAGAATTATATTCAATTATTTTTAATTTAAACAAAGGGCAAGTATTGAGATCAATTTTTATGTAGTCAAGTATATGTAAATATACATAAGTATCAATTTGAAGTTGCGAAATTATTCCTCATTATTATTTAATAAAAAAGATGTTTATTAAAAATGTGCCTATGCACTCACTTATTTATAACGTGGAAATATGGTACTATGAAAATATAATTAAAAAATTACTTGTACTTGCGGGCTCGTCTTTAAAAAATTTTTTTCGTAAACAAAGGAATTGTAGAAATTAAATTATATCATTTTTTATTTCCAAAATTCCTTATTCAAATAAGATTAGACGGACTTGTTCAGTGAAATCATTGGACTCTCTTGCACGAGTCATTTGAAAACCGTTTAAAATCAGTTTAAATAAATTGCAATAATCGAAATCATTTATGACGATAATTATTTGAAATCGTTTCGAAATCAGTTGAAAATCCATTTTCAGTTTCATTAAATTGTACTTTCCATCGAATCAGTCACATTTAAAAAAATCATCATTACTTAGATCCGCAATTACATTCTCATAATATTACAATTACTTTCTCAGATAAATGTTCAGTATTCTTACAAAATTCTGTTATTAGTGATTGTTATTGGCTCTTGAGCAAAGATCATAGTGATCCTAAAAGTGGTAGATTACACCAAGTAGAAGATAATAAAATACAAAAATTTAAGAAAAATAATGTAAATTTATTTACTGACAACAAATTATTTTATAAGAAACAATACAACAAAATATATGTCAAAAATTGATGCATATTTAAAAATCTAGATGACAACAAAAATTACTGAAGTCATCTTTGTTCCATAATTTAACTGGACTTACCGATACAAGTTTGAAATATTCGACCAATTATGAATTGATATAGGTAGTGGATTATAACATATGTTGTAGTAGATTTAAGTTTCTTTGGTCCAATAAAGCATTTACGTTAACAAAAATATATTAAATTATTCAATGTCTTTGACAAACATTCGTAAATATTCAATCTACCACTAATTAATTTTAATTCATTCGATGGACTGGGATCTATAGTTTAGTTTGTGTACTATTCTGCAACGAAAAACTATTTCTCAAAATATTTTAACCATTTAAATTATCATAACTCTTCGAAGACGGATCCGCACGTACATGACTACGTACACAAAAATTTTTAAATTTTATTTTCATAGTACTGTATTTCCATGCTATAAATAAGTGAGTGCATAGGCGCAGTTTTAATACGGAAATTTTTTATTGAATAATAACAAGTAATAATTTCGAAACGTATTCGAATTTATACTTATGTACATTTACATATACTTGACAACGCAAACATGGATTTCAATACTTTCTTTTGTTTAAATTAGAAATAATGGAATATAATTCTAATATGTCATTTTATTCTTAGGGAATCTATATATATATATTTGCTTTTATCTATTATTTAATTAATAAAATAAACTTTTGACCAAGTCTGTTAAGCCAGCCTGAATTCTGAAACTTACAGGATTTGGTACTCCGTATTTGCGTATACTTAACTATGTAAAGAATGAAGACTATTTATATTAGTGACTGTGAAGTGTAATTAGCAAAAAATATCATATTTATAAAAGGAATAGATTATAGAAAATAGCTTTTAAATAATTAAATTTGTATATCGTTTTAAATAAATAATTATATATTATTAGTCTTATTGTATATAGTTAATTTCTATAGCTTTAATTGAGTTATCACTGTATTTTTTGTAAGGAATTTTATGGCGCTAAAAAGTCTTTAAAAATATTGTATAAAATACAATGTGTCTATTGCCGTGATTTTGTAGATCCTCGTCATTAATCATTAAAAAAGTTTATAATTTCAATTCAAGATTAGGTACATAAAAATATTTATTCATTATATAAAAGATGAGAAAAATGATGTTTTGTAACGAAGTATGATTTCTTATGTAATCATATTTGAAAATTATAAATTACAAATAAGACATTAATTAATAGTACAATGACTTCTAAGTGATTCATATTGCTTTACATTTGAAGATCAAACTGTAAGAAAATCCGAATTTATTAAATTAGAAAATGAAATCCAATAAAATCTATTCAGTTAATCAGCATGGTATTACATCATAATAACTGACATAACTTCATGTTCTTATATGAATTTATCATTAATGATAGGCCATAAAGAATATTACTCATTATTAAAAATAAAATTATTAAAAATTAGAAATTTATGCACTTATCAAATTTAATTAAACAAAATGAGTCATTTATAAATTAATTTATAAAGTTTTATTAAAAAATGATTAACCACAAATTTTGGAAAATCCACTGGAATACTTGAGGTTTATAGAGGAATATACTAAACGTTATGGGAATAATGTTTTTGTGAATAAGATCAGTATCCTCTAATTTAATTCATATCAATTCAAGACAAAACTATATATATACTTTCAATATATAATACTTCTGTTTTTTTCTTCACTATTGTCCTTTGTGAATTTTGGTATCAAAAACAAGTAATTAAATATATACGGCATAATATTGCTTGGAATACACTTTCTATTTTAAATTATTTACCCTCTGGTCAAGAAGTCAAACAACGAAGGATAACTGCAAATGATCCGTCTATATATGATTAACTTACATAGGATAAACTATAAGATGCTAACGAAGGATGACAATAACGAAGGATACAATAGTCTTTACATAATTTAATTTTAACCCTACTTGAATCTATAAAATTTTTGCATTTATTTTTTTACGGTTTTAGTGAAGTGTTTACATCCAGAAGGTATTCTTGGTGGATACCGACCAAATGAAGGCGCATTCAAGTATCAAATATCTCTAAATTACCAAATTAAAGAGATTGAGCCAGATAGCAAGCCGGCCTGTACAGGTGCGATAGTTCATAAACAATTCGTAGTAACCGTCGCTCAGTGCTTTATTAGAAAAACTATTCTCCAAAGAGCTGGTGTATTTTTTGGTCGGTGGTATGTGATTGCCTTAGGAACTCACGATCTTAAAGACGAAAATGTGATTTTAATCGAGGCTAAAGAAATTTTTATTCCCAATCAGTACGATCCTTACACTCTCACGGCCGATCTTGCTGTGGTCAAGGTATTATATATTCACCTACTTATTATCTAAAAATTTCGATATTCTCAGCTTTAATAAAAACTTATATAATATGCAACAATCTCCAAGAGCGATTTTTATTTTTTCATTCGAAATTAATTTAATTGTTGAATCAATGAAACTAAGTTGACAAAGCGTGAATTATTATAATACGTGTACCTAAATTCAACATTATATCATTCTTCCATGTTAATCAGATAAGATAATATTGATTTGTATAGTAAGAGAAATTTTTTGCTATTAAAACTAGCTTATCGTCTGCCAAATCAAATAAATCCGTACTTAAATAATACCTATCAAATGTGCTAAGGCACTGGAGAGCAAGTGTTATTCGTGAATCATGTGCTTATCGATTTATATGATTCCTCCTTATACAAATCTCAATTTTTTTACACTATTGTTATCAAATATGGACATGCGGAGTAAAATTGATATTAATACATAAGTGAAGTTTGACCTTCTAAGAATTTGATTTATTCCTTTCTTAATGAGTATATTAGATTACGATATTTAAAGTCAACATTATCACCCTTGTTTCAATAACTAATTGTACTATTTTTCGCGAAGATAAATACGCCATACTCTATCAATCTATATTCTTGACTTCAGTAAAAAGCATGTTTAGTAGTTCAAATAAGTGCAAGAAAAGCAAGAAAAGGATAAGAAAAAATTACTGTATTAGTATACTAATATAATATTTCTACACTAATTACTTAATTTTTAATCTTCTGGAATATTGTTATGCTCAACTAATTGATGGATCAAAGTCACGTAATATAAAAAAATTTTAATAAAAAAATGATATTAAATCCAAGATTTTATACATGCATTTTCAGACGCTCTATAACCTAGTCTACGATACTTGATACATAAATAACTTATTCGCACAAGTCAAAAACACACTACTTAGGAGATAGATGTCATAATGCAATATTTTTTTATTGTTAATTGAAATATTTAACGTCATTTTAATATTAAAGCTTAAAGATGAGATAGATTTCGAAAAATATACACAACTGAAGAGCCTAGATTTACCAGATAATGATATGCTCGATGACAATGTAACTGCAGTAGCATCTGGGTATGGATATTATTCATTAAATGAAGATGGCACTTGGCACACTGATTATGAATTGAAATATATAAGAGTCAATGTTTCAACTATAGACGAATGCAAAAGTGTATCGGTTTATCCAAATGATTTACATTTATGTGCTAAATCCTTGTCAAATCATCCAGGAGACCAACGAGGAGTTTGTAAAGTAAGCAATCATATTTATTATCTTTTAGGTTATAATTCTACAGGCTTGTAGAGTTTCCTATATGCAAGCAGAATATTTTATAAATAATTTTCTGCGTAATATTATCAGATACTTGGTAAGTTTGACTCTTTTCAGAAAATTCAGAATTTTCTAATTTGTAAAAAATATATCGATACTTACCTGTTTTAAATTGATAATATAATTAATTTATTAATGGAGTAGAAATATCATATTATATTTAGATCTGTATTAGGATTTATTAAAATATTCAACATTATTATTATGTAGGGAGACGCTGGCGCTCCACTTGTACATAATGGGAAGCTTATTGGTCTCGCAAGCAAAGCTCGAAATAATTGTGTGGACACTGAAATACCAACGGAGTATACAAGAATTAAACATTATACCGGATTTATACTTAACGTTTTAGCAGGAACACCGCCGGAAAGAACCCGCTATTTTACAAATCCTTACAAGCTAAACGTTCCTCCGTCTGTATAAATTTTTAATAACTGCAGAAGAAAAAGTAAAAATGGAAAAACCAATAAAAATGTATATTTTTTTATTCTAATTAATAATGAATTCGAAATTGAAACATGTCTTATGCTACTATATTAATACGATATTGTTTCCGCCATCTTGGTTGAAAACTAGTATCCGTAGACTAAAATAATGTTGGCACGTTGAAACACATTAATTAATTTATGCGCAGTATATCATCGTCCATTTACAAAAAGTAGCATTGTTCCTAGTTCTAGTCCAATACAAGTCCTCGATTTATATCCAAAAATCCAATAAATTCCTTGTGATTTTGAAGGAATAACTGGAAACGACTGAAAGCTAGCATTACTATCTGTTTGCTCCTTCACGGTTCCTTGTCGTATAAACGCTCAAATACATGTATATGGAGATGTTAGTGTATGTGCATCTGTGTGGGTATATGTGTATATATAACTGTATATGAATGTGTATATGTATATGCACATCAATTTGCTGCATTTGGGCATTTTTCCGCATTCGAAGAATCCCCGAATGCCTCATTAGGCGCAGATAACGGCTTCGGTGTGGACCAGGCAACATTTCAATCTGTGTTCGATCCTAAAAGAGAGAAATGAGGAAATTGGCGTATTTCTTACGTGTTCCTGAAAAAACTTTCAAAGGTGCATCATTTTTTCTGCATTTTTTTTGATCGCCTTGCTGAGATCCAGGCGCATTTATTTCAATTTCTATGTCTGTGCGTTCAGTATCTGTATTTCCGTGTGTGTGTGTGTGTGTGTGTGTGTGTGTGTGTGTGTGTGTGTGTGTGTGTGTGTGTGTGTGTGTGTGTGTGTGTGTGTGTGTGCGCGCGTGTGTGTGTGTGTGTGGTAGTGTGTGGTGTGTGTGGGTGTGTGTATGTGGGTGTAGGGTGTGTGTGTGTGTGTGTGTGTGTGTGTGTGTGTGTGTGTGCGTATGTGCGTGTATGTGTGAAGTTTGATAATTTTCATTCTCGATAAGTGAATTCTACGAAGAAAGGGCTAATGACCAATAATCCGATCCGCTAGCAGAGGATGAGCGTCCTCTGATGTGTTTTCGTTCGACCCAATGCCTCTATTCGACACCCCGACGACGTCGCAATCAAGGTTTTTCTCGTCTCCAAGGGATCGAAAATGCATGCGCTTTTCATTTTAACCACATCTTCTTTCGTTATATCAGTTTTGTGTTAGTGTATTCCCGCGAGGTAAAAAAAAGAGAGTTCTCGTTTTCTATATGAATGGCCATTCATACGTGTGCATTTAACGCCAATCGGGCTGTTATTTGATTGTAATTGTTATTAATTTAGATATAGTCTAATTTTAAGATGTTTGCGTCTTCGCAGCCTCTTCTTTTGCCTCCATGTAAGCATAGAGGTTTTTTATGCCTTTAATTATTTAAGTTATTGAAATACATTATTTTAATTTAATTTCTTCGAGTATTAGTATTTGTACATCTCACACATTCAATCTCGTTGAAGTTAATTAATTTATTTAATTATTTAATTATTTATTATACCTATTTTCTTCAACTTCTTTTTGGAATACATCTCCTTTTAACTCAAGGAAACTCATGCTATTCCATAGTCATAATTATATTCGACTTAAGCATAAAATAATTAGTATTAAAGACACGCCGAAAGTTCCAATACTAGACTGCCCCCGACAAGTCGTTTATAAGAGTTTACCATGTAAAAATGTTTAAAAAATCTAAAAAGATTAAATGCATTTTTGAAGTAGAATAGTATTATAATAAAGATATTCTTTCTATCGCTTGTTATTTTAATTTTGGATGTTATTTATCAAGGTAGCCCTGGTCTAGTAAAAACTAATAAAGCTTGTTTGCATAGTAGGAGATGCTATGCTATAAAACTTAAATGTTCAAGAAGCTATTTTTGAGCTATGTTATCTCGAATTATCGGAACAAAGAAGACACGTGATATCTGTCGGGCCAGACACTTGAATAGATGAATATATCGATAACCTGAACTATTTAGTAATAACAATGCTATATTACAAAGCGCGAACAAAAGAACAAATATATAAACCGTAATAAACTGAAATTCAATTAATAAATTATTCAAGAATTATCGTATTGACTTATTGTATTGACAATCATGTCATTAATTTTTATTTTTATTTTCTAATTTAAAAATATTTTTCAAGTTTTCATTTTTAGATTTCTAAATATTTAAAAACTCTAACAAGTTTCTAACAATATTTTATTCATAAGTTTTTATATCAACTTCTTTATCATGTATTTCAAAATTAATTGAACATTACGGGCGTTGCTATTCCGCGTGTAATAAATATCGATTTAATGCTGTAATTACGTTCATCACTTACGAGGATTAGCTATATCTTCAATGTATTGACACATAAAACTACGATTCTTATTATGAGGCATATCATACGTGCAAGTAAGCAATTTGGCTACTGTTTTGATGGCGGATGATTATAAGTCGAACTAAGAATGTATTTGACGCTAGTGTTACTACCCAACAAACAGTATCAACGATTTAGAGATACTTATCAATGTTCAAACTATCGATTGTACTTCCTCGTTATTAATTTTTACAAAACAACTATTATACATAATAAAATCAGTTTTACATAACAAATCTTACTCATAACATAGTAAATTTTCTACCGTGTAATCCCTATTCGTAAAATATTGAGCGAATATTTAACAACAACCTGTTAAAATCGGAAATATTTCTAAATATAAATTTCATTCGTCAAGGTCGAATGGAACAAAATTTACATATAGATAAGATTAAATATAACTTATAATTTCAGATACAGCAATTTAAAATTTGAAAAAAATGAATTTGAATATAAATAAACCCTTAGACATCTGTCGAGAAAAAAAATTTAATTATCAACCTATAAATTAAATCCTAGCCTTTATTCAAGTTTTAATAGAATGCGTCAATTCTCTTAAATTCTTATGCTTTAATGTTGAATACTGAATTGTTACACTAGCCATGTCCTCATTAAACAGCATTGTACATTATTTATATTTTAATCCCAATGCTTCATTATTATTCAAGTGGATCTTATATAAGGTATTACTATTTTCAGAGCAATCCAAAATTTTATTAAAATAACCTGTACAGCTGAAAGAGATACTGAATTCTAATGGCGCAAAAACTAGTAGTATTTTTACTACTTGTTACATTGAGCAATTCTTATGGTAAGTTATAATTAATATACAAATATGACATATTATTTATATTAACATGTATAGTTTTTGAGGTCGGCTTTAACCGATGTGTTTGGGAAATAACTTTTTCAAGTCATATTAGACTATTGAGCGCAGAAATTCAATGTGCGAATATTTTTACTGTTCTATATAATTCCACATTACTTAAAATAATATTAGGTTACACGACATTGAGATCACAAATATATGAAGAAGTGAAATGAAATTCATTAAAGAATAGTTGAGCAACTATTTCGCAGACAGGAATAAATTCTTTTAATTAAATATAAAGGATCTGGTTATATAGTTAAAGCTGGTTAAATAGTTATAGTACTATAGCTGTATTTTATCCGATGTTATGATATATTCTATGGTCAGTACACTTATAGTATTCGGTACATTTGGATTCTTATGGTATCGAGAACCATAATAACGTAAAGTAATATGTACACAGTTTGTACGTATGGAACCATCAAATAATCCGAGTCCGAAAACGCACTTACTTTCGTGTGCAGCATACTATTTTCCCATACAAAGGGAGCTTTCTTTTCATAAAAGAGGAGCTCAAAAAATTAGAGATCACGAAAGGATAACTAAAACTAGCTATGTTTATATAAAGCGAAGAGCTATATACATAAAAGTCCGTGCTTGCTTGAGATAAGTCCGGAAAATATAATCCTTTAGCCAAACATAGGATAATATCGCCGTTTTCTTCTCAGATTTTGTCTACAGTTTATCTCAACCTCCTTAAATTAAATGATTAGTTCGTAATTTGAAATTGATAGACTATGTTAAGGAGATGTTGAGCCGGGGTAATTGTGGGCGGTGTCCCCCTCTTACATAGAGAAATAAGTGACTCAAATGAGTCATTGACTTATCAATTACAGATTATACGTTTATTCATAATGAAATAAAATAAAATTTTAAATCATGTAAATTCCATTCTTTTTATACGAAATTTCAAATATAATATAAATTTTATTTTAATTTAAAACATCTAGTAACTAACCGTGGCCGAACGGCACTACTAGGTCGAAAGATCGTAATTTCCGATGCTGGCAGACACGCAAAACAGAGGTTTCTACCTTACAGACTATATGATTTCGTTGATTTAATTTTACACCCAAGGAGGAAAAGTGCAATTCCGTTTTCTGATTGGCGGAGCAAGAGTCATAAACACTTTTACTCCCTTGGGAAGAAAAGTAGTATTTTGCTTGATGCTTCAGACAGTTGAAGAAAATCGTATTTGAGCCATTAATACGGGAAACTCATTTGTATAAAGCAACAAAAAACTGCTCAAAATCAAAAAATTTTTTCTAACTCTCCTCCTTCAGATGTCGCTTTTTAAATTATTTTATGACTTGCAAATTCTAAAAATATACTCAAGGATAAATTATCGTGATGCTTTTATCTTGTCAAAATGCAATGAGGAATAACTCCACTCTCTTAGTTTCTATTTACTGTAATATTTTATTTCATAGATATATCTTAGAAGTTTTGAATGACTGACTAATTCAGAATAAATTTACAGTAAAAAATCCATAACTGTAATAGCTGAAAACCCTAAATTATGAGTGCACATTTATGTTATGATTTAGGTATTTTCTAAAAAACATTTTGTTTAAAATTTTGACTTAACCTTAAAAAATAAATTGATGAAAAAATTACATTAATAAATTCCTGAAAATACTATTAAAAAATTTTAACTTAAAAATTTTGCGCCTGTAAGATCGAATTTGAAAATTTACTTCCAATTTATACTCTAATCGATATCTAACGGAATAAAAAAGGCTTCAAAATATTTTTAAAAAATTTTAAAAGTTTATTGAGTTGATATTTGTTGATTATACTGATCAATGAAGATCTTTAAAAATCAATTTCCATTATTCTTGACCATTTTTCATTATTTTAGTTTACAGCCTTCGTACCGAAAGTATTGTTGGTGGGATTCGTGCAGATGAAGATGGATTTAAATACCAAGCAGCTCTAAATGTTCTTTTGAACCATGATGAAACGGAAAGCCTTATGTTGTGTGCAGCTGTCATCATTCACAAGCAATTCATTCTAACGGCCGCTAACTGTGTTGTTAAGACAACTCCAGTTCCGCTTCATGGTCTATTTTTCAAGCGTTGGTATATAATTACTTCCGGAACTAAAGATTTCAAAAAACAAAATGCGCTTTTTGACGAAATTGAAGAAATTTTTGTTCCTGAGCAATACAATCCTTACACCCGATTGGCTGACCTGGCAGTTCTAAAGGTATAGTATTAAATTGTGAAGTTCATTTGTCCACACGTTGATGAATTTCTGAATTTGTAAGCATCGAATTGAATAATATTTCTGATGTCTAAAAAAAATCGTGAATTATAAAATTCAAGTACTAAGCCATCCAAAATAAACTAATTGATTTATATATCAAATAGCGATTTTTAAACTATAATGACAGAAACTATTATTCATTTCTCTATAAATATTTTCAATCGATGTATATAATTAAATGTATCCTGTATTTTCAAGTTGAAAGAGGAGATAGACTTCAAGGAATATCCTCAATTGAAGATTGCGGAATTGCCGGACGAAAGCACAATTGACGAAAACATTTTACATGCCAATGTATCCGGTTTTGGATATAATGTAATATATGCAAACGGTAGTGGATTAAGTGATTACGAATTAAAGTACCTTAAAGTAAATATTACAACTATCGAAGAATGCCAAGAAATAACTACTCTCCGCAGCGATAAGTATTTGTGTGCTAAATCAATTCCCGATAATCCAGGAAATCGTTCGGGGATTTGTAGAGTAAGCTAAATTACATATTATTTCTTCGATTTCTAGATTAAAAATAGAACTTCAAGAATAGCATATCAATCTTACATTTATAAAGTTTATAGAATTTTTCAGATATAAACAGATTCTTTGCGAACCTGGTATAACAAAATGTTCCGATAAAATTAAACATCTTTATAGGATAAGACTTGTTCATTTAATCATTTTGAACAGGCATTTTAAGAGACGATTAATAATGTAATATATAGAAAACATTTTTTCCTCATTTCATTTTGTCATATGACGCGAAGAAATGTCGTGTTAATGTTTTAATTATATACTTAGAGAGTAATACAAACAAAAAATTTTTCCGTGTTCATATAATTATCACCATAGCCCATGCAAATGTTTCGACTATCGCTGCTCTATATCAAAGTATTTTGAAGGATAGGAAAAGCGCTGACTATTATGAATTTCGGGATGGGCACAATATTCAAAGCATAATTTTTATCTGTGTTACGATATTTTGAGGTTCAAAGATAGAGGCAGGGGTGTAAGTTGAAACTTTTGATCGGGATATGATAGATATAAAATTATATTTAAACTTTAAACAGAATTTCTATAAAAATATAGCACTGAATAAAATTTTCAGGGTGACGTTGGTGCTCCACTCGTTTATGACGGAAAACTTCTTGGCCTTGCAATCGTGGTATTGCCGAATTGTCTAGATACTGTTTTGCCAACATTATATACAAGGATTAAACCGTACACCCAATTCATTCGTAACATAATAGCAGGAAGACCGCGGCTGGGGACCCGCCGTTACGTAAATCCATTTCCGTTACAATCGCCTTCAGAATATGTTCAATAAGGCTTATACAATTGAATAAATCATTATAAAAATTTTAGTATAGAGTATAGAGTAAGACTAGTTTCTCTAAAATTTTCTTTCGTCCTAAAAATTCATTACTTGAAAAATTATTTCATAGTAAGGTAAAAATACATAGTAAATATTTTTCCTTAAAAATATAATTACAGTATTTTTTACAAAAATGATAAGTGAATTTACAAAAACAATTTTTCCAAAAACTATATTTATAGACAACAATTTCTATAAATATTTGTAGGTTTATTCGAAATTTTCACATTAACTTTTGGAATACATTATTTAGGGAAACACACAATATGTTTTTGATCAGTTATAAACTTTTTTATTTTGTTCTCTGAAGATGCGATATATGAAATGACGAAGAATGAATAAACGCTATCTATTATCATACTTCTTAATACGACGGGTCTCCGAAAACGAATGAAACAGATAAGAAAATCCATGAATGCGTCCATATCCATGTATAGTTTTTCCCCGCTAAAAACGATTTTTGTCGTAAAACATCGCTGTGAATAAAATTTACAGAAAATGTTGCGATTATACCACGTGTAATCATAGATCGTCTAATATTTAACGACAACTTGATCTCGATATCCTAAAAATTTCTGTAAGATAGGCTTCAGCTGTCTTCGTCTGATCTTTTCAAAATAAGCAGGAAAGTTATATCTATTAGACATATAAATGGCTTAATCGGATAAACAATGCAATATACATACTAACATATGCGAATAGTATAGTTCAAAGTAAATACCAAAAAAGTAATAGAGAAATTCGAGTGGTCTTAACATTTTTCAGAAATGCACAATAGCTTCAAATATATTATATCTAGAATTACATTTATTTCTATTTTCAAATCATAAATAGTTGTCAATGTTAAGTATTTATATTTTTGAATTTTTTAAAAAAATTTTAAAGCTTCATAATTTTAATCAGTTTTTATGAACTGTATTATCAATGGCTTTACTTGATACTTTCCTATAAAATACAAATTACTGTATAGATAAAAGAGATTAAGATCAATAATTTAATTATTATGATTCTTAAGACACATAAAAGTACTCCAATGACTGTCGTTCGTTTAAGATGATAGGGATTATCGTACAATTGCCATATGAATACGAGTTATTTAATGCTCAATATCCAATTCTATCCTACCTCGACCGTAAGAAATTTGCTTAGTATATGTTCAAAAATCTATTGCTGATAGGCTGAGTTTTCTAGTTGCCCTGAAGTACAAGAATGGATTTGGCGCTACGTGTTATTACGCACCAACAATAATTTAGAGATCAGCGATAATTTAGAGAAGAACTGGTTTGAGAATTTAGAGAAGAGTTGGTTCAAATTTAACAGTTTTAAGTTTGACATTATACATTTTCGATACTGAATAAACGATTTTACATTCAAGAAAATGTTTAAAATTTTGAATTTTTTTTTTACATTAAAATAAAAAAATAAAACTAGTTTTACATTTAAGGATTCATACGTCATAACATAGCGATATCTCTGCATACGATATATGCGAAAAATATCTATTTAATATATAACAATAATTTATTAAATTTCGAAACGTTACGAACTAAATTTTATCCTTGAATTGGCCTATCAATATAAAATTTACATATAAATAAGATTAAAATATAATGCACATTAGAGTTAAATAAATTAATAAGTTTTATGAAATCAGCTCGCATGAATATACTATTGTATTTTTGTTTACGAAAAAAATGTCTATTTAATCATCTGATTATACATGAAATCCTAGCCTTTATTAAAATTTATTAAAATAATATACCTGAATACTCTAAAATTTTCTATGCTTAATTTTTCCATACGGCATTTTATTTACTTATTTATTAAGCTTTTGAAGCCCTTACGACACTGAATTGTCAGAGTGCTCGTGTCCCCATTAACCAGCATTGTATATCATTTATATTTGTCATCCCAACGCTTCATTATTATTCAAGTAGATTTTATATAAAGTCTTATCGTTACTGGGGCATTCTCAGGTTTTATTGAAATTAACCGTCGAGCTGGAAGAAATACTGAATTGTAATGATGCAGAAGCTATTAATAGTTTTACTACTTGTTGCTTTGAGCAAATATGATGGTAAGTTATAATTAATATATAAAAATCGGACAATTAAACGTAGCATATTTTATATGAACATATACGGTTTTTGGGATCGGTTTTAGTCGATTTAACGGAAATACCTTCTTGTTCGGAAATACCTCGTTTGTTCTATTCCAACTACTGTTAGACTACGAAACATTAAAATAAAAGAAACTGAAAAGATTTTCCAATTGATCATTTTTCATAAGCTCTGATATTGGAAGTGAGAAAGACCAAAAATATTGGCGTAGCGATAGGAATGATAAAGTAGAAAGTATTGCATATTTCAATTTTATCAGGTTTTGTTTAAATCGAGTAAAGAACTACTGCATTCGATAAAATTGAAACGCAAAGTCAGGTCTGTAACTTTATGAAACTTATCTATAAATCGTCTATGAACCAGCAACTAATTATGAGAACTATACACTATACTGTAATTAAAATACAACTTTACTCCATATTTTACCCTTGTAGATATCCTTATTTATTACACTACTTCAGTTCGCGATTTTGGACAGCCAAGGGAGATCATTTATTTTCATCATTTCTCAGAGCAGACGTAAAATCTGAAAATTTTCATTTCCTTAAGAACACAAAGTAAATTTTTTAAGAAACGCCCATCTTCAAATATACATGTAGAGCTATGTACTCCGCTAACCGTCAATGAAAAAGTGATATAACTATATATAACTATAAAAATTGATATAACTGTATATAACTATATCATCAATGAAAAATTGCTTTTAACCGATGTTCGATTCGAATGTAGAACGTGTAAAATTCATTTTAAATTTGATATGAAAGAGTACATTAGTTATAATTTATTCTTCACGCGATTATTAAAACTTTTATTTAAGTCTTGATTTCTGAGGTGCTTTTCTATGTCCGCGGGCGAGTGTGTGTGTGTGGGGGGGGGGTGTAATGTTGAGTAGGCAATACGAGCTAAAATTCCTTGAAAAATAGAATAAGTAAGTATTTGAGTATCTTCATCTTAATAACGGAATTGAGCTATGTTTAAATTAAAATAACTAAAAGCTCTAAAATTAAAATGATGAAAATCTTTAAAATAGATATATAAAAAATAATAAAAAACATTGTTTATACTCTTTCAATAGGTCTGCTAACGATGCCAAGACCTCTCATATTCTGAACAAAACCGCGAATTGTAAAAGTATTTCGTTTGTGTATTAATTCTTCATTTGTACTAAAATTGTAATCTCATTTAAACATAATACTAATTTATTAAATTGGAACTCTTTGACTAAAAAAAAAAATTCACGAAGATGTTTCAAAGATATTTCCATCCGGAAATATAACGTTTAACGTTATAAATATTTATATAAAAAAGTTATTTGATTTATTACATCAATAATCAATAATACCATTGACTTAGTGAGCAGTAAAAATCGTACTTAAGAAAAAAATATATAAAGAAAGTACAAGGTGTGAGCTCATTCTAAAAAAGTATTTAAATATAGCTGAGTAAATGAAGACGACTTTAGCTCGACATTTATACGATAATATCTCATCCTTATATATGGATGTATGGCATTATAACACAAATTTGTCGTGTACATGTACTATATGTGCGGTCCATTCTCGTCCATTTTTCAAAGTCACTTTACAAAACAGCTTCGCTATATCTGCATATGTCCCACTAGAACGAGTATATAGACTGTTAAAAATATAATAAGTAAATGAATATATCCACTGTTAGGAGGTATGTGCACATCTGATATAATTAATATTTATATAATCAGCCAAAATTTAATATAAATATTAAATTTTTGTCAATTTTTGCTTTAATTTTTCCATTATTTTAGTTAACAGTCTTCATACCGAAGGTATTGTCGGTGGATATCTCACAGAAGAAGGTCAATTTAAATACCAAATAACTTTAAATGTCCTCCTACCTCCTCGGGGACCTGATAGCATCATGCTGTGCACAGGCGCCATCATTCACAAGCAATACATAATAACCGCCGCTAACTGTGTCGTTAAAAAAACTGAAAATCCAATTGGCGGTCTCTTTTTTAAGCGTTGGTATACAGTTACGTCAGGAACCCGTGATTTAAAATTACGCTCTGCCCTTTTGGATAAAATTGTAGACATTTTTGTACCTGAGGATTATAACCCTTATACTCAGATCGCCGACCTTGCAGTGATAAAGGTATATTATTCCTGTGAAATGAAATTCTCTCGTACATTTCATGCCTTTCACGCATTTCTGTATTTATAATCATATTCCATGAAGCAATGGGTATAAAATTTTGTTTGCATAATAACAATAATAATCACAAGTGTATCGTTAATAATAAAATTGATTTTTCTTTTCAAGTTGAAAGAGGAAATAGACTTGAACGATTTTCCTCAATTGGGCATATTAGAGTTGCCGGATGAACACACAATTGACGAAAATCTTTTACTTGCCAATGTATCCGGTTTTGGATTTTATATAATACACGAAGATGGTAGTGGATTAACTGATTATAAATTGAAGTATTTAAAAGAGAACATTACAAGTATCGACGAATGTAAACAATTGACTCGTCTACACAGTGATAAGTATTTATGCGCTAAATCCATTCCCGATAATCCAGACGATAATTGGGGAATTTGTAAAGTAAGCTAAATTATATTTTACTTTTTAAGTCTATTTAAAAAGTAAGGCATAAAATATAACTGCATATAAACCATATCTATTTCATATTTGTAGCTTATACCATTTTGTAAAAATAACCAAAAGTTCATGCTCCATAATATTAGAGAAATTTTAATATTTCATCGTTTCTGATACTCTTCAATTATTTAATAAATAATTAATTATATCATATTAATATCGAAAATTCATTTTCGTTAGTTTACGTATGCTTAATTTTTTTTGGACTATTTTATATATACACATAGATTTATACATATAGATTTATACAATGCCCGTATACATTTAACTAGATATTTATTTTTATATGTTAACTATACTAATAAAAATACTTTCACGTTAACTAAAAGACAGAGAACAAAGAACAAATATATGGAACAGTCGGAGGTGTTGATATCATAATTAAAATTTAATCTCTAAGTTTTATGTGACTTTTTTGTCACACAGATAAGGATGATTATTAATTTTAATTCTTAATTCTTTGGCATAAAATTCTCTTTCTAATCATTAATATTACGGGATGATCAAAATTTTCTTCGTCGTCAGGAAATATAGGAATTATAATTTAACTAAATAAACACAGGTTGGCATCCCGTCAAACAATGTCAACAACAAAACATGACTTATAGGTCTAACATTTTCTTTCTTATAGGAAAACTCACGTCCACTGTTCTCTGCTGTTCGTTTTTCTTTACTTATAATTCTCTTCACATCAATAATTATTTTTTCGGTGTAGTTACCATTTTTATCATAAATTCTTGCCACTGCTCCCATTTATCAAACTATATTCACGGATAGCAACAGGCTGAACTGCAGTTAATCGTAGTGATCTTCGCATATCTGCTACAATATTCTCCTATAAAAATATAACAATACATAAAATTTTCAGGGTGACGTTGGTGCTCCACTTGTATATGGTACAAAACTTCTTGGTATTGCCAGCAGGATTATGACGAATTGTGTAGATACTGTTTTTCCATCATTATATACAAGAGTTAAGCCGTATGTTCGATTCATTCGTAACGTAATAGAAGGAACACCATTGCCAGGAACCCGCCACTTTTCATATCCAGTTTTCTGATGATCTGAACAATATGAAATACTGAATATTTTGTAACTAATAATAGATTTGAATAAATGTTAGAAAGATCAATAAGTTTAGTTTAAAAAATGCTAATTAAAAGAGTACTGTTTTTCCAGCCACTTGAGCTTTAATGATTAGGTACAATGAAATGAAGAAAAAAAATTGTATCTTTGTAACAATGGAGGTTATTACGTATCCAAAAATAATTTTGTACTTAAATAATAATCTTTAAAGAAGCTATAGAAAAAAATTTTTGAATAGATATAAAAAAAAGTAATAGCGTTATTATGAACCTTAAAGATGTTCAAAACTCAAAACTAGGCTATTGAAAAACCATTCTGTGAGGTTTGTTCAATAATTGCCGTTTAAAATTTTTATGTAGTTGAACCAGCAAGTTTTTAAAAATATTAATTATGAGAAAGTGACATATTTTAGAACAGAAAGTTTGTTTGAAATATAAATTAAAATATTTTCAATTTATGACTTTATATTGCAATTCAGTCTGAATAAATTCGTCAATGTCTCTGAAGCCCTACAAAATGCATATCTGTTATTAGATAATCTTTGTAATTCTTATGAGGGAATATATTAATAAATATTAGAAGATTCATCTAGAAGAAGTCAAATTACTAGCGTGAAAAAATTATATCTATATACTGAATAAAATCTGTCCTGGCTGATTTAGGAGATTCAAGATGTGTGAATCGATCACTCTGAAAATATGAGAGTGTTTGCCTGATAAGTGATAGAAACGAATTCTTAATCGTGGATTAATTCTTAATAGTGGATTCTTAATAACGGATTCTTAATAATAAGTGATAGAAACGGATATTTAATAACTACTCACGAGAAATTTATCAATATTTGAACTTTAAATTCGATGAAATTGAGATGCACCGTAATTTATGGAAGGTAATTTATTGGCAAACAAAATTAGCATTTTTATGGAATAAAGGTTATGAAAAAAAAATTGACTGAGTGTCCTGCATGAAGTAATGGTTTTCAAATATTTTCGAATTATATGTCTCAAACTTCATCTGAATAGAGATCAAAAACTTTTGCAATAATCGTCGATAACCTTCTACAGAATCCTTGAAAGTGACACATGTAAGTAAAGATACTTTATAGATAAAGCCATTTTATAAATTTATACAGACATTACACGTGCTATATTTCAAAAATATGTATAACTACCGCAAACTACAAGAATAGTTGAATTAAAGCTTAAGCAAATGTCTTCGATCATTAATATTTCTATTTGATAGAATCAGCAACAATAATTATACTGTTTCCTGTAAATTCTTCGTTTTTCTTATAAAAAATGTGAGCTTTCAAGTTTATTGAAATTTAAGCCATTTGCAAATGTAAAATTTCATCCAGTTTGCAAATGCAAAACCTTCATCAGAAGCGGCTGAATGTATTGACATACAAATATCAATTAGTCTTTTTCAGCTACTCAGGCAATAGTTTCAGACTACGTGCTTTCTGCAGACTGAGATAACTGCTACATTACGAAAACAACAACTTCATAGAGTATTTATTACTCTATAACTTGTTATATTCAATTAAGCTATCTTTAATTAATTAACTAAACTATTAATTTTATAAGACTATTTAAGTTTTAACCAAGATTAATGTGATTAAATCAAGCTCTTTTCATTTTAAAGGTCGAATATTTCAACTGAGATTTATTTACAAACACGTTTTGTCACGAATAATTCTGTTAATTGATATACCGTCTGTGTTAAATAATGATTAATTTTGTGCTGATAGTTTAGATTTATCGTATAACATGCTTTATATTCTTTTAAGGGCGTAACCTAATGAAGTTGTTCTAACTGCTAAATAAATATTCAATAATAGCTTGCAATTTCGTGACGCTCAATTTGAATTTAAATTTCAATTGGTGATCGTTTCATATTTCCAAGAAGTACCTACAAATTTGGAGCACAAGTGTTTTTATAATAGACTCACATTTTTGCACGAATTTGAAAGTTGTACGTACGTGGTAGCAAAAGCATTTCTATTTGTCCTAAAATTTTCAGAATGGTCTAGTATTCGCCATTATACACGATTATTGTTCATTTTATTAATATATATATATATATATATATATATATATATATATATATATATATATATAGTTACAAGTTTCATTATTGCTTATAAAATTATTTCGGAATCTTGATTGTTACTCAAGTAATAGAATATTTCATTGAAGATATAGTTAAGTCTAAAATTTAAAGGTTAAGCTAAAAGTTAAGGCCGTTATTACGATGATACAAAATATGTTAGTATACCTACTATTTTTTATAATAGCTAGTAATCATGGTAAGTTGTAATTAAGAGATATTTAAACTTTTAGTTTAACGTAAATAATTCATTGTTATTTTGTCATGTACTTTATATACAATATGCTATTGCTTGCTCATATTCATTAAAATGATCCTCTTTCACATTAAGATAAATTCACATTATTTTAAAAGAAACATACTGATATCCTTCATTTTCATGTTTATAAAGTTTCCATCGTAATATTTTTATGTTAATTGAATATCAAGTACTTCGAAAAGTATAATAGTCTATATGTTGATTGCTTTCATTTCGTTCAATTAGAAGTATTTATTATGTTTATCAACAAGTTAATATATTCCTTCGTTATTATTGTACATAGAAACTTCGAGTATATTCATATTTCCAATATATGAATAATTTCCTAGTATCTAAATTGAATTTATATTATTATTTCAGCAAACAGCTTTAATATCGAAGGTATTCTGGGTGGATACTATCCATTAGAGGGTACATTTAAGTATCAAATATCTTTAAATATAATGAGAACACCTACGGGATCAGAAAACACGATGTTATGCACAGGTGCGATAATACACAAACAATTTGTTTTAACAATTGCTACCTGTGTTATTCACAAAACTGTAGTGCAAAGGTCTGGTTTATTTTTAATGCGATGGTATAGAATTATATCAGGGACTCATTATTTGAACTTGGAGAGTTCACTTTTCGTTGACGTTGAAGAGATTTTTGTGCCCGAAAAGTACGATCCCTACACTCATGAAGCTGATCTTGCGGTCATAAAGGTATGTTTATACGTAGGTTGCTATTTATATTTTGAGCCTAATAATGAAAAGATATTAATTTCTTATTGAAAATGGCTTTATTTTTTTCGAAGTATTATCCCTGATGATCATCAATACACTTTTACATGCGCTCGAACCAATTTACGTAATACTTTTCGTAATACTGCATTCTGATTGAGCTCCCTCAAAAACATAATTTTTGAATGCATCAACGGCTTCTTCAGATGCCGAAAAACGTTGACCACGCAATTTATTTTTGATCTACGGAAAAAAGAGGAAACGCTCGTCTTGGAAAACCCATGCAGAGGATTACTTTATTTCAGACTCATACACATATATCCAAGATTCGTTAGATGTGTAGATGTTATACACAGCTTTTCATGCACCGCGATTGTACTTCGTGAGCATTTCTTTGCATCAATTGACACGATCATATTTTGGAGCTTTTGAAAATTATGCGGGATCCAACGTGAACAAATCTTTTTAACACCTATATGGCCATGCAATATCTTATTGATACTTGTCATACTAATGCCCAAAGATGCTTCAATCTCACGATAGATCTTATGAAGATCTTACTTTATCAATTCGCGCACAGCATCAATGTTTTCTGGCACAACAACGGATTTTGGACGACCTTCACGGAGCTCATCCTGGAGCGAACTGCGGCCACGATTAAATTCATTATACCAGCGTTTCATAGTGTTCAAGGATGACTTCATCGCCAAAAATCAAAGTAAATTGAACAATGCACTCTTGTCTCGATAAGCCACGTCGAAAGTCGTAAAAAATTACCTCATGAAAATTTTCACGAGTTGGTTTCATTTTTTTCGCTGAAACAAAATTTTCAAGTCGCAGTAGATAACACAAGTTATACTTAAAGAGCAAAACGTTCTTAAGAATGTTTTGGTTAAAAAAGTCAAGCTTTCAATTGGACACATCAGATGGCGCCTGCAAACACTTAGTACGCCAAGACTCAAAATATAAATAGCCAATCCTTGTAATATGAAAATTTTTGAAAATTTATGAATTTTATATTATTTAATTATTAAAATTAGGTAATATTATCAGTTATTGTTGGAACTCGCTTTAAATTATCAAATAATGAATATGACATTTATTTGTATAATTTGAAAATTAAGGAATCGCCAGAATTATTATTATTTATAAATTGTAATTTTATCTATTGTTCACTGATATAATTAAATCTAACTTGTGTTAAAGCTGGCGAATGAGTACAACTTTGACGAATATCCACAATTGAAGAGTTTAGATTTACCAGCTAATAACACAATTGATGATGACGTAATTGCCGTAGCGTCTGGCTATGGGTATATTACATTTTTGGAAAATGAGGGATTTACTTATTATGAATTAAAGTATGTAAGAGTAAATGTTACAAGTATCGATGAGTGCAGAAGTTTAACTCATCTAGAAAGCGATAATCTTTTATGTGCAAAATCCATTCCCGATCGTCCAGAAGATTTTTGGGGAATTTGTAAAGTAACTAATTAATTATACAGATTTTCTATTAAATTTTGATTTATAAATCTTTTTCCTACATCTAAACAATCTATCTTACAGTTGACAGAAATTTTTAGATATAATATTTTTTCCAGTTATGTAATAGTTAATACCATCGAAAAGAAATATAGTTAATATAAGAATAAGTTTGATATTATATTAAGACTAAGTTAAAATTTAAAAAATAATGAGAATTATATAATATTTTCAGGGTGACGCTGGTGCTCCACTCGTATACAATGATAAACTAATTGGTCTTGCAAACAGGGCTCGACACAATTGTGTAGATACGCAGAGGCCTACAGAATATACAAGGATTAAACCGTATACTGAATTCATTCGAAGTATACTGGATGGAACACCACCGCCAGGAACTCGTACTTTTACAGATCCATTTGCTGCAGAAGAAGCTTTTTTGATTCCTCAATCTATTATCTATAGATAAATAAATATGAATCGACATATTATATTAATAAATAATATATTATAAATAACATGATTTATTTACCGAAATTCTTTTTCAAATACCTATACTTCGGTTGTTCTGCTGTTTCTTTTAGACTTTCCGTTTCTCCTTTTTTTGAATAGTTACTATAATTCCAAAAGAATTATAGCTTAATTATTTACTTGGAGAATTTTTGGAACTTTACAAACTCTAAGATTAATTAATCAGCCTAAAGCGTATTCCTAATAAATATAGCTCGTTATATTTTTATTAGAAGATCTACACAAACTCTTTAAATACTATACGAGACATACTGCCATTTTCTAGAACAGTGCAATTTGCATTTGTAAAATGTTAGCATAAACAATTTTCTACATTTATAAGGATGAAACAATACGGTTTAATAGCTTAAAAAGGTACAATTTATATGCTTAACAAATATGAAAAATAGAATAATGAATGAAACAGTACGAATTAAAAGCTTAAGGACTATGCAAATCGACGACCTAATTTTTTTCAAAAATTTGGTACGTAAAACTCTGCCAGAAAATATTCCTATTTAATTAAACATTCTAGAATATATGGATTTAAAAGTAAGTCAGAAATTGTGTCAGGTGGCGAAATTGATTCATGCGGAAACATTTATTTTTAGCACGCGGCAATGCCACGCGTAAATGTAACGTAGCCACGCCTTTGTCTCAGTGCTGGTTCAGGAGTGGGGACAAATACACATATAGTTCCAGCAGGCGCATTGAACCTTCGCAAACGCGAAATTTGACAGTATTTATCTAGCGTACAGTTGTTGAAACAACACGCTCGTGTTCGTGTTCGATTTTCGCCTTCTATCGTTCCATCTGTTAAATTTTTCATCTCTACGATCGTTAATGTGACTCTCACATGAAAGTGTAAATTTTTATAAAATTAAATACGCATGGCCCAACATTAGTAGCCGCACTTATCAACCGATGCGGGAACAGGTAGCCCGTCTCAACAATAAGTAGAGCGATGCTAGCTGATTTATTTGTGTAGTTGCAGAGCTGTGGAAAATTTTAAGAATCAAATGACCACCGATGCGATATTGCTTTTATTATGACCAATCTATTTAAAAATCATTGTAATCATGTTTTTATAAGATTATTATTCTATTACACCTTTTGTCTCATTTTGTAAAAATCAATCAACTCTGTTTTCTGGTTCAAATATGAATTTATCTGTTTAAATTTTATTTATAGGGTAAATCTCAGAAAAGTAATCGTGAAATTCTTCAAGTCACTATAATAATACTTTAATAAACATCAATAAACTAACTCTTTTGTAATAATTATATAGTATTTAGTAAATTTTTTTCTAAATGGTATCTTTGTAGTTTCAATAAATATCTTAGTATAATCATGGGGATATATTTATTTATATTATGTTTTACATTATATTTTGTTGTCCATCAAGGTAAGTTGCAATTGTTGTATAAGAAAAGTTTTTTTATTAAATAATTTTCATCTGCTTTTAAATTATCCCAGGTACGTGCTATCATGCCGAGAGTATTGTTGGAGGTTATCCTGCAGAAGAAGGTACTTTTAAGTATCAGATATCTGTACATGTCAAGAGGAGATCTAATGGATCGGAAAATACGATGTTATGTACAGGCGCAATAATTAGTGATTATTTCATAATTACCGTCGCCCACTGTGTTACAGACAGAGTTGAGCTACAAGAATATGGGAATTTTGAACCCAGTTGGTATGTAATTGCGGCTGGAACTAATGATTTGAAAAAAGGTGACGGCTTTTTCGTTGACGCTGAAGAGATTTTCGTGCCTGCAGAGTATGATCCTGATACGTACGAGGCTGACCTTGCGATAATAAAGGTTACTACTATATTAATATCTATATTTAGATGTATATTCGTGATGAAAGCGTTGGGAGATAATGATTGCTTTTTCATTCCTACATTAGGTATTTAATTATTTAGTGGCTCTATATATATATATATATAAGTACATTTTAGCAATCGTAAATAAATTTATTATATAGTATTCATAATAAAAAATTAAAAATACTTCTTCTTGCTCCCTCGCCTGAAAGTACTAACTTTGGGACTCGAGTTCGAGTCAGAAAGTGTTTCTTTTGTGACCCACTTCAACTAACCATAAAATCGCGATTAGTCAACTCTGTAGAAAGCTGTAGATATTATATCTGTGATTTGTAAATGAGGCTAAATGTATACTAGGTCTTCGGTGAACTTTCGGGTGAGAAACCACGTCTAGGCTCAGGTGGTTTCTGTGCCTAGAGTTACATGAAGAAAGTGACCAATTAAAGATGAAACTCAAAAAATAATTTATTCTAATTAAACAGTTTCAACATGAGTGTTGAAGTTGACGATTTACTTCGCGAGACAGTTAATCCCCGAGAGAAACGGGAGAAATACGTTGTACAAAGTAAAATTCAACCTACGCACTAGTGTTAGACTCTAAGTTTCCTCTTATTACATTTACATTTCAGCATATTCACATTATCATCAAAGCTGAAAATTAACATTAAGGATGAGATTTTTAAGATAGATTGTTCAAAGTAATATGTTGTTTTGATGCCTATCGTAACATGTAAAATTACTATTTTTCATTACCTTTTTTTTACTTTTTTTACTTTTTTTACCATTGGTTAATTAATTTTTATTAAGTATCGATTATTTAGTATACTTTCGGCCGAGGATCAAGAATAATTGGACTGGAACTGGAAAACTGAAACAAAAATGCAAATGAAAACTTATTTGCCTAAACATAAATAAATGCTATCTTTGATATACTGAAAATGAATGTAACTCAATTTACTTTTATTCAACAGCTAAAAGAATCTCTGAATATAGAAAATAATACTCGTCTAGAAATATTGGAATTGCCTGATGAAGACGCAATTGATGAAAATGTAACTGCAGTAGCATCCGGTTATGGATTTATTTGGTTCCATTTAGCAAGTGGTATAGGGCATACTGATTTTGATTTAAAGTATGTATATATGAACATTACAGGTATTCAGGAGTACAAAAAAATGTTTAATTACCCCATGTCTGATAATTTATGTGCCAAAACGATTCCTGAGATTCAAGAACAAGAATGGGGAGTTTGTGACGTAAGTTTTAAAGCTTAAATAATAATAATAATAATAATAATTATTATTATTATTATTATTCACTATTAATAATTATTAATTGAGGCCTGCGAAGGACTAGTAACTTGGTGAACCAAGTTCAAATCCTGCTCTCAGCCGATTGACACGAGCACCGCTGTAATAATTTACATGTGCTTTGTTTACAAACACATTGTAGGCCTCCGTGGCTTATTAGCAGATTAGCACCATTATTTGGAAGCATAACTATAGCGACGTTAAATAACATAAAAAACATATGTATTAAGAATATATATATGTAATAATATGTAATAACGTATATATAAGGTACAACGTACATGTAATGGTATTGATGTTTTATTTTAGCACCTAAAAGCCAAAGAAATTCTTTCTTTTTAGATATTTTCTTTTAATAGAACTCTTATAGCCTAATTGCACATCAAGAAACTTAAAATATCTCGATGTACTAAACTGAGCATTTATGTTCCAGGAATTTACCCCACAATGCTTTTTAATGTCTTGTTTTTTGTTGTTGTTTTAATGACCACGATAATTCTAACGAATGTCTTACACATAGAAGTATCGTAAATATTTCTGTTCATATATTTTGAAAATTCAATCGGCAAATCTAACTTTAATATAACTTTATTTTTTAGTTACATTTATTTAAAATTATATTTCATTTATTTTAATAATTATTTCTTAATGCACGAACAGGATATTTAGGTTTAATCTGCATTTTCACAAATGTTTTTGTAGTATATAACATTTCTAGGGGGACAGTGGTGGCCCAGTGGTTCTTGGTAAGAAACTCATTGGTATTTTGAGTAGAGGTCAACCATATTGCATGGATGTTGAATTTCCATCAATATGTACAAGAATAAAAATATACACAGAATTTATTAGAAGTGTCCTAAATAGTGAACCACTTCCAGGAACTCAACGTTTCAGAGATCCACATACATCGAGTAATAATAGAAAATTATTATAGAGGATATTACAAAAATTCTCATATATTCGAACATTTCCTCAGATCAAATATTGTTCAAGAATATTAACATTATATTATTGAACTAGTTTTAATGAGACATTTATAGTATCAGAATTTTAAATGCAACTATAGGCAAGCGATAAATGCACAGTAGTCTTGTTGTCCATTTCTGGTATAAAGTGTGTAATTCTCCTAAACAGTAAATGCAATGAGCAAAAAATTGAATTTCTACACAAAGGTTCAATTCAAATTTTTTACTTTAAATTTCGTTTTCTCTTTTCATCTAATATTAAAAAATCAAAGGTTTTTTTTCAATTTTTCTTGTACACAATCTCATGTGATCTAACGTGTATGATCTAAACTTTTATATAATTTTTCTTTTAATACATGTTTTCCTATAACCTGTTACCTCTGCTTAAAAACTAAGCGATACCACATCTCTTTTGATTTACACAATATTTTTCCTGTTGAATAGGGAAATTTACATCTAAAACCTTCCGCTCTTTATCTAGAATGCACAAAACCATCTAAGCGATTAACAAAGCCTCAGTGTTTGAGCGTACAATTATCCAAGTAGTAACGAGCTGCTTTCTTAATAGCTCAACGTGCGATTACCTCAATTCGTTTAGATGTTTGTTAATAAGATATTAAAAATTCGACCCTTCAAATCACTGCGAAGATTGTTGATACGATCCAATCCAAAGTCTTCATATTCATAAACAATATTTTATCTGAGAAAATATTCACATGTTTAACGTTATATGAAAAGCCTTTTTTTATATATAAAATAAAACCATTAATAAAAGTAAACGAAACATAAAGTATATATAATTGATTTTCAGGTTCATTTATTCAAAAGAAGAATAGAAAACATAGGTGTAATATTTTATAATCTGAGCATACAAATGTACACTTACTAATGTACTACATTAATAGAAGAATTCAAGATGTATTATATATCTTACTTCCTCTCATATTTACAATATATAAATAAAATATAACAGACCTTATGTGTCTTCTTAGTTTATAATCTTACATTCTTATACAGGTTACGTAACTATGTTTCGTTTTTTAAAATTTGTGAGATCATTATGGATTATGAATTATCTAAATGTATAAGAAATACATCAGTGTCTACCATTTTAAGTGTCGAATTTATAATAAAAATTATTCTTTTTTCGACATAACACTTTTATTATTGTTGTTTAAACGAATATTGGATGAAATAGGAGAAGTTGTCAACATGATGAAAAAAAATTCTGTAATTGGTTTTTAGATATAAAACGGTATAAAATCTAAGAATAATTAATCTAAACAAATTTTTAATATTTGATACGTTTCTCTCATAAACTATAAAATGCGTAAACGTGTCACGTACTTTACTCGATACTTTCTTGAAATTTTCTGCCTCTTCTGACCTCCCGACCTTAACTCATTACCTGCGGTTACCAATGCTTTTCTTAATGTGATTCATTTCGATTTGTCCCTAGGTTTTCCTTTATATCCTACCTACTACTGGTTTATATTGTCGAACGCCCGCATATCGTCATAATATCATGTTACATTTCAAATATTCGCATACATCAAGCCTTAGTATTATTTAATATATAAACTGTCCTTTTTTATTTATTTACTTCCCCTAGTTACAAACGCCTCTAAAATTACTTTTGCGCGAGTTTATATTGTCGTATTTTCTTAAAGTAGGTTCAACACCTGCGAAGAGGTCATTTGAGATTCTAAACCAATAATATTAATGATTATAAATGTTTAAATTCGTTGACTAACGCATTCCTTTATGTAGAGGACCTTAATTACTTAATTACGGTGACCTTAATTACTGAGCTATTGCTTAACAATATACACCTTCGTTCGTCCACAGATGGAATTAAAAATAAACATGTTAATATGGTTATACATAACTATTGAAATCGATTTAATATTTCTCGAAAACTATATTAGTGTTTTGGAATTGGATAAGAACGCTCGAATAATGTTTGTAATGCATTCAGAAATGGATCCTGATATTGGTTTTTTATAACAATGTAACGAAAAACATATTTGCAAACTAATAATATAATGGTCAAGATATGCAAGAAATTTGAAATAAATTACTTAAAAGATATTTATGAAAGTCTTCTTACGCGTTTCGCTGATATTATAAAGAATTTTCATGTTATGACCTTGAGTAAGCTAAAAGAGAGAGTCGACCGTTCTTGATCAGTTTATACGCCGGCATGTTAGCCGCTCTCAAAATCTCAAGATAGGTTATCGAGTGCAAAAATTAGTAACAAGGCAGCTTATTTCAGATTTTATATCAATATTATTTTTACCAGTGCTAATTTTCAATACCAGTGCTATTGGCCGATATACATTTCATTAGCAGGTGAATAAAATTTTTATCACACATACGTAGGTGTTAGCGATAATTCTTCTATATATATATAGACGCAGATATTTGACTACTTACGTGAACGGTATTCCTTGCTGACCGAAGTTCACATTTTTCTTAATTCTACTATTAACTAATAATTTCCTTGTAATGGCACCAATTTTTTTTACATTGGTCTTGGGTTCCTATCAAATTTGTTCACTTTCATTATTGCCTACTGAAAAATATCACGTAAAATCCCTTCGCACTTGCCACTAACAAGTCTTTAAGAGTTATGCGTATCTCCAATGACGAAGATGTTTTTCTAATAATGCGTAATCAACTATCAGCTACAAAATTCCGTAGAAATACGTCTTCCGATTGGCATTCTTGACTAATATTAAATGTTATACTATAAGAAATAAGATATCATCATAGTTATCAAATTTATAATGAATAATAACTTTTTTCAGTTTAATTGTAAATAGTATCAACAAATTTGTGGATCAGCAATGGATAATCTCAAAAGTTCATTATTGGCAGATATGGTTATTATTGCTGATCTAGAACATGGTTACCTTGTGAAAATGGACTTTATAACAATTTTTTTATAGATATGTAGACGATATAATTATTTGCATACGAAAAAACAAAACAAATTAAATAATATATTACTTGTTTTTCATTCCTATCATAGACGTTTGAAATTCACATGTGATTTTGAGAATAATAATACGATTCAATTCCTTAAAGTAGAATTACTTGCTCAGAATAATTCCATTATTTTTAATTGATATATGGTAAACCTACTTTCTCAGATAGATTCGGAAATTTTAGATCAACAAATCCATCAACATAAAAATAGCTATAATTTATCATGTAATTGATAAAGTTAATTTATTACATGAACTAAGACTTTGAAAAAAGTATTGAAAAACGATACAATAATTTATTATATTTAAAGATTGTCCTAAATATTATATAGATTAGTATACTGTACAGAGATTAATAAAAGTATATATACCAATAACAATATTAATAATAATTGTACTGAATTTTTTGTTAAGTTTTGTACCTTGTTATATATACTTTTTCATCTTTCCTTCTTCACAGAATAATAATTTATGATCCATGTTGTATATCGCTGTTCTAATATTTTTAATAAAAAAATTTTCCAGTATAAATAGTTAAAATATAAAAACTTATATCAAAATAAGAATGACATAAATTGCACAAATAGTGACATAGAAATTATATAGAAATACTGTATAAATTATTTAAGTATTTAAATGTCTTGAAAATATCCACAAGATATATCAATATTAGTAAAAGTCATTATTTGTGCAATTTATGTAATTCTTATTTTGATATAAGTTTTACTTTCTTTTACCCTTATTATGGTATTTGACTGTGTAATTATTTACACTAGACATACGTTTTATGAAAATATTATTTATTAATATTAGAATGTGTATTTATTTATAATAATTTATAATTCTACATTCTTAAGATAAGACCAAAAATATTGTTCTATATTAAATTTTTTAATATTGATCAATAATACAATGAATTGTTTTAAAATGTGTTCTTTTACATGTATATCTATACGACTTTTCATCGTTTTTAACACCAACGATTTTAGATAAATTGATCTAAGTCCTTTACAAAAGTACTATTTCTCCCAGATGCGTATATAAATTCATATGCATTGCCGTCAATATTGCGCTCATTATTTAAACCTCCAATTCATAGAAGTACTCGCAAATTTTGAGTACAAGTGTTATCTTTAGATAAGATTATCTTTGAACGAGAATCACATTTTATTCTCAGTTTTGAAATACTCAAGAACCAATAAATGGCCACCAGATATGTTACTTATGTGAATACAATTGGACACAAAATTAAGATAATAAATTAGAACAATAACAGTTTTAAAAAGGATTTAATATATAGTATTGAGTGTAGTCAGTGAATTTAAAATATACGAAAAACAGAATTTTTCTGTAAAAATTTATTTAAAGCTAAACGAAATTTTATAATATTATAAATCAATAACTCGTGGTTTATTCTTTTTATTCTAAATTCGATAAATTGGAAGATTAAATTCAAATTTTAATATATGAATATTTAACACTGAGCTCGAAGCTCGCTCCTATACTCAAGCATCATCATTATCATATCATTCGACAATTCCTTTTTTCAACATTTCCTCATTATTCAAGTAGATCATATATAAAATCCGATATTGCATTGGGATTAACAGTAAAGCTTGGATAGAAACTGTATCATAATGATCGAAAAAATTGTAGCCATTTTTCTATTTTCTGCTTTGGCAAACATTCATGGTATGTTATAATTTTTATATATGTAATTTACTCACGTAAAGTTACTAAAGTACTTCCATATGTACATTTGGATTGAGTATTGCACATATATGCATATATATTGCACACGAAAGAATTCAGTATGATATATTTGTTGCGTCGAGATCTAGTCAACATGATTAAATCCCATTGTTGTTTTATTTAATTTTATGTTTAATAAAGAAAACTACAACAATTCAGCCAAACAAAAAATGTTTATCTTGGACTCATATGAAAGGAAAAAAGCCTAGTGGCATAAAAAGTCCTGATGATAAATGAATTGAAGGCAGTTGCGAGCAGTTTTTTATGGTTGTACGTGTTGCATATTGCGTGCTATACGAGTACTGGACTCTTCGGGAGTATTATCTCTCTCAGAGACTCGAGCGTCTGCCACGCGAATCTCGTTTGAATTCATCAACGAACGAAGAACAATTTTTCTATTGTTAAATAAACAATGAAAATGGACAAATTTTCGAAAATCAAAAACCTATAAAATTTGTTTAAAACAATTTAAATTCAATAATAATGGCGCAAATAGATGTTTTTTTATCTACTCATAATTTGTTTCAAATTATAAAGTGTCATTTCAATATGACGACCAGTTACAAAATTATTCATATTGACAATTAACCATTGAGGTTCGTCAACATCTGGGAATTATTTAATGCAGTAAAATCTATTCGTTAGAAAATATTAATAGTAATCAAAGCTGAAAAGACCAGATTTTTAAACTAAATAATTATATTGTTTAAAGTTAAAAACACCGCTGCTAGGGACGATATCTCCGAAGTTTTTAGCTCTCAAATATTGAAACGAAATGCGTTTTATTGAGATTAAAAGAAAGAAAAATTTTGTGCATTTGCACATTTTTATACGACCAATAGAAGTTGAGAAAATTTTTGCTTAAACTGTTGTTTATTACTTGCTCTTTCATTAACATCTTAACTTACAATTTGGCAAAGCGGAAGTAAAAAAGTTTATCTATCTTTACATTTATTAATGCATTCTAAGCGATTAGTAATAATGTTAAAATAAAACAGTTATAAAAATTTTTACGCGTGTCACATCAGTGTCGGCCGGCCGCGGCTTATCTCTCCGCGCGCCGACATCGCGGCACCGCCTACTGAGCATGCGCACATTCACGCTCTACGTCACAGACGACTACAGCTACGTCGCTGTTGATCTTATTTGTAATAGAATATTTCATCCATAAAAACAACTATTACGATGATCTTTTTTTAAGTTAACCTTATTTGTTCTAATCTTCATAGTACGTATTTGTAATACGGTAATTCTATTATGTACAATGTATAATAATATAAATGAATGCTTTTAAACTTTATATTGATATATTTTACAATTTTAAATTACTTTTACTTCATATTTTGTCGTGCAAAGCAAATTTTCATCATTCAATCAATTTTTTATATAATGTTTAATAATTAGTTAATTCTGAATCTATAACATATTCAGAGGAACAATCCCATAAACAGGTTTTGATCTAATCAGCTGACCTTGCAAATGTACTCATACGCTTCATTTTGTAGGTAGAAATGGCTAAAGTTTTAGCATAAACTAAACTATACTTTGATCTTGAAAAACGTAATAATGTGGCTTCAGATTATTTATATTGACCTCATAACGCCATTATCTCCCATACTAAATCCTACTCGAAGATTATACTAATATAATAATTCAGTGGAAATAGCGTGCGATAGCAATATCTGAAGAAAGATTATTTTTTAAACTAAAGTGAATCAATAGCCATTTGAGAAATACTGAATCTAACAAAACTTATGGAGCTAATTTTACCGAAAGATAAATTTGCCATAAAACATATAATATACTTCATTATATTTATATAATTTACAATTACACTATTACAGTTTAAAGTATCTATCCTTTATTTTGTTATAAACTCTGCAAACTATATGGTGAACTTATTCCAAAAATTCTTAAAAAAAAAGTAGCATTTTTCGACAAATTCTCTTTGAGAAATTTTTTTGCAGCAAACTTACGTGTTGGTTAAAATAATCGGAAATATATATCCTAATCAGTTTTGTAGTTTAGCAATTTTATAAATATAAAAGGAAGTAATATCAAGATTTAGATGATGGAAAAAATATTAGCACAAATGAAAAGTATAGAAAAATAAATCGCTTGGATCAGGTATTTGGGGCAAGCGCCTTCATAGGAGCCGGGCTGCTTAAACATAATGATGATTCGCATTCATTATATCGTATATATATATATATATATATATATATATATATATATATATATATATATATATTATTGGATACTTCCTATTCTATACATTCATTTTTGCATTAATCTTTTGATTATTTCAGTCAACAGTCTCGGTGTCGAAAGTATTCTCAATGGCATACATACATCGGAAAATACATTTAAATATCAAGCATTTTTAAGTGTTCGGTTGGGTCACAGTGGATTGAACGGGAGAATGAAATGCGCAGCTGGAATAATTGGCAAATCCCACGTAGCAACGGTCGCCGATTGCTTACACCGAAATATCCCTGCCAATCCAGTTCCTGTATTTGAAACAGAATGGTATATAGTCGGCTTAGCAAGTCGTGATCTTAATACGGGCGCGGCTTTATTCGAAGTTGAGGAGATTTTTGTACCTGGAGAGTACAACCCAGTAACGCATGAGGCTGACCTTGCGATCGTGAAGGTACATACATACATATGCATTATTACACTCAATACTTAGTTAACAATTAAATCAGTCCTTCACAAATCGCAGAATAGTGTACAGCGGTTTATACTTTATCACGCAAAACGTTGTGGATTCGTCTAGATTCTATCAGGAAAAGAGTGTGCAATCAGTAATGTCCCTCTTGAAAAATAATTTTAGAAAAAGTAACAGTAGATGATGGGTTATTTTTAACACGAATTCATGATGCTTTAGGAAAAATAAAAGGAAAATACGAACCGTGAAGTTTATTTAACTTTTACAAATCAAATGTAAATTTAATTGTCTTAATCTCCAATAGATTCCTTCCTTGACGATGAAATGTTTCAAATATAATTATGAAAGTTATGAAAAATTATGAATTATATCTTTAATACGTTACTATTAATTACCGAAAATTACGGAATATCGTTCAAGACATATGCGTTCTTGAAATTTTTTAAACATAGATAACATTGATACTAAGAGTAAATATAATTTTATAGTTAACATCGCGATGAATTTTTGTATTTTCGCCTATCAGCACTGTACATTACCGCTACTTTTATTATGATGAAAATATTTCTCATATATTAATTTGTGTTATTGTATATTAAGCATACAATATTCTTAATGGAAATATATCAATCAATTTATCTTTTTAAGATAAAAGATTTCGAGATAGACTTTAGCATATATGAACAATTGGAGAAACTGGATTTGGCGAATGATACTACAGTTGATGAACATATTTTACCCGCTATCGCATCCGGCTATGGTTATAATAGATTAGATACAAATGGTGTTGGAAACATTGATTATGTATTACGGTATGTAAGAATGTATGTTACAAGCACTCAGGTATGTAGAATCGCTATTCCACTGGAAGGAGCTAATCTAGTCTGCGGAAAATCAGTTACTAGTTTTCTAGGACAACGACGAGGAGTGTGCAAAGTAAGCTCAATTATGTAAAAATTTAATTATCTAAATTGTTTCAGCATCTTTTTTCACAAAATTTGATACTCGATAATGTTAAGCATATTCCTATATTGCCAGAAGATAAAGCACTTCTTTTGTATTATATAAAAAACTTATTTTTTTTAGATTCCTAAAATCTTCAATTTTCTGTATTATTATGTATGATTTTCAGATGGACACCGGTGCACCGCTCGTCATTGGCAATGTACTTATTGGTCTCGCAAGTGTTGGTCGAGCCAATTGCGATGATACTCAATATCCTACTGGGATTTACAAGAATTAAATCATATACCGCATTCATCGAAAGCGCAATAGCGGGCTCACCGCCAGACGGAACACGACGTCTTACTGATCCATATGCATAAATCATTTTTATTATACATTGGAAAATGATAATAAAAAATAAATAAATGATCGTCTATAATTTATAGTGCAATGATAAATAATATAATATGTAGTATGCGATTTTGGATACTATTTCTAAAATTTTCGAATAATAATAGAAAAAAATAAAGAAGGAAGGGAAATGAGTATTTGGCTAATCGTAAATAAAACATTTAATAAATAAATAATTAAAATAATTCAATATCTATCGTCAATATAGAAGTCATGATCAGGTTAGAATTTTTCCAACCTTTACTATTGTCTTTCAGCCCCTAGTACATGATAATTGTTTTCAATTCCGCTAGATTTACCACTAGAGCTGAATAGAACTGGCATGTCGCGGAGCCAGGACGTGTCAGTAAAGCGCACAATCCTCGTTTTGCAAGAATGTGCACACAGCTGAAACAGCTGGCGAGTCCAAAGCCTAAAAAAAAAAAAAACACTCAACATAAATCGTATCTCGCTTTGGCATGCACAAACCGAGCACGAAAATTGGAAACACCGTATAAAAAAAAATTATCGTAAATTCACGCTTTACTGTGAAAACGGCCACGGCAAAAACGCAACCAGCGATGAAGAAACAAAGAAAAATGCATACTGAAAATTTTTTGCCAAGCTCTCGATCTCGCTCTGTAGAGACGCGCTAGACCGACTTTTGTAAATGTAACGTAAATAGACGCGACGACGCGTGCATACCAAAATTATAGTCAAAGTTATATATATATATATATATATATATATATATATATATATATATACACAAATAAATATATACAAAGTACATTATGCTTAGACAATTTCATATAGATATCTATCAATGATAAAATTCGTTTGACAAATATAAGGTATTGCAAGTCTTATTCTCCATTTATTATGAAAAAATTAATAGAGGAATTATAAAAAGCCACTTTTTAACTTATATAGAAAAGTTTATGATAATTTTTCGTTATGCTGTATCTTAAACAACTCTTTAATACATCTTTTGCTTGGCCAAATGTATTTGAGCAAGAATACTTTTCAAACATATCAATAAGTAAGTTACAATTTCCACATAAGGCGTAAAGTACGCTAAGATGCAATGTTCTTAACTAAATCACTCATAATTCCATTGAAGATAAGTTAATAGTTGAAAATCTAACTTTTAAAGTTGATTTGGACTACTAGAGAAATTCAGCCGAGCCATTCTGGACATTAAAAGTATTGATTATCAGTTCGTAGTTAACTTTAAATCAATGAAATTTCCATTCTTGAGAAGTCTAAACTCTGTAAGTTCTTTTCAAAACTTTTAACAAAATTAAGTTAAGGCGGGAAAATGTAATAGCGCGAATGTAATTCTTTTACAAACTTTGTGTTGAAACGTGAATTAATTTTTTGACAGATCGCGTATGGTATATTTAGTCTATATTCAGCTTTCAACTAACTTAATGTAATATAAAAGCCTAGTTTGAAAATATAATATTTTCGTATATTTTGAATTTATGAAAAATCTGATCTACTAGTTTTAAGATTATATAATAATAGTATCATATTAAATGTTCTATTTATAAAAATTGTACTCTGTCTCAGTTTTAAGTTCGTTTTAAATATTTTAAGATAATTCACCGAGTATAGTGATTTTCAGCTTAGAAGAATTAGTTCCATATGTTCTGTATCTCTTATCCTAGAAAATAATATGAAAATCTTTCGTGCATATAAGAGAAAAATTTACTTTTTATACAGATTAATACAATCTCTTAATGTCTTATTTTATTTCATAAGCGTATGTCAAAAATTTCATTCTGCTAAAATGTTACCATCAATAAGATTATAAAGATGCTCATAATGTGGTATCAGTTATTATGTGCACCCCATCCAGCTATATCACATAGTATTTAAGAAATTAATAATAAAGTATTAGCATTTTTTTTTGGTGATGTGTACATTTATTAAACTATATTCATTACTCATTAAGTTTCAATTAATAAGCTATTACATTAATTTTACTGCAAATATTTATAATTTTTCTGATTATCAATATTAGTTCAAGAGATGTTGCCGCATTTCCAAATACCTTTTCGCACATATCGGATCGTCTGCATAAAAGTACTAAGAAGACCAATTTCACAGTCTTACTTCTCGAGATGCTATACTGAAATCTATAGTAAATTTTACGGTATTTTAATTGCTGCAATCTCTATTATCATAGTTTAAATTAATTCAATAATAATGCCTATTATAATATGCCAAATTTACGAGTGCAATATCTTTTAAAATCATGTGTCTTGGTCGGTAAATTTTTTTACCAGCATATAAATAACACTAATTTCAACGTATATGCAACGTGTTAAAAAAATTCTAAGAAATGTAATAATTCGGTGAACTACCTTAATATCTCAAGATTAGATATACGGATCTATTGTAAAATACTTATGGTCCAATCAATAGGACGACCTATCTTTTACTCGTACGAGTATCGATGAAATTATTTAGACGATTCATGTATTGATTATTCAATATTTTGGATAATTATTCTTCAAGTACATCATTTCTGAAGCGGTACTGCTATTAAAGCAATCTAATTTTCACAGAAATTCTCAGTACGTAGATGAAATTAGAAATATAACGATGCAGAAATTTTTTGCGTTTTTACTATTTCTTAGTTTAGCTAATATTTATGGTAAGTTATAATTAATGCATTTAATTTAAAGCTTTTACATATAAATGTCTTCTGTACTACATTTAACGGAAGTTAAATAATAAATACGAAGAAGCTAAATATAAGAAATAAAAGAAGATATCGATAGAAAGAACTATATAGATACCTTATGTGTAAACCTCATTCAAAAGCCTAAGTTCAGTAGTGTATATAGCGATATTTTAATAATACTACAGAACCATTTCTAATTACTTATTTCGACCCATGAAAATTTTATATATTTGTCTTATATTATCTTTGCGTGACAATGCTTTCTTATCGTACACTGACGCAATTATTAACAACAGTAAATTTTTTTTTCTAGGCATATCATTTAAAAAGGTTACAATTACGTGAGCTTTACATTAGTGATGACTGTTTTCTTTTTTAATAAATGGTGCTAAATTTGCTCATATTCGGTTGACTAAAGAATTAAGTTTCAAAATGCAATATTATGTATATCTCGTACATACGGGCTAAAAAAATTCGAACATGTGTAACAATTGGGAAATCCTAGTTTAATAACGTGCTAAGCAAGCACAACTCACCTACAACCTCTTCTATAACATATGCTACTGAGTTACTATTATTCCTTATATGCTTTTCAGTTGAGCATGAATCCGTTAAGAATGAATAAAATAAATATCGACTTATCATATTTACAACGACCCGATTCACCAACATATGATCTTAATGCTATAGAATTATATAATTGAATATTCATTTAGTTTTGAAACCTAAATATGAATTTCAATTTTTCGATTTGAGTTAAAAGAGTTGAGATAAATTTTGAACTCAGTTTTGATAATGCGAACCTCTTTATCAGGCTATGTCTAGTTGTAAAGCATTAATCTTATATTACAATTTATATATAATAGATACATTTTCTAATAAGTTAATAGAAGTTCTTAAATTAATACATTGTATTATTGGATTAATGTCAATCGACGTTAAAATATAAATAATGAATATAGGGAGATTTCGCAGTCGTCATTATTCAAAATATTGTATAAAATTTATTAATTTATCGACTTTTGCATTTCGAAATATATTTAGAAATAATTTCCTCTAAATGTTCTGTGTCATTTCTGAGTACAGGAGAAACCCATTTAATTCAGGTCCTGTATAATTACGAAAATTCGATTCATTCAATGGAAGTCAAATAAATTCATAAATTTTTCAATAATTCTGTGTCAAATTGCCCGACAAAAACATTTCAGCCAGCAGCCTGCGCGCCGAAAGCATTCTCAATGGTATTCGCGTGGAGGAGGGCACTTTTAAGTATCAAGTTGCCATAAACGTCAGGATCCATCGTACCGGGCAGAAAAGCGTGCTGAATTGCACGGGTGCCTTGATTGACAAATCGCACGTGGTGACCGTTGCCGACTGCGTCATGCGAAAATCCAGAAATGGAAGTAGCGTCTTTCGAAGGCAGTGGTATATACTCGGCCTGGCGAGCATTGACCTCAAGGACGGCGCTGTCTTGATGGACGTCGAGGAGATTTTCGTCCCCGGGGAGTACAATCCAATTATGCACGAGGCTGACATTGCTGTGCTAAAGGTATGTACATTAATAGTCGTAACTAACACGTACGCATTTCCATGCAAGGATTCTAAATGACTGTTAGATTTTTAATCGAAGTCACAACATGCCAATATTTTTCGATACTATGTTCAGCATTGGTTAATACAGCTTTCATCTTATAGTTAAGATGATACGGTATAGCTCATCTTTGGGGCGAGCCGTTAGTCAGAATATCTATGAAATACAGTTTAATAATAACGAAAATAAAAATGAACACGAAATTTTCGAAACTTGAATTATTGTATTTTAATGCCAACAAAAACTCGATTTTTCGATTAAAGATAAAGGAATTCGAGATAAATTTTGAAATCTATCCGCAAGTGGAGAAGCTAAAGCTGCCGAATGAAAGCACGGATGACGAAAATCTCGTGACAGCCGTCGCGTCCAGCTACGGTTATCATATGATGCGTCCAAATGGTACCACGATCGGCGATTACGCGCTACGCTACACGCGAATGAACGTCACAACTACCGAGGAATGCAAGAAATTAATTCGACACGATAACCATAGCATACTGTGCGCGAAATCAATTCCTAATACACCGGGAGAAAAGCGTGGGATTTGCATGGTAAGCGAAAATTCTGATATTTTCTTTGGAAATTCGATTATGATAAGAATCTGCACATTTTTACATCTTTTATGTACTCTAAAAATATTTAGCATTATCCATAATATCTGTATATGCAAATATCTATTGACATCGTCAATCTGGATTTCCAGTGGGACAGTGGCGCACCGCTCGTTGTTCGTAAAACTCTCATTGGCCTTGCGACACTCTGCCGGAAGAATTGCGACGATACCGTGCTTCCGTCGGGATTCGCAAGAGTCAAATCGTACACTGAATTCATCGAAAGCGTCGTGGCTGGCTTGCCGCCACCCGGGACCCGACGCTTTACCGATCCGTTTGCAACGGCAGCCTCGTCATCAATTTCTGTAGCTGGATAAATCGTTGTCATTGTATATGTAACAGGGTGTATAAATGAAAACAATCATAGATTTGTAATTAATGAATAAATTGCGCCCGTTACGAGCTATCATAAGTTATCAACTCCAAAAATTGTATCTTCATTTCAGCGCTGAGCAAACGGTTTATCTTTTGTGTTTTAGAGCGATAAGTGAGTATCGTTAACTGATATTTAAAAATTAAACGAATTCATCATCCAATTCTTGAATCTAAACAAAGCCAATAATAGAAAAACTTCCTGTATAAAAATTAATTGTTTGGAAGAAACGTATTGACTCGAAGTGTGGGAGCCACTAGCCGTTTCTCAGCCCTATATCATCAGTCTAATATTTATTCGTGTCCATAAATTGTTCCGAGTGAACGAAATAGTTAATTTTGTTTTTAATTTTCTTTCGACCTCTTATTATTTCATTTAAATATATATTTCAATTTATTAAATTTATTAAATATCCATTAAAATTTACTACATGACTAAATAGTTTTTGTAGTAGTTTTCGAGCAGTCCCATTTCATACGCGAACTTCTTTTATATTCGATTGAAATATTAAGTAGAGCCGGAAGAGAGAGACAGGGAGAGAGCGAAAAAAGTGAAAAATACTTACATCCACGTCATGAAATAATCATACAGCCGTAATCTTCACGAGCCTAACAAGGTCGTAAAGGCGCATTTTGATCCAGAAAAATGGAAAACACATAGGATCATACTCACGTACCTGAAACAGATAAAAAAGAAGAGTCTTAATTGATGTGCTTTAATTTTAAAGTCCATGTTATACATATTTCAGTATAAAAGACATATTTGACAGATCAATGATGCAGATATATTTATACTCTAAATACTTCTAAAAACACAAGCTGTTGTCTTGGACAGACAAAGAAGTACGGCAAAGAGATGCGAAATTGGCAACTATCGAACAATCGTAATAAGCGGTGTCTGGCGGCAGTGGCGATGGAACTTTTTATCATCGTTGCAAATCTATGTATAACCGCGGGCAAAGCCCATCGGGACGACCCGACGGAACTCGCGATCAATTTGGCACCCGTACAGCATAATGCAACGTGCGCATTCATTATGGCCGGCATTGGGCAAAGCAAAGAGATACCTTCGAACAGATCCTTGTAATTATCACGTATAACTCGCAAGCCTCGAGACGCATATAGCATCGCTTTCGTACTTTATTTTTTTACGAATGCTTGCTTTTTTCGCTGTAGCTAAGTAACTGGTCTTCAAAGCAAGGCGTCTTAGTTTTTTATTTTAGAAAATGTTTTTATTCAAAAAAAATTTATGTACATATATAGATGGATACAAAAACATAACAAAAACTATATTAATTATACTGATTTGTAAATTGATGGTGGTACCACTCTTGTTACAATAATGTTATACAGTATAAATACATACACGATTACTTAATTATATTTTGCTGAGACATATTACAATCTGTTATTGCTTGAGATGTGACGCTAGGAAAAAAAATTGATAAAATCAGTAAAAACTAGCTTTACTATATTATAAAAAATATAAAAGGATAGAGAGAAATAGAAGTAATAAAACAGTAGTGAGGTATTTTACGATACCCTGGTATTGATTGAATTAGTAGAAATTGGTTTACGTCTAAATTAATTATATTTAAAGTTGCGCATAGCTCTAACGTCTTTTGCAGTAATTTCAGTTGTGAATCTTAATGACATATTATTCTCGAATTGATACAATTTTTTGTTGCTATTTCTGCGCGGGATATGATACAGTATTGGTGTGCCGTTATAGTTGACAATATAATTATTTTCGTCGAGGTATTGAAATTCGTTGACCGTTGCGTAGCCCCTGTTTATTAATTCGATCGATTTGAGATTATTTGGTACATACAGTTCAATAATCAGGTGGTTGTTGATTTTACCTATTGATTTAACGTAGTTTTTGATAAGTTTAATTATAAAGGTGACAATTCTAATTATTTCAGCTTTTTTATATAATGTAATATTAGCGATTCTGTTTTTGTTCACGTCTGTGTAATTTCTATATAGTCTCAGGCAACATCTCAGTATTTTCCTTTCGAAAATTCTTATTTTTTCCATTGAGTTAGGGTTAATGTTAAACCAAATGGGGCAAGCATATGTCAGTATTGGTCGCAACAGGCTCAAGTAAGTTATAATTTTAGTTTTATGATTCAGTGGCGAATAATAAATGTTATGCAGTTTTGTAAAAATTTTGTTTGCTTTTATTAGCTGTGCATTAGTGTGAGTATTGAATCTTAGTAAATCGTCAAGATATACACCTGAATATCTTACTGATCTATTATGCATTATACTTTCGTCATTATCTACAATATTAAAGTATCTCCAGTTTTTTTTGACATTTTTTGGTGTCCTGTTGTTTATTGGGTTGCGGAAAAGAATTGTCTCGCACTTACTGGGATTTATCACTAAGTTCCAATTACTATAGTGGCGTTTTATTTTATCGTAAAGAGACTGCAGATTAGTTTTCACTGTGAATATGTTTGTGGAGGCCACATAAACAATGAGGTCATCTGCAAATGTAATTATGTAAGAGTTTTTGTTCGCGATGGGGTCTATTAATTTTAATACATCACTACTATAAATATTAAATAGAATTGGCGAATTCACAGTACCTTGTTGTAGACCACATGACATAGTAAACGTTTCTTTTGAATCTATAAAGTTGAAGCTTATATTAAATTTCTTGTCAGTGATCATATTGAATATTGTTTTAATTGTATGAATAGGAAATTTGTATTTATTAAGTTTGAATATTAATGCCTCTTGAAAGATTTTATTTTGTAAACTTTTAATGTGTGAATCGATTTCTGAGTTGTTTAAATTTATGTGTTCGTTTATTGTGAGATCACAGTGATTGGATAAGTACTCATTAAATTTTTTCCATTTTATATTTTTGAAATTATAACTGATTTAAGGTTGTTTACTTATTATTATTGAATCATTTAGAATTAACGTTAATTGGATAGCTTCATGGTCACTATCATACTTTAAGGTTTTTAGTCGGTTTTGTGTTGTTATTAGGTTAGAATCTATGAGTGCTAGATCAAGGAATAACTCTGATCTGATAAATATTGGTGACTCTGCTATTATTGTATTGATCCTGTATTTTGCATGATTATTGTTAAGCCACTGAACCAAATCAATTCCCTGACTGTTACATACCTTATCCCCTAGTTTATTATGTCTTACATTAAAATCCCCTATAATAACAAACTTATTTTTCCTATTCATTAGTTTTAATTTATTACAGAGTTCGTGTAGATCATCGCTCAATCTATATTTGTTATTGTATGTTGCATATATGCTTACAATGTATAAATTAGTGTTATTATGAAGATTGATTACAATAGTTTTTACTTCTAAATTATTAAAAGCAAATTGCGTAAAATTGTTATTGTGTGGAATTTGCTTTTTTATTAAGATGGCCGTGCCTCCTCCTGCATGAGATAATCTATCATTTCTAAATATGTTATAATTTTCATGGTAAAGATTATGAGTTTCACTAAGTTTTGTCTCACTGAGAGCTACAATATCGGGCTTATGTTTTTCTAGAAATAGATAGAGTGAGTATCTTTTACTATGACTTATTAATGAATTTACATTTATTGCAATGATTTTTAATGTGTCGATGAACTTTACTAAATTATGCTCTGACTCTATACCTGCCATTGAAAATCTATATCTAGATGAGTTGCTATTAAATCTATTTTGCTAGTATTCGAATTAATTCTTTCCATAATATCTTTTTTAAAACTATTTAAAAGTGAGGTTATTTCTACACTTAATTTTGCTGTATCCTTTTGGATGATATCCTCGATCATGTCATTGTTTGGTTGAACTGCTGACAGCTTTCCTATTTCTTTCGCTGCAATATCCGCATAGGAGGGAATACTTGCCTCATTTGCTGTCATTTTTGACATAGTGTTGTGGTTGGTAGAAGGTGGTAGTATTTTGTTTACTATTGTGTTGATAGTTACCTCTCTCTTTGATTTAGCCTGTTCTTTTGAGTTTTTTATAATGTTGAATTTTTCAAGGTACACCGGACAACCGCTAAAGTTGGCTGGATGACCTTTCGCTCCACAATTTATACAATGTATGTTGTTAGTGTCTGATTTTATAGTTATTGAACATTCTCCTGTTTGATGTACTGATAAACATTTACAGCATCTGTATTGCATATTGCAATTCGATGCAACATGTCCAAACCGTTGGCATTTTCTGCATTGGGTTATAGGATTTCTTCTCAGTGGTTCCCATTTAACTATCTGCATTCAAATAACTCTCATATTTAACAGAGCTTTCAAATCACTATCAGCGCTACATTGCACTATAAAATTTCTTATGTTAGTGTTTTTAGTTCTTAATAAACTAACTTTTAATATTTTCACATTTTCAATGTTCTTATTTAGTGGATCAGTTAACACTTCATTTTCCAATGTCATTGCATTGAGGCCATTCAATACTATAGATTTGGGTTTTATTGTTTTGGGAGTGAATGTATAAAACTGTATGTTCTTTTCACTTAACTGTTGTTTAGTTGTGTTATAATCTTCCATAGTTCTTGTTACTATATTAATTTTGTTTATGTTTATATTCTTGATTGCGAATTCAAAATTTAATTGCATTTTCATAAGTTTGTTTATGAGATCTTTTGAAGGTATATTTTCAACTATTAGCGGTGGTGGTTTTATGTTTTCCTTGCGGCAATCCTTGTTATTGATAATGCTATGCTGGTTAGCCTCCTGTTGACATTGGTTGATTTGCTGCTTGTTCACCAAAATGGCGTCGATACCATGCGAAATTATGTTTTTAACCTTATTAGCTACTTGGTCCGACTCCATGTTGGCGTCCTGGCTATAGTTTGTGTTAGTATTGTTGAGCGTCACTTTTTTGATGTCATTTAGATTTTGTTTATTGATAATCTCAGGATTTTGTAACCCTGGTATTCTATTATTTATGTTATTAACAATCTTGTTAATTTTATGTTTTTTCGTTGGGTTTTTTAGCGATGATAGATCATTAGAGTGTATATTAATAACAACTATTAGAGTGTATATTATTAGATGCCATGATGGTACCTTTATCTTCTATTGTACTTTTACGTTTTGTTGTTTTATTCATTGTTCCAATCATGGAGGAAAAAAACAATGCGTCCATGCATTGTTTAAAACTATTATTTGAGTTGGATTTGCTATTAATTTTCTGTTAATAAGATGATCACTAACTGTATATTATATTCTTAGCACTACGCGTCGCGAACCGAGGTGTTAACTGGTCCAAGGATGGAACAAGAATCAAGGCGTCTTAGTTCCAAGGAAAGAAGTATACAGCGTCTGCCACGCTTTACATGTACATTTATTGCTTCCATATATATATATATATATATATATATATATATATATATATATATATAGATATATAGCGATTTAGAAATGGTGAGCGATTAACACCAGACAGCAATCGATATGCCTATGCGTGAGTGCACGCAGACGGACAGAATCAAAAAAAAATCTATGGTCATCCACAGTCACGGAGAGGTAAAAATATGTTGATATCGATTTATTATTATTAGCAGATATACACGGGAGCAATTAAAACTGTCGTAAATCAGGCAATAATAGCCCCTTTGTGAATTTTCGAGGGTCAATTAACCCATCCGCGCACGGGGCGACCTGCCCGAGCGCAGGTAAGCCGTGCTGCCTGCCCTTTCTCCCAGTGCTCTCGCCGCACCCGGCCCCGCCAATAATGTGCCAAGAAACAAAGCCAGATATGAGCTGTCGCAAGCGAGTTTAGGGCCCGACGGCGCGGCGCGGCGCACGAAGCGGTGAGCAAAAAGAATTGTTCACATCATTAACGCGCTCTTCGTGTCCGACAATGTTTGAATTTTTTTTTATATTTTATTAATGTACATATTGACGAAAAAAAACTAAATCTTGTAAATAATCATTTGCTTCCCTGTTTCATGCGAACTATGAAAATTGAGATAGTATTATTGAAATCGGATATATATATATATACGAGTTTATAAGTTTGCGCAATCTGTACCCTGTAGTCGTGTTGGATATGTGCATTTAGCAGCTCATGATTTATTATGTACTAATTAAATATATCTTTATACTTTGTAACACTACCTTCTCACCTTTTCTATACCTTACCTTCCAGTATATGTGTGCGTGCGCGCGCGCGCACGCATGTGTGTGTGCCAATAAATTTTACAGTATCAAATATTGAAAATTTAACCAGTCTTAAATCTATCGTTCGACACACTTGATTCGTTTACTTTATCGATTGTATTTCCAATATTTTTTATTGAACTATTTGACTTACCTTGAAATATACATCAAATATGCAAGAATTTCTGAACAAAATAAAATACGTCGTGTGTTCTAAAATTAACGAGAAAATTATTAAATTTGCGGGTTTGGAGAGTCCACCTGTATAAAAATTATTATGTTGATACGCAGGTCCCTGAAGTACGATAAAATTTTCAGCAATATTCATTGCTTACTTTTTAAGCGGCAGCCGCTAACGTTAGATGTTTTTTTTGAGCTCGACGATTTTCGTTTGTGAAAAAAATGGAGCAAAGAATTTGTATTCAATTTTGTCTAAAAAATGAAAGAAAGTGTAGTGAAGTTTTTACAATGTTAACAAAGGCATATGGTGAGTCTGCTATGAGTAAAGCAAGGATTTATGAGTGGTTTAAGAGTTTCCAAGATAGCAACGAAAACGTTGAAGATGACGAACGACCCGGACGCCCAAGCACAGCAACAGCCGATGGATCAACAACCAATCAACAAACGTGAAAAAAGTGAAAGAAATGGTTATGAACGATCGCCGAATAACAATCAGAGAAGTCGCTGATAATGTTGGCATATCAGTTGGCTCATGCCATGCAATTTTTTCGGATGTTTTGGATATGAAGCGTGTGGCAGCAAAATTTGTTCCAAAATTGTTGAATTTCGAACAAAAACAGCGGCGAATAGAAGTTGCTCAGCAGTCGCTAAATAAAATTAATAACGATGCAGAACTACTGAAACGTGTTATAACAGGTGATGAAGCATAGGTTTACAGATACGGTGTCGAAACTAAGGCTCAATCGTCCCAATGGAGGCATTCTGGATCGCCAAGACCGAAAAAGACTCAAACACGTCAAACCTTAGCGACTGCTACTTAAAAAGTAAGCAATGAATATTGCTGAATAGCTGTATAAACCCTTCTGGTTTGGGTAAGCTTAAATAATAAAAAAAAAAAAAAAAAATAATGCTGAACATTTTATCGTACTTCAGGGTCATGCTTACCAACTTAATAAAAAAAATTGTTATACGTAGAGGCGGATTCTCCAAAGCCGCAAAATTTAAAAATTCTCGTTACTTTGTGAACACATCTCGAAAATAGCTCTATTTATATTCCGCATTATAGTGAGCGACTTACACGCAGATCTCACTGTATCTAATAAACGAGAATGCTCCATTCGCTGATATACCACAATGGACTATATACCGAGGCACCGGTGAATCTTCCTTAGACACTGAGTGTCTTTGATCTTACTGTTGCAGATCAACTTTTGTCTATGAAATATCTGTACATTAATATTTAAATAAAAATCCAATTACAAATATAAAGCCCCTTGGAATCGAGACGACCAGTCGAGGATGCGCTTTAGCCAACCACCAAAGTGGCGACGTATGGGGAGACTTTTCATTGATTCGTTGATGCTCGGTTCACCGAGACCGCCCCATCATTATATTTTAATTTTTTTTTTAATGATCATTAACTACTGAGACAAATTTATCGTTGTTATAAATTTTCATATACGTTTACAAAATGAAATTCCAATATACGCATCATACACTTAATTATTATAAAGTTACTTTAAACGGTTCCTACTCGTAATGAGTTCTCAATATTTTTATTAAACGATTTTTGCCACGTCGCGATCGTGATATATACATACATTTGTAGAACGAGAGAGAAAAAGCAGGAACGTTTTGACGTTTCTGCGATTCTCTCCAGGCAGGCTGTATGTATAGGTGTATATATATAGAAATACGCAGACGGCACGGGGGCACGCTCGAGAACCCCGGAGGCACCACTTATACGCAGACCAACGCGAGGGAAAGAGAGAGAGAAAGAGAGCTCTCGGTCCTAACTACCTATTATTTTTTGATTTGTGCCCCCAAGTTGCCGGACAGAGGAAGAGAGTGAAGGGGGAAGGGAGGCAGGGGGGGCGTCCTCATATCCGCCCGCACCCCGTTTATACAGCATTTATTACCCCGCTTTTGGTCTCTCTCGTCTCTCGCCCTCCTCCTCCCCCGCCCGGCCCGCTCTCGACATTCTCTATATCGCCGCTGCGGCGAGCGAGTCGCGGGCCTTCTCAACCCCCCCCCCACCGCCGCCCCCCATATCACCTCCGCAGGCATTGATACTTTTATTGCGGCCGTTTGGGGGCTCCGCGCTTGCTTTTAATGCGCCGTTATCGGGCGGGCGAGGGAGGGGGGTCGAGGAGCTACCCGCGCGGTATTTATTACGACAACGCGCGTCGCTGCCTCGTCGTCGTCGTCGTCGTCGTCGTCGTCGTCTCGCTCGCTCGGGAATGCCTCGCTCCTTATACATTTTGCCCATAGAGAACGAACGATGCGGCACGGCCGCGAGTGCGTGCCGAGTCGGGATGTGCCCGAGTGTACGAACGAAGCGCGCGTATATATATATATATATATATATATATATATATATATATATATATATATATAGGACAGCCGAGTTCGAGGGATTATTTATTCACGCGTCAGTAAGAAATGATGGAGCCGAGCGGAATCGTTTTCGGTGCTTTATTGGCGGGCTGGGCGGTGGGCGAGGGAGGAGGAGGAATACGGACGCGTATAATGACCATATTCGAGCCTAACGTTTTATTGGCTCTCGTGATTGATACGCGGCAAATGATAATGGCCGTAATAAAAAGGAATCATACCATACTGCGAGCGCGCAGTTAATAATCTTAGAATATTATTATATATTTACAGTTGGCGATGCGGCTTCGATGTTGTTGTTGTTGTTGTTGTTGTTGTTGTTGTGGTCGTTGTCGTTGTTGTTTAAAATTTACCGCATGTTTTTACGAGACGAAAATAGTCCCATCTGCAGATTTGTCATACAATCTTTATCGCGAGGAGGTCTCTAACATGCATTAACAAATGCTATTCGGTTGCCGCGTATACGCACTTTTGTGTCTCGAAACTATTTTTAATGCGGTGACTTTGATGTTTCTTGCATTTTCCATATGTGTTTGTTTTTTTTTTTGCTCTATTGAATCTAGATTGCAAATCGGCAAATTTCCTCAGGAAATCAGGCACATAATGACGGTAAATTCTACAATGACCGGGATCTAGCCTGATCGTTCAAAATTATTATCGCTTCTATAATTGCAGAATTTGTTGTGAAATAATTTCGACACGAAGCTAGTCCCCTTTAAACTAATAACAAAAGATTCGTCTGTATAGATCTGAAGGAAGAGTAAATTTGTCGAGCAAAACCGTGAATTTATATTGTCAATTAGAAAAACAAGAGAACGCTTTTTTCATCGTCACATTGCAGCATTCCTCTGCATATTTTGGAAATGTTTCCGCCATACCGATTTCTTTCTTGTTTCTAATTGTCGTACAAATAAAGCAAGTGCCGACAGTATAATCTGTATTTTTGAATGTTACTTGTGAATTTCACTGCCACAGTTTAGACGTATTCTTCTATGGCGTTTGCGCACAAAGCCAGTGGGGGGCGGGGACTTTCTGTAAATCGCGAAGCTTATAGCTGAAGTCTCGTCCAACTGCGAATCCGGTGGAGAAGCGCCTACTGCACCCGCTGGATTATGGGCTTCACCTCTACTTTACTCGCTTTATGACGAACGAGCTTTATTTTCATGAATGCTAGTAACTTGTAATTTGTTATAACTACATTCTGTAGGTTGGTGAAAAAAGGTATTTTTTTTTTATTTTTTCCTTCGAGATAAAAATTTTTATGTAGACTTATCAAGATTTGAGAAAGTGTCGTTGAAAGTGAATTTCGTGGGTAAGTAAATGTTGAGGAAAATTTAAAAAAAATTAAAAGTAAAAATTGTGAAATAAATTTTTTTTTCTGAACTATTTCTACCTGTTAAAAGAACTTTAATAATTATAATAATTAAAGAAACTCGTTTAAATAATGCTCATTTTGGAAAATAATATTAATGGCGTTAATTTAGTCCTCGCGACAACAGGATTTATTGATAATAATATATTCGAAATACATTGAAAACAACTGACGAATAAAGCATACCGATGAAGTATGGCCGTACATTCGAGTTATTTATTATTTGCATTAAACTGATTTTTTAACGTGCTCTAGCGTCGGATAATATATACAGAAGAAATAATGTATGAAAAGGCTCGTTACGGGCTATATCTGGAAGGGCACGGCACGAGGAGAGCATAAGTACTGCAAATGAGTTTCATTATTTTTCTGAAATAAAAACATTGTATTTAGCCAGCCTGAACATTTGGAAAACTGGACTTTCGAGTTCCCCCCTGCTTAATCAACGCGAATTAAGCGAACTAATTTATTATAAACAATTTCATCCTGTATGTATATGTATATGTATATATATATATATATATATATACACACACATATATACATATACATTAAGCTTTGCCCGATGGCACGGCAATTTGCTTTAATATCAAAAAAAAACAAGAATAAAAAAGAGATGTTTTTATAAGACATATCCAGTATTATGTCAGTATTTCCTTTTTTTTCGCCTCGTATTCCCCGAGCGTCGCACACCTCCGCCCGCCACGTTTAACGCTTCAAAACAGAGGGAGACAGCGTCCGAGAAAAACTGTCGAAACCTATATATATATACATGTATGCTCTTGAAGTATATAGACGCGCAGGTACACGTGTTCACCTGCTCCAAAGAACGCGTATTTATATATAGCTGGATAAAACGAGGGCAAAACAGTTGAAAATATACCTGCTGAACGAGAATGCACGAGTTATATACTACGTCGGCGCATATATCGCTCTATATATATATATATATATATATATATATATATATATATATATAGCCCCCATACTACCCTCTTCTCATCATCGTATATATATGTGCATATATGCCGACCGCGCAACTTTGTCAGTGTCTACCGCACGCTTCGTCTCTCCCGCCCTTCCCCCCTTTTCTCTCTCTCGCTCTCGCTCTCTCTCTCTCTCTCTCTCTCTCTCTCTCTCTCTTCCTTTCCTCTTCTCTTCCTTTTTCCCTCGTGCGTGTTATATGTATATACATATATATACAATATATATATATATACCAGGCGCGATCGCGGCACGTTTATACGTCGTCGGTTTCGCGCATAACTCGTCGCTACCCCCCCCCCCTGCGCACCGTGCAGTCGCGAGGCTACTTTTCAACTTTTTACCCATTAAATGCCCGCGCGCGCCACAAGCGAAAAAGACAGAATGAGCGGGTGGCTTGGGGCGGCGAGAAGATAGGGAGTCCGAGCAAATTTCACATGCGCACCGTATACGTGAGCGTGCGGCGTCGCATCTCGTTGCACGCGCGCGCGCGTGGACACACACACGCGCGCACACACACACACACACACACACACACACACACACACATATTGTAAATCGTCAGGGGGGAGGGCGTTAAGTATACGCGAGCACGCGTATAAATGATCGGCTTTCGCACGAGATTTTCGTTATATACTTACGGATCGACCTTCTGCTCCCCCCTCCCGCCACCCTCCATTCTCTCTCGTCACTGTCTCGCTCGTTCGTTTAACCCCCCCTTCCCGGATTCACCGCGTGATTTCTTATACATGCCCGGGATTACTTACGGACAAACGCGGATTTCTGCTGTAAATATATATATATATATATATATATATATATATATATATATATATATACTATATATACCGGAGTCCGCGAAAACTGATTTACTCCCCCCGACCCCGCCCTCAGCAAAAGGAATGCCGCATATTTCATGTCGCGACATTGTCGGGTTTTCAGCTCGGACACGGATTCTTGAGATTAAATTCCGGTGAATTCACGAAGGTTCCTGAGAAAGAAAGAGCGAGAAAGAACGGGTGGGAGAGAGCAAGGGAGAGAAGAGACAGTGAGAGACAGAGAAAGAGAAAGAAAGAGAGAGAGAGAAAAAGAGAGAGAGAGAGAGAAAGTAAGCGGTTTGCCGAAATCTCGCGTGCTCATGCTGGTGCGCATCTTTTGAGGTGCTAAAATTATGCAACTTAATTGCAATTTTTCGTCTTGTTTCACGAATTATTTCTCGGTTATTTATGAATACTTTTTATATTTCGTTTGTACCTCGCGATTACGATGAAACATAAAATTGAAATAATCACTTTTGCGCGTAAAAGATACTTTGATACGGACCTACGATAATATTTGGCCAGTAATGTAAGAGAAAATTTATTGTTTTCTATGCTAATTTTGCGAAATATTCCATTCGGCAGTTAAAGATTTCTATTTAGGAAATGTTTTAGTTTTCGATCTTGGAATTTTTACTCATGATATATTTAGTTGACAAACCTCCGAAACTTTTACGTAACTTCAGACGTAATAAACGACTAAAAATTGTGTGTCTGTTAATTCATTATGCCGTCTAATTGGAAATAAGGTAATATTTAAAATGTTTATCTGTTTCTTCATAGTCAATAAAATATTGCTGTAAGTAATCAAAATTTAAATCGCTTTGATAAATATATATGGACATTCCTATAATGCAATACTCGAATAATAGCTGGCTGATTTATACGCAATTTCAGTTTCTGACCACTGAGCTAGGCGTTCCAGACGGACAGTGAAATTACATCAGTCGCCGATATACGACTCCGCGCGAACTGTCGAACGTGCGAAGCCGCCATTGCTAAGACTCAAATCCGATCCTTATCTTATGCATGATAATTGCATTTCTACAATTGGACCTCTCAATATTGTCCGAGTTTATTTTTGAGGAAACTCCCTCGCGCTAATTCGAACCGCGCCGTTTGCAATAGTATACGAAACCGTGCATGCAAAACAGCCACGGAGATATACTGTCCGCGTTATTTATTGCGCAACTATACCAGGCATAAATAATAACGACAATAAAATGACATGCGCGGTATTATTCTAGGGCGCGTTCGCGCGGCCGTCGATGTATCGGGGCGCGATGCGACGTTGGAAATGGAATGCCATGACGGAGGCGAAACTAGTTCCGCAATGATCAATCACCATTGCTTCGAAATTTTTCGAGATGACGGAGAGATAATTTTGAGTTAAAAATTAATAATTAGAACAAATCATAACAATAGTATATATACCTATTTTTTGTTTCGTAAAATTTTACAATCTAATCCATAACATTTTTTCCATTAATGTTGAAATATCTATAGGTGGATATTTTAGTTAAGGGTATTCTTATATATTTGAGAGATACTTTAACATGTATCTAGAATAATTAAAATTTTTTTGAGAAATCTTCTTATCAACATTTCTCTGAATCTAACATTCATAGAATTTTGTTAAAATTTTGTCTTTTCATTACAAAATGAGAAAAATATACTATCATTAATAATTGTATAGCCCGCTACACGCTACGCAAGTATTTTATGTCGTGTTTGCTGTAGTTGTTACTTTCAAAACTATTTTATAGTCAGAACTACAATTGATTGGAAAAGCAATTAGTTTTATGGAATACTTCCAGTGTTGTTTCTCGTTACATCGACATCCTCTAGATAATAATTGTAGGTGAACTTTACGGTCGTGATTCGAACTAGTAATTTTCGTACCTACAGGTCGTAAAGTGTAACTTTACAATTTGGTGTGACAAAAAGTTAGCGCATAACATTCGCATGAGGTTTGAAAGATCGTTACTTCTCGCAAAATGTTGAAAAGTTTTACGCTCAGAGTACCGAGCTTTATTTAACACCTCTTCAATCTCGAAATCATGACTTTGTATATTGTCCGTAAACTCGTACTTTATGGCCCTGGAATCGTGCGTAAAGATCATGCTGTCGAAAAATCTTTTTCAGTATTTGGGGTATCCGTAAAATACGACATAACGTCCTTTGGATTTCAACGTAAACTTCTTCGTATATGTCTGACAAAATAATCCACAAAGTTCTGCTCTATAAAAGTACTATGTGAAAAAATTTATAATAAACTGTTAAAGTATTAATTAAATGTATAGGATTTAGAAAATCATACGTGTATACATATATATGTATATGTATATGTATATACACATGTATATATACATATAAACACCTAAATATACGTATACAAAAACCATCAATTTGGACCGAATACGCATGGGTATAACACATAAATGACAGGAAGGTTCGGACATCAAGTCATTGGCTACATATTATATATATATATATATATATATATATATATATATACGCGTGGATATTTAACGATCGCCATAGCCAAATAGTTTACGATCGACGTATTTATTAAATGACCCGGCGCTGTTTAGAGTCCTAACGCCGATCCGGGGCTAACAAGCTCGATACACGGTGCAGGCTGGCATTCGGTATAAATACACACACACACACACACACACACACACACACACACACACACATATGCATGCACTCGGGGCGGAAAAGATGTGATATATGAGGGTGCTACGCTCTATATGCATTTGATATTTTAACAAGAACCATGCCAATAACCGCGGGGGTGAGTGGGTAGGGATAGGGGCTGGGAGGGGACGATCATCGCACACCAGTTTGGGTACGCCCCCGCTGTTTCGAATATTTTAACAATAATATGCGAGGCACACATTGTTGCGAGAAAAATTCGCCCACGATGTGCGAACTTGCGCTGGATCTCGATCAAGGACAGTCTGATTGTTATTACATATTTATAATTATATTATTTTGTAAGGACGGAAAAACTGTGAAGAAGATTCTTGCCTCGGTTATTTCTATATACATACACACAGGTTGAAATATTTCGTTTCTCGCACGATTTACATGGATTGAATGCTGCTTGAAGGAAAGAAAAACAATAACAACAACGGTTGCTCGAAAATATCAATTTTTACCGCCCTGACAACTCTGACAGATATACGCGACTCTTTAATTTTGCGCGTTTAATTTACGCCCCGGCAAGGGGGCGAACGACATCGCGATGCCGCGCCGGCAATCGAAAGAAATATCGCCGCGTGCCGAAAACGCGCGCTCCGAGGATCCGTTGGGCTTTGGTCCCGGTAACGTACCGCGGGCGCGTCGATTAACGCCAGCGACGCGTCGTCGCCGCCCCGGGGGCCAGAGCAAGAAAGTAATGCCTAATTAAAATATCGCTCGGCATATTGGCCGCTGAGTAATGGGTATATATATATATATATATATATATATATATATATATATATATATATATATATATGCATATAAGAGCAGGACGCTCCCGTAAAACCGGTAGCCAAGTGTATATATACATTTATATATATATACATATATGCGAGGGACGAACGTAGGGAAAGGAGCGTGGGGGAACGTTATTCTTGCCCTGACTATATATAACCACATACTTTTCGCTTCGGTCCTGATAGTTTAGATCATCCGTATTCAACTGATATACGGTCTTGCAGTAGAGGTACTCGTACCTTGTCGAGGCAGCTTTTGCTATCCAAGGGTGATGATTTTCGCGCCCTCTATCTCGCCCTCTATGTTTTTCCATTTCTCGCTCTCTCTCTCTCTCTCTCTCTCTCTCTCTCTCTCTCTCTCTCTTCTCTCTCTCTCTCTTCTCTCTCTTTCTCTCTCTCTCTCTCTTTCTACCCCTCTGTCTGTCAGTCCGTCTATCTATTTGCCTGGCTGTTGCGCTTTACAACTGAGACCGATTATATTATTACTGCTCATATACAAACATATGTCACGACAGGGATGATATTCCTATCGATCAGAAGGGATGATTTTCTCTCTGAATCTTTGACGATCCGAATTCTTGTCTCGTATTATCATTATTTTCTCGTTCATTTCTATTGACAACGGAGGTGCGTCGTTGAATTTTTTTAATTAATGTGGATCCAGTACTTTTCTTTTTGAACACGGTATGAATAACGCATGACTCGCAAGCTATAAAGCCTTGGACGTAAGGATAATGCATCTCATCCAGGACGATCGAGGTTGGATTTTTTTACCTACAATTAGTGTAATTTAATTTTATCGATATACTAGATTGTAAGAGGGTTTTTTTTTCACGACAGTTCAATCAGAGTCCAATCTCCTAGCGGCTGATTAAAAAAAAAAAGGAAAGTAACACTGCGTCAAAACGCATATATATATTATACGTATAATAATAATAATTTCATTGCGAATCATACGACTTAACGACTATAATTGACCATTTTTGTACAAGACTTGACGAAATGCTAAATTATTCTCACTGCTGAAATTTCGGACGGTCTGTAAAAATTAATTCCCTTTCATTCGTTATACGAATTCCTTCTTATTCTAGCGTATTAAGAAAGAATGTACAGTCGAGCCGAGGACCAATGATGGCTTTTCTTCGCCGGAGCGCATCGGCTGTACGAATCCGGTATGCGTACAGGCGCAAAACCTTATGTCGCGACGCATGCGTGCGCACAGCCGGCAACAGGTTCGTAAGTCGTACGCAGCTGGGAGTAAAGGGGGAATCATCGGCAGGGTGGAGGACGGGAGTCGGTGGCAAAAGAAACGCGAAAAAGCGCGCAATTGCAAGGACAATTACCTGACGCCTCGCGGGAGCATTTCGTCGCGCCCTGCGGCTCATGTGTATACATGCACATATACATGTGTCGCGGTGAGCACGAGCGCGGCTCCCGCGCCGATATCGCCCCGTGGCTCGGCTAATGGCAACAAATTGTCGCCGTGGGACGATATATTAAACCGGCGGCTGGCTTAACGTATACGCTATATTGATGTGCACGGACGCGCATGCGGATGTGGGGCCTGCGTCCGGTGATACAGCCGCGGATAGAGAGAGAGAGAGAGAGAGAGAGAGAGAGAGAGAGAGAGAGGGCGAAAAATAAAGGAAGGGCGGGAGGGCTGAGCGCGCGATTTGACATTTCGAGCGCGCGCGCACGCAGCCGTGCGATCGAGTTCGTATAAGAGCTCTCTATTCCTCTCTCTCTCTCTCAAACACACTGCGCACAATCTCGCGGGGCCAGCCAGTCGCGGATATATAGCCAGCCCCAAGGCGCACGGGTCCGGTGTGAAGAGGAGGCTTCGATTTTTCCTCACCTCTCCCTCATGCAGCCTCCCCGCGCGCGTGCCGCTGCTTATATATATATATATATATATATATATATATATATATATATATATATATATAGAATTCGATCCTGGCCGCTTCTCTTCTTTTTCTGCGTCAACCCCATCTCCCCGCCTCCTACCACCCATCTCCTCCACTCCCTGCTTCTTCCTACGCCCGGTAATATTTCATATATATTTTATATATACATAACATATAGAATATGAACCGTGAGGAGATAGTCGTTAATTATTATTATTTCACGCACTAGACCGCGGCCGGATAAAATTGAGCTTGAAAAAAAAAATCATTATTGATGTCAAGGGCAGAAAACGCATTAATCCCCCGCGGTCGTTATTCATCGGGTTATTTATTTCGCGAACCAGGGAGGTAGGGGGGCGGAGGAGTGGCGAGAAAAGTCGCTTGCCCCTTTTCTTTTTTGCTTTAATGAGCAAAATTTTTTCTTATAATATATATATATATATATATATATATATATATATATATATATATATATATATATATATACACATATATGTCGCGCGTGTGCGGGTTACCCTTAGAGGCGAGCTTACGGGATACTCGAGCGCATGCCTGTCATGAATGAAATTCACAATGGAACACATAGAGCGAGAAGGGTACGATGAGGGAAAGGTAGAGGGAGTGAAAGAAAGAGAGAAAGAGAGTGAGAGAGAGAAAGAGAAAGAAAATGTAGATTAGACTAAGGCCTCGTTCTCGGCTTTGCTTATTCTCTGTAACCTTTATTCTAGGTTAATTTAAGGCTAATTTTCTGGAGTACTATTTTGTTTTTAAAATATTCATGTTTACTGATTTAAAGTTCATGCTAACTTGATTAACGGGGTCTGTTTAGATTCCTTTACCTAAATGAGGAACAAGTGAAAATATACTTATCGTAAATCAATAGTTACAAGACAAGAATTTTAGACAATTTGGAACAAAAGATTCAAAATTTTATTTAATGAACTGAATTATCTTTACCATATATTCTAATATTTATTTTTTTTATTATGATATACCTCAGAATATTTTTTAAACATTTGTTTTCTTTTAAATAATTATTGTTATGATAATTATGTATACGCTGAAAAATAAACTAAAGTACAATAATGAGACTAATATAATTTGCATAACCAAATAAAATTTGATGTAAAACTATATTCGAATGATGATTACTTAATCTAGTTTAGAAAAATAATTATTATAATTACTATTCAGCGTGTCTTTAGTAATTTTCCAATCGATCCCAATGAATTCCATCGTGTTTTGTTTTACTTATCACGATAAGTATCTATACACTAAACTCCCATAAGCGAAAAAAGAAACATCTTTTTTTTTTAAATTATATACGCCTATTGAGAGAATGCATTGCATCTGCTCTATTGAAACAATAACGAGACATCGAAATTTCTATAATAAAATGACAATCCATAGAGCTTAAACAATTGACAATGATTCAGTAATAACTAAGCGTATATCTGTACAGTTTTATCTATCTATTTCAACTATGTTTATCTATTCCAGTCAATAAAACTTATTTTGTGAATCTGTGATACATAAAATTTGTTCGCTCAACTGTATAAGAATCTACGAATCGCAAAACCTTTACACAGAAATGTGCGTGCGCAAATCTTGCGGGATCTCTCTCGATCGTGGATATATATTTAGAGAGAGACAGAGAGAGACAGAGACAGAGAGAGAGAGAGAGAGAGAGAGAGAGAGAGTGAGTGAGAGGGCGGGCGTGTCTATGATACTCGTTCCTCGTCGCCCCTCACCCTCCTCGTCTGGCTTTTTTCGTCAGACCTTTTCTTCTTTTATTCACCGGCGGTCCGTCGGGTTTCCATCAGTCTCGGCTACTTGAGTGACAGATCGAAGTTAGGAAAAATAAGAGGTCGGTGCCTCGATATATATATATACCTTTATCTGAATTCTCAATATAGAGTGTTTGTTTGGCTCGCAGCGATTCAGCTTCGATCCAGTATACATACATACACATATGTATGCATGTATGTATGCATATATATGCCGCGGGCGAAAAATAAAATGCAAATGAATCAGGAGGACTGTGCGTCACGCGAGAGAGGAAGAAGGATGACGAAGGGTGAGGGGGGTAAGCCACACGCTCGTGCTTTCGACTATGTGTGTCGCGATGCGCGCGTTGTGGGAGCGAGTATGGGTGTGGGGGAGAGAGGAGAGGGGAGAAAAAAGGGGTCTCAAGGACTCACGCGACGAGAATATTTTAAAATTGTCGAACCAATTTCAATAATTTATTATTCACTAGTTTCTCTGCATTCTTCGGTCGGTACGTGCAAGGTATACATTTAATTATGCCCAGGGAATAATAATAATAATAATAATGGGCGGGCTTTTTGCCCTATCATGTCATTTGGCTCGATTTGTCAAGCATAGCCTTTCGTTTATTTTACGGTAAGGGAATAGCGATTAGCGCGGACTTAGATTTATCGGTAACTACGAGATACAGGTATATATTTCTTAGGATTCGTTTGATAAATCTAAGTTATCTATAGATGAATGAAATATTATGTTTAAAAAAAGAAATTTATTTTCAATTAATACGAGTGATTACAAATTATTTTATGTCTCATTAGTAGAACAGTTTTCTAGGTTCACTGTAACAATTTATAATGATAAACAAATATTATCATAGCCTTGCTGCATTGACAAATGCACTGATTCCATAACAAAATTTTACATGAATATCAGTTATTTGATAATAACTATGAACGTACCTTATTTGTCGTAATATATGATCCATATCCATAAATTCGAACTGTATTATTTAAATAAGTAGTATGATATAAATAACTGCATCGAATATCAAAATCCGAAATTGGATTGGCTGACGAACTTAATAATAAAACGTTTTATATCTAACGGCTGTCGTGATTTTTTACGAATGATGGTCTGGTCAATACGCCTATTACTTGTGTATAGAATTGGTTGATTTTATATATTTTCTATCCATATTTTCAAAGATTTGAGATTATTTTTATACACAATTCATTAATTTTTTTTTTTTTATTTAATCGAACAGGTATTGTCACAATTTTAGTCTATGCATCATATTCATAAAATCGTTTGAATTCGGCGTTATTGATTTAATTTTAATTTAAACGATTCCAATTATTTTCATCAGCGAATGTCTCAAAGTAGTTGCGCATTCAGCGAAGTACCTACACGTCTAACGCGCAGGAATTATGGTCATGGCAACTTGGCTTGTTGACGTGTGTGTGTGTGTTTGTGTGTGTGTTGTGTGTGTATAGCTCAGGAATCCCATGCAAGTTTTTTCGCAAATTAAAACTGGATTAATATAAAATGTCGATTTCGTATAAAAAGACTTATTTATTAATACGATTTGCTGGGTTGAAGGTTAAGATTTATTCACTATTCTCAGAACTCCTGCGGGTGCATCACTTGCGGAGGAAACACGCTCTATGCCCTCGGCGTCAACGTTTTCATCAATTCGACGTCAGCGACAACTCCGCGTCGACCGATCCTAAAATAAACGCGACTACGATACGATCGTTCGTTCGATTTTTCAAACCTCGCCGCTGGCTGGCGCTTTACGGCCCCACGCTCGAAAGCGACCAAATTGCGGTACGTGGCGAGAAGAACAAAAAAAAAGAAACGTCTCCGTATCACGGGCTGGCGACAGGAAAAAAAAGCGAATATCTGGGAATAACCAGGAGTGCCGGGATGGTGTGGGAATTATAAGGCGGCTGGGGGGGGGGGGGGTTGACGGGCAAGGAAGCCCCATCAAAATCCTCGATGCAGAGCCCGCAATATAGCGCGAATCGCGCGAACCTCCGTTCCATTACATGTATAAGAAAGCTCGCTGCTGCGGCCCGCTCGAATAATGGGACCACCCAGCAATTACGCTAGGCTCCGCCGCCCCCTCCCGCTCTACCCTTCGCTATCTTTCTCTCTCTGTACATGCACACACACACACACACACACACACACACACGCGCGCGCGCGCGCGCGCGCGCGCAGCGGCATACTTCTCATTCGCGCATCTGCTCCGCATCCTTCACCCCGCTGCCGTTGCAACTATACGCAAGCGCCGCGCTGCCGCTCCACGGCGAGCGTGCTCGATTGACATTTAAATACATTATCATAACAATGCGGTGGCGGTAGGGTGGCTAAAGTTAATATACTCGAACCGCCGCGCGCTATTTTCTCCCGCGCTGATGCGCCGCGGGCGTATGTGTGTTTATGTGCGCGCGCGCGCACGTGTGTGTGTGTGTGTGTATGTGTGTGCATGGGTGCTACTTTTTGACGAGAAGCAGAAGCTTCTCGCTCGTTGGTTGCTCTTCTCTGCCCCCCCCCCTCTCTCTCTCTCTCTCTCTCTCTCTCTCTCTTTCTCTCTTTCTCTCTCCTGCGCCCTTCCTCACGTTGCGGTGTTTATTTTTTCAACACCGGGCTCGGTACGCTATGGATGACTATCTGTGCATCTGTGTGGCGCGTACGCGTGTGTCGAAGGCATCGGGCTCACTTCACTATTCCCCCCCCCCGCCCCACTGTATTTTGCCACCGATGGGAAGTTTTCGGCGTAATAACAGTAATGCGCGCGTTACTGTTATTGCTGTTGCTTATGATTGTTATAATTATCACGAGCTCCTTGCGCTTCTCCGAAGAATTATCAGAATGTTTATGGTTCTATAAGGTATATAACTACTATAATACTATAATACCTTGATTATTATTTTATTTGATCGCAAATTGCTAAAATTATAAATACGGTTATAATAATACTGTTGGATTAACAATCTACATCAACCATTTTTAATTGTAAGATTTTTTTTAATTTTAAGAACTCCTTTCGAATAAACAATTGGATCAATATAATCTTAAATTATTGATTTTTAAAGTTTGATTCTCATTATGGAAGTCTTTTATAAACTGCACTGTTTGCATTTATAATGTCTGAAGAAATTATTATCCAGTCAGTTTGGATTTGCTAATATGGAGGATAAAATCTACAATAGTAAATATAAATAGCATAAGTCTGTTGTTTAAGAATATAATTCTGTTGGATACTGAGAGCTTTTGATCACATTCGCTCATTTACTTGCACTAAAGATCAGCGTTGGAAAAAAATCCGAGTTCATTATTAGAATTTTTTTGGTTAGTTATAGATGATAGTTTATAGAAATTTTAGGCCTGAAGAAGTATTTGAATTACTGATGCACATTCAAAAAAATTTTTAAGAGGCAATATATATCGCTAGAAATAGAAATGGTAGTGGTCTTCGGTAGAAGTTTATGTATGTACTTTAATTAAAACTACATCGGCCATGAAATTTATATCGAGCTCGTTATTTCAAACCGCAATGATCATCAATTTATCCTACATATATATATATATATATATATATATATATATATATATATATATATATATATATATATATAAAGGAACAAAGCAGACGATCGTGTGACAAAATACGCAATTACATATAAATGACCTATTAGAAATTTCAGGTACACAAACGCGCGAGTCAGTTTATAAATTACGCCTATACCGATAAATCTCACGCATCGCCCATTACATGGGAGGAAGAGAGAGAGAGAGAGAGAGAGAGAGGCAAAAAAAACTCTTCGCTCCGCCGATGTTACGCGGATGCGTACGGATATAATACAGCGTCGGACTTCTGCCGAGGACAATATTATACGCGCGAGATTGCCGCCCCGCGGGCCGATGCCTATATACAGCATTATAACCAGCGCAACAATAAGAGATACACAATTATAGAGCGCGCCCCCTTTTCACATATACGATGCCGTGATCGCGCGGAATGTAGCGCGCGCCAGTGTATTCGCTCGTTATCCAATGTACATATATATATATATATATATATATATATATATATATATATATATATATATATATATATATATAGGCGATCGAGCACCGTATAATAATACGACGAGGGGAAATCGTGAAATAATCAAAAGCCGCGCTGCTATCCCGAGCCGCTGTGTCGGGAATTTACGAGGCGCGGATTATGTCGCGCGAGGCCGATCGCGCCGTTGCGCTTATAAATAATGCATTTTCAACGAAGTGCCGGTCCCTACACACACACACACACACACACACACACACACACGCACACACACGCACACGCACATACACGCACACGCACATACACACGCATATGGACAGATAGACGGATAGGAGAGCGATGCATAATACACAACAATGTCCTCTACGGGCAATGGAGAAGTAGGAGGAGCGAGACAGTCCCCAGGAGTCGGGATCGGCGTGGCTCGTTAAATCGAAGGGATCCAAGACGTCAGAAATCCGTGGACGGAAGGCGCGAGAAGTTGATGAGGGCTATATATATATACATATATATATATATATATATATATATATATATATATATATATATATATATAACAATTATGCCCTAAAGAAGTAATCGCAAATTATTAACGCAAATTGTGATTAATGTACAAAATTGCGGGACTTTTGAAGATTTTTAAAATAGCACGTATCCATATAGCATCCACCACTCACCCTTCCCGATCTTTGTCTCTGTCGGATATTTTTCTGCGAACACTTTTTCGGCGATATATTATATATGTAATAACCAAAATGTCGACCTGCAAGAAGAATTCGAGTAATTTTTTTCACATGCCCGCGACAGTTTGACTCGCAGTTATCCCGAAATTTTGGGCGACGCTTCTCAAAAAAAAAAAAAAAAAAAACTTTAATGACTTTTTGAGAAGTGACGCGGAGAATTAATTTTGGTACACTGATGTAGAAAAACGAGCAATTGGAACGGATAATAAAAAATAAATCAATCAAGTTGAAGTTGTGAATTTCATGCCTGGGAATGGTTCGATAAGAAATAATAATATTCTATAAATTTTATAAATTTTTCGTTATAAAAATTTATTATTACATTATTAGAAGTAAACTCTTTATGTTGTAACATTTATAAAAGGTCGTCAAAAGTTTTCTAATGAAAGGTAAAAGACCTCATAAATGTTCTAGAACTGATCCAAGAAGAATGTCGTACTCATTTTTTATAATTCTTTGTTTTTAATATTGTCTTTCTAAAGAGTTTTGTTTTATAATTAATAAGGGACCATATAATACAAACCTTACTGTTTTCTAGAGTATAAATTATATTACACAAAAAAAAAATTTTTCGTATTCATTTCAACATGCTTGCGCCATCTCTGCAACAGACCAGGAACTTAAGCAGTGATCTTCCCAAGCGACATAGAGCCTCACATTCCTGCATTTGCAGTGACGTATATTTTTATTAGAAATGTATTTCTTTAAAAATTTTATACATCTGTGTCTTTTCTAATCACCTATTGTGATAGCAAATACATCTCATTAATTAGACAGTATAATTAGAAATATATTTGAATAGTTAATTGTACTTATAAATATAAAAGGAAAGTATTGCAAAGTCGTATAAGTCTGTTCGATGAATTATTCAGATTATGCTTTTTGAGAGTCAATATGCAAATGTTTTTCCAGTCTACGTGATGAAAATGGAATTAATTACTGTCTATTGTTCATAAAACATCAAAGACTATTTTACTTTACATTTTATCTATTGAAATTATGATATTATTACCATTTTCGTGTAAACTAAGGACAATGTTGGCAACAACCAATTTTTGTTTTAATTGGCGTCACAAATTTTAGTATACGAACGCTCGTACTTTTATGCCCTCTTTGTAATCTTGTATATCTGATCATAACATTTACGCGGCAAGCACTATTTTCTACATACATAAATAAATAAAAATAAACATTTTTTTTGTTTTTCTCATTACTATCAAATGATTATGGCTATGTATTTTTTTCCGAAATAGCACATACAGTGCAAGAATTACACTTATACAATACACTTACAATTCAAATCATTAGATTGTCCAACAGCTGGTCTATAAAATATATATATATATATATATATATATATATATATATATATATATATCATGTATACAATACATCATAGAATATTTTTTCTTTAAATTAATAAAACTATATATTTCTCGCCTGTACAACGACGTACCAAGAAGTGCTTGACGGTTGCATTTCTCGGAATTTTGGGAAAGGGGGGGCTAAGTCACGGGAGCTGTTTGCTTCGCGAGCCCCCTCCCCCTTTTACTCATGGTCCGTTCGCCTCTACGATACTGCAGCAATGCGCAGCATCCCTCTACCCATCGGCGACGGCGCTATACTACGCATTTTTGGATACGCACACGCTCGCGCACACACGCACACATTCATACACGTGCACGTGCATGTGCGCATCAGTGCTTCGCACTCTTTATATACAAAATAATATATAAAATAAGGTTAGTTGATCAGTAATTCATCAAAAACTACAAGATGGTTGCATTATCCAGATTAAAAATACGAAGAAAAAAAATCAATGAGAAACAGATTATTTTTATATTAATGTTCGTAAAATTATGTAATTTGTTGGATAGATTTTTAAGATAATTTACAGACGATACGTCATTTCTAAAATAAAATACTCTTTGGCAATTTTATTAGCCCTGCCCTCTACTACAGACCTATACAATATATCCCACAAGTTAATCGGTGTAAATTTCACGTCAACTATTCTTGGAAAACAAATATGCAATTTTGCGCCTCGCCTTTTACACATAAGCCGCCCATACATTACGCGTAGATCTATCGCGCATTGATGAGCGTAATTAGGTACAAATTAGACGCTCGGCTTCGGCAGCCGACAATCTCCTCGCTCGATCCCATACATATTGTATATATATATATATATATATATATATATATATATATATATATATATATATATATACGATTCTCGACTTTTTCACATAAAGAAAACTTGCGCGCTCGCGCACATGAATAAACCATAATGAATGTTCGCGCAACAAGTTCGTCGAGCGCAGTGTCTATATCTACATCCATCTATCTATCTCTCAATATATAGAGATAAATATACGCCAGCGGCTGCTCCGAGCACGAGAAGAATTCAGCTCGTCGAATCATATCGCCCTATATTTGCTGCAGCGGAAATCGCGATTCTTTTTTTCTTTCTTTTTTTTTTTTTTTTTTGATCGACGATGGGAAAAATTCAGTCGTAAGTTCATAGGAGAGGAGCGAAAACAAAGAGAGAGGGCAAGGCCTCGCGAACGTGCGAGATCACGTTACTCGCGTCGAAGGTCCTCCTCATCGTTCAATTTTCTGCAAAGTGCGTACACAGTCATCGCCCAAGTTCGCGCAAAGGTGCATGAGAGAATCTGTCTAGCGTGCGTGCGTGTGTGTATATATATCTTCGTTTGAAGAGCGAAAGCGAGAGAGGGGGGGGGGCAAAGACTCTATACAGAGTTCCTCGCGGAAATTGCGCGAGAGCTTAGGCGCTTCTATCGTGCGGCGCTCGGTGATTGTTCCAGGAATGCCGTGAAATTGCTCCGGTATTAGCCTTCGAGTCATTTCGAAGTTTCTTTATCTTCAGGAGCATGTGCGTGTGTGTGTATGTACACAAGCGTGAGTGTGTACATGCACATATAGTAAAATTGGTATTTTAGGATCTGATACATAGTGTGCGGTAATGACTTCTTTCGCTTATTGTCTTACAGGGTGTGTGTGTGTGTGTGTGTGTGTGGCAAAAAAAATAATTTTCCGGTGCTGACTCTATATATAACTTATTGCGATGCTCGAGCACGCGAGAGGTACTTTCTGTATAGTTCGTTCGTTGGGAAGTTATAGTCGCGAAGTAACGAATAAGAGGGTAGAAGATTGGAAGCGTCAAATTTATTAACTTAAAATATTATTAAAGTAAATATTTATATTTTGTACGTTTTTATTTTCATTTTTCAACTTCTATGAGTAATGAATGGGTTTATATTCGCGATAAATAATTCTAAGTAATGATTTTTATTAAAGTATTTTGCTTATCTTTTTTAACATCGACGCAGATTTCTTTGGTTTTTTCTTTAAAAAGAAATTCTATATAATGAAATATTCATAATTTAATTAAATAATATTCATTTTCATCGAAAAATGTCCTCAAATGTACTCGATTTACATTTATGATGGATTTCTAAAATATATAAAATCCACTTAAATATATGATATTGTGTCATGCATGAAAAATATTTCAATATCTTAGAACAACAAGAAAACATTAAAATTGACTTAAAAATGAAGCTCATTTTCACGGATCACAATCAATATATATATATATTTTTTTAATTACACACCAAGTTGATGTATTGTATTGTACTCCTACGTAATTAAATCACGACGAATAATCAAGAACGACAAGTCTGGCTATCTTCATATTCACGAAAGTACATCTATAAAAAATTTTTTATTACGACAAACAAGAGAAATGAAAAAATGAAGATTTGTTTGATTTTTCGGAAAAAGGCAGATTTGAGAGTTTTAATTCGCATGCGATAAAGTTATAGTGAATTAGATGACAGGTCAAGTTAACTCGTCACTGTCCCTATAATCATCATGACCTCGTTTCGATGAGCTCGCTCGGAATGGCATGCCTACGTTGTGAGCTAAATGATAATCCTGCCTCATTCAATATTGTGTGGTCTATACATCTTATTTATCATCGAATGCAGCTCTAGCTATAGTGTGATAGTATCTAATCCTATAGATTTAACTAATTCTATTCTATATATTAAGTAATAGTCGAAGACAATTACTCTCTGTACTCGTTAATTCTATACTTACTTATTCTCTTTGAGTGTCGTTGAAGATCTTAATTTATATATATATATATATATATATATATATATATATATATATATATATATGTATTTCTCTGTTACTTTTCAGTTAAAGAATATGTTTTACTCGTACAAATTGCACTAATTAGTTGAAGGTAATCTTTTTAGAAAACTGCTAATATTAGAAAAAAGATACAAAAAATATATTTCTTAACTAATAAAAGACGTTTTTTCTTGCGTAGTTTCTAAAAAATACATTTAGAAATTCTTTAAATTGTATTAATATTTGCGATTAATTTATACACAACTCTATTAAAATAGATTGTAGTTATAATATTATAGACTTGTACAATTTCAATTCAATTTCAGAAGAATTTTTTAATTTTTCCAATCATTTATAAGCTAAGTCATACGGCATTCAGATGCGAAATATTTGACAGTCCCGTATCATACGGCATTTTCGATTTTGCTGTATATTTTCATTGTTTTCTATGCACGTAAACAGTCTACAGTATCGTAAGATTCGTATATATACCCACAGCGCGCGGACACACACCCACGCACAAAAGCACGAAAATCGGGAAGAGTGAACATCGCGCGACGGGCTAACAGCTTGTTTAGAGCCCCGTCACATGTGCCAAGCCCTCCTCTCAAGCACGCGTGCATCCATCCGAGGCCTGCAGAAAGGCCGACGGGCGGCGGCGGCGTCGGCTGCCCTCAAACGGCCCGACGAGCGCACTAAAAGTGAGAAAATAAGGAAAAAGGTCCCGCGCGCATATATATTTGTATACGCGCGCATGGGCGCGCGTGTGTATATAAGACGCGCCAAAAATCCCTTGGGTGCCCGCGTGGACTCTAAATCGGTCTCGGGCGCCGCAGACACCACGCGGTCCACGCTTCTATTTCCGTATCGGCATATAGCCCGGGTATACACGCACACACACACACACATATATATATATATATATATATATAATCCAAGTTCCTGGCGGACTGCTGCGGCGCGCCTTAAGACGCTTGTATCTCTTCTTCCTCCTTTGCCTCTCCGTTACAAGCGATGCCGACCGACGGGGAAGGCGACGCGACGCGCAATCTACTCTCGGATGACCTATACGCAGAAAGTGAGTGAGAGAGAGAGAAAGATATAGGGACACAGAGAGAGAGAGAGAGAGAGAGAGAGAGAGAGAGAGAGAGACAGGGTGAACGCATAAAAGGTGTGTTGTTTGGGGTACGCATACAGGCGACTCTTTTTGTATGCAGAGCGACACATTTCACTGAACCGGTCAATTTATTGCTTGGATTAAAGGGACGTTGTCGTGAAAGAATATATAATTAGGACCGGATTAGCAGATGAAGAGATCGGTTTTTTGTTCTCGAGATAAATGACCACAATGATTGCTTTTTGAAGATGTTAAAATACTATATTTTGTATATGGCATGTCATTCTGATTCAATATATTTAGTATATATTAAATGTAAATATATATAATTTTAATGGAGTTATGAGTTATTTAATAAAAAAAAAAAGATTTTCTCTTTTATAATGTCGACCGTTTATTTGCTGATTATATCCGTTAATATTTGAAGGGCAAAAATTTATAAAAATGTTTATAACTTACTCGAATCTTATATCAACTAAGGAATGTTCGATACAAATTCTTTAATATAAGTTGAACCAGTCTTTAAATTCTTCCTGTTTTATGGAAAAAATTATAATATGCCTTATTAGGTTTTGCTAATACATCTGTAATAATTAATATGAATATAGAAATTATTATATTATCACATACAGCAAGGTTTCTTTCTAATAATAATTTTTAAATTGCAAATGCTTGCTCATAATTTTATTTTTGCAATGATTTAATTAAAATTTTATTAGCGCATTTTTATATTTAAGTAAATATTGCTTTCCGGCTAAAAAATCACTAAGGATTTCGCATTGCATCTAAACAGACTTCCGAAAAGTGAAAAGTACGTATATCTAATAAACTTATTTTTAACATATGTGGAACTGCGTAAAAAAAGGATGCATAATTAAATCTTAAGGAAATAATCCTAATTCGTGTTAAATTCTACAATAATGTATTAGATTGCTCTTAAAATTAAAAAAATACGAAGAAACATGAAAGTTAAGTAAAGTTCAGTTAAGTTAAGTAGAAATATTTATTGTTCAAAAAAATTTTTTTATTTATTCCAACTCACAAAATTTTGATCATTAACTACGTCGAAATTAAATTTAACGTATTAAATCACTATTTACATACTTAATTTATTTAAACTTATATTATTTACTTTCACTTTCACAAGTAAATACAATATCCGTATTAAATTTGATTAAATTAATACTTCATTCGTGCATTCGCGTTTCCATCATCTACTCTATCTATTCTTATAAAGATTTTTCTAAATAACATAGGAACATAAGCTTGAAAATGCTAAAATAGCAAAGTTTCATGAATCCTGCAATATCACATTAATAAAAAATTAATAAAAAAAAACTTTAAAAAAACTCATAGAACATTATAATTTTCATAAAAAATCAATACTCCGCTAGACGATTGTATAAAATGATTCGCGAGACTCGCATTAATCACAAAAGAGCCTCTCGTAAGAGTCGAACAAGATGTGTATTCTTCGAAAGGAAAAAGATACACAGAGACTGACGCGTCTAATTGGTCGGATTCGCGGCAGTCGAGAACGCGTTCGCGCGACCTCCCCCCTGCCCACTCGCTTTCGTATAGACTTTTGATTCTCTCACAGACACCCACACACACACACACACACACGAAACGCATGCACGCAAGTTGTATACATATACATATGTAAATGCGAGGAGTTAGCACGGCAAGATGGAAGGGAAGACGCGGGACGCCGCGCGCTGACGGCAGTTCGATAAATACAGACGTGTGTGAGGGGAAGAACGGGGGAGGGGAGAAAACCGCGTCTCCGCCGCGCACGCGAGCAAGTGCGAAAAGTAAGTATAGTAATATAGCAGACGGGGCGGAATGCAAAATAGAGTCGGCGGCGGCGGCGGCGGCGGCGGCAATGGCACCCTATAGGAGAAGTTGCGGGAATGCGGTGTATGGGCGGCGTCTAATACGGCGCTCGCGACGTACGACAGCCGACGACTGACGCCGCCGCCGAGCCGCGTCGCGCGTCACGGTGACACGCTCTTATTTTAGACCGTTCGATTGTTTCAGGCAGATGAAAGGGAAACCGTCTTGCGCTCGTTTGGACGTGTGTATGTGTGTGTGTGTGTGTGTTAGCGTGCGCGCGCGCGTGCGTGGTAAGAGAAGCCGTCAAAGTCGATTTTTATGCCGATCGAGCAAAAAAGCCTAGTTCGTATTCTAGGGCGTTGCAAACTAAGTTGTGAAATAATATTATTTATAATTTTTCATGATTTCTACGAAATATTCTTGATTTTAATTATTATTAATCGCATGCCCTTTATGTACGCAACCAGGAGAGTATCTGATAGTGAAACCAGCCATAGTTGGATTGAGTGTATAAAAGACCAAAGATAGGCAAACTTGACTATACTAAATTTCCAAAGTATGCTATTCGAGTATATATAATTTTCTGAATTTATATATAGCCATTGTCATGAATATTATAGGGAAATAAATTGTATTTGCAATAAAATCAAATGCTGGGCTCAGGTAAAGCAATAAAATTTAATACATGAAATAAGTAAGGAAGCAACGGCCATATTAGATCCACCTTTTTTAATTTTACACGTTCGACTGTACGTTAATATTCCTGAATGACCTATATTCATCCCAAGAGATCAGTATTAGATTCTCCACATATTTTTCATTATGTAGAGAGAAATTTGTACATTTTTTTATCAAGAATTAAGGGATAACGTTGATGCAGGAAGCCTTTTCAAACTCCGCACAAATGAAAATTATATAGAGAAAGTTTCTTTTATTCTCATCGTTTTGCAAAACTATATTATACATGTATACTTATTTTTATATTCGATCGAGGCATCGATTTTACGGTAACATCTGTGCATTCTATCGTAAAAATGCAACATACACAACAATATGAAAATACAAGATTTATAAATAGTATATAATTACATACAGAAATATTCAACGTATTGGTGAAATTTTATACAGTACATATTCAGCGTCCCTATTAATATATCTATGTATTTTACTAAAAAAAAGTATTTAAATGACATTAATAATCTAATAAATTGTTCTTAATATTCTATAAATAAACACTTAATTTAAGCACTAGATAACCATATATGGTACTTTCACGTAAACTATACACATTCTTCTATGTATTGCGAGATCATAAATAATTTAATATATTGTTTTTCAACGTATAAACTAAATTCAAGCTTCTCAAAATTACATTAAGAATATGGCATTTAGTCAAAATGAATTCTACTTCTAACGTGAAGCAGTTCAAGTATTATTCACAAATAAATATGCTGTATGATTAGCATATCATTATTATATGTAATAGATTTGTTTTATTGTTTATCAGTTACCTTTTCCATTTGGATTAGATTGGTATTGGTATACCATTCATGACGTTTTTCAATGATTCTCGCATTTGAATTGAGGAATTAAAAAAAAATTACTAACACAATCAGTCAAATATTAAAAGCTATAAAAGAGCCATCTTTTTCTTTTTGATCATAGATACGTGTGTATCTTACAACATCTAATTAGAATCTTTTATGGCAATGACGTCTCAATTATTCTCATAATGTCTTTTTCTTGACCACTTGAACATTTCATCTCATTTTTTTAATAATTTGTTCAATGTCTACTAACAAAATTTCCAATAACTAACTATTATTATTGCACTTCCATTTATTCACGAAATCTTTGACACACTGGAGTAACTTGCATGGCCGCTGATACGAATACGTGAGGCACTGCTTTCTGCTCGACGGATGTCCCAAATAGGACAGAAAGTACAAATTGACGAACGGGAACTTCAATGTCGAGGCTCGAAGATTCTGCGTTATCCATTGATTAGCGTCGGTGTTCAAGCCTTCCGTAAATGTGTCGACCCACATGCCACTTTTTCCCGTCCTCATGAAATTATCTTTCTTAAATTCCTTTCGATACTCTCCTTTTGATATATTTGTCATGGGGTTCTTTTTCATTTTGCTAAATTGCAAATGCTCGATAAGCCGCTCATATTGATGCTCGCTATACGACTTGCCCAAAAATGTCGATACTTTTTTTATAGCCGATGATAGATCCTATCGTCATAATGTGTAAGTGGAATGTGGAATTAAATATACGTATCTCTTAAGCTTAAATGTTTATTAATATACTTACATGAGTTAATTCTTCATAAAATAAAAATAAAACGTTCGGTTCATCTTTTTGAGCCCAGCCTTCTTTTACGTGATCCCAATACGAAGAATAAACAGCTTGAATAAGTTCAAAAAATGTCGTTAAAATGTAAAGATATTTATAAAATTTCTTTGTTTTATAAAAAACACAGTATCCTTCAACCGAATCATGAATTATGATTTCTACTGTAATTCTCCTTTATAAATTTTGATTTGCCAGTTTTGAATCCCAGTAATTAGATAAAAGTTATTTTAAGCCATCTTTCAGTAAAACGACTTTTACAAATACATTGTTCATAGATCAGCTTTTAACTAAATAAATTCTATACATTAACTTAAATCCATTATCCAAGCTGGTGATACTGTCTTCATATATATATATATATATATATATATATATATATATATATATATATATATATATATATATATAATTTATTTAAGTAAACGTAAAACTTACTTAACTGATATTTAAAAAAGTACCAAAAGTCATGGAAACTTCCAACGAAACGATAAGCTTTTAAGGATTTATGATAATGGTAATATGATACAGCAACGTCTTTTGGGTTGCGTGCAATGTATATGGTCTAAAAAATAAACTATATTTATGCTTCATGGAAAATATCCAAAATTAGAAACAAAAAGGTTTACCTCTAAATACGCTCTAAGATATTTTAATTTTTGAAAAACTTACTTTGGGTTTAATTGCAAAAAGGTTAGGCAGCAAACTGAACGAGAAATGCGACATTATAAATCTGGGCGAAGACATCGTCTCAGACCTTTTAGATTCGGTTTTATTCATTTCCATTGCTTCTCTGTAACGTTTTAGACGAAAAATTAGAACAAAATAGAATCCTAATTTTGCTTAAAATTATTATGAAGAGCTAGAGGAAAGTATAAAAAATTTTATATTTAACGTTCTTTCAAGATAAATATTTTATAAACGAGAATCTTGCTTTTTGAATTTAGACTAATTTAAAGTATGAAATTTTTTTTGTAGTAACATACTGATTTTAAAATAACGAAACACGATTAATGTACTTTATAAAAATGCACATTTTCCAAAACTTAAAAAACAATTTTTCATAGTTTTCTCATGTTCATTAAGAAGCTCAGCAAGAACAAAAACTCTGAATCGTACTCTAGAAAAGGAAACCTGTGTCGTAACGGTATTGAATTAGCAGCCGAAAAATTTAAATCATTACTCAATAACCATACCATTTCTTGTAGCCATGTAGCACCTAAAAAAGATATGAATGATTAATTGAGAACCAATAAGAAAGACATGAATTAAAATTGAGTAATTTACTATTGTTTACCTGATCTTGGAAAAGATATTATCCAGGTATCCGTAATCTTTGGTACGAAATTGATATAATAATCAGAATTAACCAGATATCTGTCTGGTAGTAGCCATCCTTTCTCACCAACTAATAACCAATCGCGAGCAAAACCTTTAAAATGTTCGAGCATGCCTGCCACCGTTACATTGTCTAAATAACGGGTGTATATTGCCACGGATTCTCTTTAAAATGCGAAATAAAATTTTTTATTTAAATATAAATTATAATTTGCCATTAATCTACACGCTTATTGTTCATCCAATAAATTCAGTTTGCTCATTAAGTTATTTTAATATTTTGAAAACAATATAAAGATATATTAAGAAATTTTGTTCGGAATTTTTAGACAAAGTAACCTAAATGTTGAATTTTTGCTATTTTAATAATATACTTTATAGAATTTCACATAACGAACCTGCTAGCGCTACTGCTTATGGGACTATATTCTCTGGCTGCATCACTTGAAACGAAGCAAGAAGTAAATAGGAGAACACGAGCAACTAAGATGATATCTTTTGAAAATGTGATCATTTTTCTCCAATATTTTTATCTATCATATCTTCTAACTAATTTGATTTAATTAAATATCTTAAAGCTCAATAACTAGTGAAGTGTATAAATTAATATTATCTAAATTTATGAAACAACTGAAACAAAATACAAATATTTCAAAATTATTAAATACTGAAGGAAGTTAGCGTGAAGACGATCAGTTTTTCTCATACACTCAGCTCAATATTTTGTTTCTCTAATTTTAAGATTATGTATTTTAACAATTTTATCTAAATTACAAATTCAAGAGCTGTTTTTTGACGGAATTACGTAATTCAGTAAAGCAATATCCTTATCAATCTCGACTCATATTTTTTTTGATTTACAAACATTTTGCTATGAATTGTAAATGAATAGCGAAATATCATTTGATAATTTGATTAAACGTGAGTTTTATTGCGATTTTCTATAAATTACTTTTAATAATTTTCAGAAAGCTCTAAATATTTCTTAATGTACACAATGAATGTTTATCATGTAGAATATGATGGTTAATACAGTCTTTTATTTTGCTTTGTGTAGTTTTGTTATTAAATAATCGCATTATTTACTTTTATGAATTTTATTCGTAATTTAGTCACTTTATTATGAGAATTAGATTTATATTTATTATACGGATTGTTTTACCTTACAAATAGCACAAGGCTATATTTATTATCGTTAGATTACGTTCACTTCTGGAAGACTCCATCACTCCACAATAATGGTATTATGCACTATAATAAAATATTTCATTCTTAATTTATGTAAGCTCTGATTACATAAAAGAAAATTCTTTAATTTGCTTAACAACCTTTAAATATTCGATGAATAGCGTAAATATTGATTGAATTATTTTTGCGAAATCCTATTGAAAATTAGCCATGAAGTAATATTGCTTCTGAAATTAGATTTAATACAAATAAGCTTATACCAATATTTTCAAAAACTATGACGGCTTAATCTACTGATATTTGCTTTTATTGTAAAAAAATGTGTGATTAAATACTATAAATATTATAACTGATATAGTGCAACATATCATCTTCACTTTGATATGTACAACAGTAGATATTTTTACAACAATATTTATTAATAATATTGTAATTCCTTGCTACACTACGGCTTTTATTACTAACATGTATAGTACAGCTTTAGAAGATGCGTTTCTGTTAATTGACATAATTCCATGGTCAGTAAGACTCATATGTTTAATCCAATAAATGTAAAGCTTGAGTAAAGGTCCATGGGAAAAAATTTTAGATTTATACCGAAATGAACTATGTTCAAAAGTAGCACCATTCTCGAAAAAGACAACATTAATGCAAACTTTGACATAACAAGAACGCAAAATATTACATAATAAATGTCTGATTTAAAAAAACGTGCAATGTTTAAAGCAGAATGAGACGGTTGAATGTGGCCATAGCAAAAATGATAATCGAATTGAAAATTTAAGACATCATCAGAAGTATCACAATTGGACAAACGTTAACTCGGAACGAGATAGGTCGTATCTCAATATAGATAACGGTAAAAAATAAACATTATTTTCTCTAAAATTAATAATAATTGGATCAATATGTTCATGAATTTTAAAAATCATTAACGAACCAGGTGGTTAAAATTGTTCCTATACGACAGGCTACCAAGTTCGACCAAAACCTACTTTGGTCCGTTGATAGTTGATAAGTCAAAACAAGAAATATTTATTAGGAGTAGCAAGATATTGTTCTCAACACAAAAGTTAATAGACAAAATCTTAAAAATTATATGTATTTTGATTCCTTTAAGATTTAATGTCATTGTATTATTGTATTTTTGATTTTCTAAGTTAACATTCTAATTTATTCCGGACATATTAAAATAAACAAATTAACAGTCTAGTATCCTAGTGACTATATTATATCTCAGTCTAAAACGTTGTTTTAACGACTAAATTCTTTATTGTAAAGATGAGTAGTAGTTAAAAAACTTGATGAACATATGTATATATTATTATTACGAGAAAGATGAAACACGTACATACGTTCATAAAAATACTTTATATAATCCAATGAAAAAAGACTAGCAAATTTTTTTACTACGTTATCTTTCTATTACACAGAGGGAGTTGCTATATTTACAGGGGTCCGCTACATTTATAATTTGCATATTTTTCTACAAAAATATAAGATATGTATTGTATATATCAGTCCATGGTATTTGCAACAATTCACGAGTTTCATAAGAAATATATACTAAGCAATATTGATTCAGGACAGAAGCGATATACATTATAAGGAAGCATATATACATTCAGGCAGAATGACACATTTACTCATCTATTACACGAGTATAATTTTATATTTTCTAGAAAATGGATGTAATTAAATATAAAATGAATTGTTATCAATGATATCAAATATATAAAAAATAGGAACGGTACATTTCTATAAAATCTCTAAGATATGATTTGGATTACAAAAAGTGACACATGCCTCGAAGAGTCTAAAAGAAAAAAATTAAAAATATTATATTCTTATCAAATTTTTTAAATAAAAGTAAAACACTCATTTTAATAGAAAACTGAGGATTCATTTGAACGTATCGTTAGCTTAATAGGAAAAAATTATATCGACGCAGCCGAAGAAAAATACCTGTGTTAGAAACATATTTGATAAGTAAAGTAAAGTTTTAATTAAACATAGAACGTACACAGCAAACAAGATTAAACTTGCATATTAAAAACTTATAAAAAATATTCATTGTAGGTGTCATGACTAATACTTCGAATAATGTCTAAGTGCAATAATAGCTTTTGCTATTATTATAACATTAAAATCAGAAGAAAATAATGTGCAAAAAATCAGGTTAATTTTACAAAATATTTCACAGAAAATTACTGTTTAAAAATTCCAAGTAATTCAAATTAATTTTCTACTAATAGAAGATGTATATATATATATATATATAGAGAGAGAGAGAGAGAGAGAGAACTATGGGATGTAATACATATCGATATACTTTGCACAAGGTATTTGTAATATTCTAAGTATAGTATTTGAAAAATGGAAAATAATAAAGAATAATTCAATTGAATTTCAGAATATAAACAATAAAGTTTGAAGTCAATCTGCTTTTAATAGACATGTATTGTTAAAATGATGCATACTTACTGTCAGCATTTTGAATTATGTAGATAATTGTAGTTAACTAATTAATTAATGCTTTCAACATTATTTATTTAGTTTTAAATTCACTTTCAATAATCGCGCCTATCAAAAATTTTACTATATAAGTAGTTAGTAATAAGTTAATTTAAAAAAATAACACTGCAATTTTATAAGACAGCAATAAAATTATAAACAATGTGTGTGGCAGGACTGTACGAGTGTTGCTCCCCAAGTCAACTGATAATGAGTTTTACAATATTTTAGTTTCTGATTCATTCTCTCTCTAAAAGTAAGACCTTCTTGATAATTAACTATTAAACAGAAGAGCTGATTTTTTAATGAAAATTAATATAGGCAATATTTAAAGATTATTTTATAGTATTACTAATGAAACTGAAACGTATGAATTAAAATATTTGTGAGCGGAGAAAACCGATAACGTTTTCATGAACCAATTAAACTGTTCACGTATACATAAACTCGTACTAATTTGCTTAATTTAATATGACCGTTTTTTGTGAATATAAGTTATGTAAATCGAAATAAATATCATATAATAGAATTATAATAATTAGTTCTGAAGTACTAATCATAAGCAAATTGTATTAAATATGGGAATTACGTTTGACAAACAGTAAATTTTGTAAAAATGTAATATTATATACAAAGAATTGTCATTATCATTCGAAAATTAAAAAATGAATACATATCTTAATTTAGTCTTAATTAATTTTGGACAAGTTAAAATTATTTTCTTGTTACTACCTACATACAACATTTCCGCTTTAACAAACTTAATATATGATTGCTATTTTCTCTGGTACCTTTACTTTTGCTGCAACGTTCAGAGTGGGAAAAAATATCCATCGGGCAGCAGATTTTTCGATGAAATCGATTCTATTTATTATCATGCTATTAAATATGACTATGTTTCAGATATTTTGATATATCGATTTAATGCTATAGTACTTTCTGAACTTTTTTAGTCAATGTCTCGTTGTTAGTATATTTTCAATCAGAAAATCTTAAGATCATGTAACAGTAATAGTAAAAATACGTACAATTTCATTATCTCATCCTAAAATCTCGATCATTCGAATATAAAAAGAAGTAATTTAACATTAAATTGATTCAATTTGAACGAACCCTATATAACTTAAATAATTACGGAATTTTTTTCATCGTTCTACTTGGAGGAGTTGAATTTTATCTTAATGAAGATCATTACAATGTCATTTAAATTTTCAATCTTGATTTTCAAACCTTTGACGTTAATTACGCTGTTGACTCTGAAACAATTGTATAGCCATATATCTGCATTGAACTCTTTAAAAAAAGTTAACGTATAGTTGAGATATAGGTTCGTGTTGAATTTAAGAATTTGGCTTGCTGTTATTTCTGAGCTTCATGCATCTTAACCTTGCGAGGATTGCCTCAAACTTTTAATATTAATATATATGAAATCTGTTCGTTTCGGAATAGGTGTATTATTTTTTTGATCTATTAATCACTTATTGAATGGGTGCCTATTCTCGTTTTTATTACGATTATTCTTCTTCCTCATCTAGCGAGAAACGACAAATATAAAAAGCTCTAAAATCTTCGAAGCATAGTCTTTTAAAAGTGGGATTATATAATTAATCTGAAAGAGCTGAATAACGATATAAATGCTTTATGTTGTTTCAAGAAAGTGTGAGAATACACATATAATTGAGAATTTTAAGAACTTTGCAGGAACATAGAACGTAAAAGTTATCATAAAATATAAAATAATCAAAACCAAGCGCGTAATATTTAGTTACAAAAAGTTGGTTCTCTATTTTAAAATTTTGTTGTATGCCAGCTTCAAAAAAGTGCAAATTTGTCTATGAAGATAATTTGTTCAAACATGCGTTCATTGGCTTGGGAAAACCAATGAAATCGTTGTTTAATGTAAATGGGTGTTTAATGTAAATCAGGATTGGTGTAAGTATCTCAGTTAATGAAGGATTGAATGTTCACCTCTAGTTTTATAGATCACGACTATCAAGAGAGCTTATTGTCACTAACAACACGAGATAGGATTTAGGCTGAACGTGATAATTTAGATGAATTTCTGAACTAGATTAATGGTCTCAAGCACTAATCTAATCTAATCTACTATTAATCCACTATTAATCAGCGTATAAGCTTTCCATGTAAGTATTATAATGAACACAGATCATTCTCCTAACAGTTATCTCATAATGAGATACAAAACTTTTCCTTTAAATAGTGAAATTTTTATCACGAAGCCCAATGTCTGGACAAGTGATTGTGTATATTATCTTTTTTAAATATGTTAATTACGTTTTTAAAATGTATTTATAACACATAAAATATGAAAGGATATTATTGAAACTTGTATTTTTACAAATTACGTTTATCAAAGAAATTATAAAATAAATATATATATAGTCATACCGTATCTCATTATTTGCACGTGTAAAATTTTTTAATATTTATAAAAAAAGTTCTAAATCTTGAAAATAAATTTTAAGGTGAACTATAAAGGAAATAGTTTTTCGTCAACTAACGTCTAACTAAACTAAAATTTATCTTTTTAGAAATATACTTAATACTAAGCTCATTTTATTACCATATAAAAGGAGTATATTCGAATTTCTATCAGAGATAAATTCTAAATATAGTTGTTATTCATTTCAAAATTTATTCATGTACAATCATTCGCAAACTTAGTTCTCATGCGCAGATAGTAATTATAACAATACGAATATGAAGGCTTGTGAAGTCAATACGATTTTGAGATGCTGAAAAGGATAACAGACAAAGTAAATTTGCTTTGATCTATTCTATTACGTGACTCTGCTGGGTATTTCTGTGAACGTCGGCTGCAGGATTTTTATTGATGACGCATTAAAAGAAATGTCTATTATCTATTAGATAAGGGATAGCGATTGATATCATTTTAAGATATTATTTATAGTAAATGGTTGAAAACTTTAACTTATCGCGAAACGTGAGTTGTGAAACTACTTTGAAAAGATTCACATTATCCAGAAAAGATCTACATTCAGTTAATAATTCATAAAAATACTTCATGTACAAACCATACTCGCACTTAGTTAATTGACCGAGTTACTTTACTATTTTGATACTGTCGCTAAGTGATTAATTATAGACGTAGGTGGAAGATAATAATAGACTATTTTCATACAAAGAGATTCAATTCTTAATTTGAATACTGAATATTCGATACATTCCTGAAATACATAAAAATATGTCTCAATTTCCTTACTTGTCTAAGTTACCTTCGATTATTGGTGCAGTAACGTCTACTACGCTTAGTTAGGTTTTTCATCACTTTCATTTTGAACTTAACACATCAAGATTTTACTGAAAATGTCGATCGAAGAGGCTTTCAACTTGGCTCATCATTTCACATAACCCTTCTCCACCAGCCGCTCCCTGTCATCGTTCTCTTCAGGACCTCGGGCTTTTGAAATCCCAGCCAAGCCCAGATTTTGGGGATTAGGTGTCCGCGAGGACTAAATTATGTACGCGGGTAAGGTCCGGCGCGCGGCGAGTCTCGACCTTATATGGATATCATATTCAAGCGGGGTTTATGCGCGTCCCTTCTTTCGCATGAGCGCTAATCTCACGAACAATACGATGACACAGCGCGACACGGAAGTTACGGCGTACGTATAATGAATCACAATGACGCGCTGCTCGGGCAATTAATATATATATATATATATATATATATATATATATATATATATATATATATATATATACGTGTATATACTTCGCGTGGAGTTTGAGAAAATGCCGGGGCGAGGGCAAATTGTAAACTTTTTTAACATTCAAGTTTTTTAACATTTAAGCACAATTCGTCGATAATCAGTCTAAAAAAATATAAATCAGCTGTGGTCCGTGGAAGTATAAATTTCGAGCTTTCGAAACACACAATATGTCAATTACTGCCTTACAGGAAAGGTACAGAAACGCAGAACATTTAATTATCAATGGCCTAATTTAAAGGCGTAACTTTCATACTTTCTTACAAACTACCGTGGAGAGTAATAAATTAATTTTTTATGACGAATTTACATACTATCCATCTAATCGCATTATTTTTCTTTACAAATTTTAGTCATGATTGCAAGCGGTTGCATCAGCAATTTATGCATCATGTATGAATAAAGGTTTTCGTCGTATATGAAGGAATATTATATTTCGTAGAAACGATTTGAATAAAAAATTATTGCAATAATGCTGAGCAGATGTAAATTAAAGATCCAGATTTGAGAGAGCTTTAAAAATCGTTCAGAAAGTATGATCAATGTATATTAGAAAATACGCTACATTTTATGAAGCTATTTTTCTTATTTAGCTTTTATTAGACAAGAACGAGGCTTCCGCCATATGACAGATTGAATGAGATAACTAGGATTGGTACCAACATGAACTCAATAAGTTTTACATACCTACAGCTGTTTCATTATTTCAATATGATACTTTTTTCTACATCTGGTAACGAATAAAAAGAAAGAGGTATAATTTAAGCGAAAAAGTGCTCATGAACTAATGTTCGCAAGTGCACAATTTGTTTGTGATACTGAAGTAATGTGAGACCGATTATCATTGCGTTATATTTTTCGTCTACAAAATTTTATGCTCGAGAATCGTCTCATCGATACCGATGGTCGTAAAATTGATTATCCTGTAGCTGAAAATTAAAACAACACTGAGCATTAATTGTTCACGTTTCACGATAGGGTACATATCCCTTTATGATGTAATCAATGTTGCGCATAAATATCTATAATATTATTTTGTTGTATTTTCTAACGTTCAGTCTATGTTACAAAACTTAAAATCGGCCAAAATTAGCATTCTGAGAAAAGCATTAGTTAATGTGCACCAAAAAGAAACCGCTAGGACAAATAATGATATCCAAAACAACGACATTCTACATTAGTGTTATTCAAAGAACCTAGCGGAGAAGTCTCGCTATCGATGAAAGTAGAAGAATGCTTTTTGAATCCAGTTTAGCTAAGGGACTCAATAGTTTCAAATAATTAACAACAGCAACTGTAAATCCTTGATCATTGAGGAAGATTTTGAGTCAAGCCTCGATAGTAACTATAAATTCATGTAGATCGGAAAATTATAATTTATCAGGAATTATTTAGCTAAAAGCGATATCTAACATGAACAATGCGAATGTCTAGAATATGACCAAAACTACAATCTTGTAATCTGACAATATAATATTGTATTTAGGAATATTTTGATACTGTCTTGTTTGCATAAATTTACGATCGTTTACGCGTGTAAATTTCAACGAATTCCAATTGAACTTAACGATGAAACCACAGAATATTTTTATTAAATTAAAATATTATATACCCCTCGTCTCTACGCAGAAGTTTTCGACGGTTGCGCTTCTCGGATATTCGGGGGAAGTGGAAGGAGAGGTAGCGAAGGTTTTGGACTTCGGGAGCTCGCTGTCCGCCTCCCCACTCCCGTTTTTTTTTTCAAACGACGCGATCACCACTGCAGGAACGCAGCATCTATGCAAAATAAGTGTTATTGCCTATGTAGCATTGGCATCAGCGCTTGCATTGCAGATATTTTGAATTATATATAGGTATACATATATAACGCGCGCATTAGATTTACATTAGAGCGTAAAATAATCGTATCCCTGCAAATCATATTGACATGTTCCTTACATACGTTTTTTGCTATTCTATATATTTTTACTATTAAATAATATTTATTATTGAATAAATATAGTTTTCATTCAATAATAAATCGCAATAAATTTATGTATTATTATTATTATTAATAATCATTGCCTGCAAAGCGATAGGTAATATGTTGATCTTGGATTTAGAAGCTTAAAAATACGGATTGCTAAAATAAATTTTTTGACTGGCTTAAGTAAAGAAGAGTAAAAATTAGAAGAGTAAAAATAGAAAAGTACCATGTATAAGGAATAGGAAAACATAGTTTCCATAATTTTACCGCGCTTTGAGTTTCGATGTATTCAGTGTGATGTCGCTTTAGCTAGAAATAGACGACGAAATCCGTCATCCACATCTATTTGATAAACTCTACTCCCTGTTAGTCTTTCATTGAACGGAAAGTAATGGTAATAATTTATAAAATAGGCTCTCAGTCGAGTTAATTGTAATTTTTTCTTTTCAATACTATCGCAGGATAATTTTCATTAGGAAGTAGGTATGCTCGTTCGTTGAGCTCTATGCTGATATTTATGTATTTTATCTTGCAGAATAAGGGAGATCAGAAGTATACGGGCAGGCGGCACGTTAAAAAATTACGCGTGCGCTAGCGTACGTTCGCGGTTCGAAACTGCAGGTGGCCTTGGTTTTCCGGCATCGTCGTTAAAATTCATTTTTTTACATATAGCTAAATTTTTCAAAGTAAATTAAGTATATGCACTTTATAGTAAGTCGCTGAAACTGTTGGATGAAATAGCCATGTATCGCTCGTATGTCATAAAGAAACAACACTGATAAAGTTCGCAATAGTTAGTTGATCAAAATACTTATACTTTTATTTAACTAGTTACAATATATTTAACTATTATAACTATTATAGCAATAATCATCACTAATAGTTATAATTAGCAATCATTGTTTTGTTCAATATAGCAAAACTTTGATATGTCAATTTATTGTTCTCGTTTAGAATTGTGATTTTTCGCCAGCATTATTATTGCGGGAAAATATCATCTTTTACAAATGATACGGGATCGAGCAAGATAACAAGCTAGAGCTAATAAAATTATGTATGTTTTTATTTATGTTATTAATGCGCTTCTAGAAAAATTAAATCTAATAGAGTAAGAGCTAATAAGTAAGTAAAAGAATATGACCATAGTACTTAACGGTATTTTTAACAGCACACAAGCATGAGAAAAATATATGACCGTAATTTTCAATGCATTTACTCTAGCATATACCATTGATAAAGAACCAAAATTGTTCGGAAAAACAACGGGAATAACGAAGTAAACTCTCGCTTCGACCGTGCCCGTGAGTTTTATATATCCCCATACGACTCGTTCCAACACAATGCATTTATTACGCTCGAACTGCCATTTCGCAAGCCCGAAACTCGTCGGCGACGTGTCGGAATAGCTTTAACCTCCGATCGTTTGACCCGAAGAAATGCTTTTGATATTGCGCAATAATACGAAGGCACACGAAAAGCAGTTCAACGAGCATTGGTTACTGGTTTCCTCATTCGACTGTGTACACGACCGATCCTCATATATATATACATTGCCCGATTATGGAATACATTCTTCGGCTGGTGCCTAGACCCCTCTTTGGTATCCACAATGTGTACACGCTATCTATCTATCTATTTATCTATATATATATATATATATATATATATATATATATATATATATATATACGCAAAATACTTATTGCACTTGTCGGTGGTGACTCGTATAACCGAGTAGCCAACTTTCACGACTATCTGGCACAGATATACCCTATTTCGCGGGGGCTCGACACACGTGCGCGTATACATACGTACATATATACGCTACGTAATCGCGGCCGTCCGACCTTTTGCCGCGCGAACGCGGCGGTGCCAGGCCGCGATTCGAGATAATAGAACCGCGCGGCTTTTATTCTTTTCGCTAGGGGGAGATTGTGTTAGGAAGAGTAGAGGAAGGCATTCAATCCCCCCCACCCCGCCGCGCCGCGCCATTGTTTCGTCGCGCGATCGCGTTACGTATATCTATGTATATATATGCCAAAAATTGAAACGAAGCCCGGAGTTTCGTAAAATGTTTATATATGCAATGTCTCCGTGTTCGTGTGACCGCGCGCGCTATTATTTATTAATAAATATTTAACAGTGGGCACACGTGCGGTTATTGTTTTACAATCGAACGAGCGATCGGAAAGGGGGCTGACGAATGGCTCGACTTTTAAACGGGCTCCGAAGTAATGCCTGCTGCCGGAGGAATGTGAATTAATGTCGCGATTTCGCTTGGATTTCGATAATCTTGATAAAAAAAAAAAATGGTTTATAATAATTTTCCGATGCACGTATAAAGAGACTTATCGTCATCTTGAACAACGCGTATCTGCTGTAGATCTTGGGTTCGGCTTACCATTGGAAGTGCGCAGTTAGTAGTCGAAACTATTTTTATTGTTTCTTTTAAAACTGTCCAAGAATTTTGATTCTTTGATAATCACAATATTAACAACTTTAACGTTTACGTTACAGAGATAAGCGATTTGTCAAAGTTGCTCAGAATTCAGACTCAGAATTCATCTGTGTAGAATTTATACTATAAGCGGTGGCAAAAATTAATATATCTGAGATTATTAGTGTCACAAAATTTTGACCCATTTGAGATTTACGTATGAATTTATTGAATTTTATAGCTTATAAATATTTCAAGAAAGCTATCTAGTACTAATATAACCCTTCCAAATCTATTGTCGTGTGATCTCTGTATGGTTTTTCTGTTAAAAGGAAATGGTTTTCTGCAGCAATTTTTATAAAAGGCCGTTTCAAATGTTTCAAATGTTTTCAAGTTTTATTACAATATATTTTGAGCAGCACGAGAGTAGACCATTATTCAGGAAGAGTTGTATAGAAATATTTCAAAACTGATACGTAACCTTAAAAATATCTAAAAAAATTTGGAGGAATCTATAGATTCCCCGCGCAAAGATACGTACTTCGATATTATAGTATCCGGTTATCGAAGAAGAACGATCTTTTTGTTTTGTTGGCGAATTTTAGTCGTTATAGAGTAAATTATAATTACATTGACAATACAACTAGTGGAAATCTACAATAATTGATATCGAATGAATAACTGTACCTCTGGTTCACAATTATTTAAATTCTCTATAATATAGGTGAGTGATATAGCATTGCCAATAGGGAACTTTGTTGTAAATGTGAAAATTAATATCAGCAACGTCACACTAATAGTCTTCAAGTATCACTTTGCGACTCGTCGTTCTGTCAAACGTCGACAAAGTACGATATTGCCTCTCCCGCCCTCGCCGCCACGCAAAAGATTGCTCGCGAGTATATATATATATATATATATATATATATATTATGTACCCACCCCGTTCGCTTATCGAGGAGCTCGCGTTCTCCGATAATGATCGTAGGGCGAGCGTTAGGGGAGGGGTTTGTGGCATCAGAAGCGACGACAAAGCTCGGCGCAGTCGTCGAGCCATAATACATTCGCCGTCGCTTCTGTTCGAAAGAACTTAGAGCGCCCCGCAAAGTGATACTCGAGAGCCGCCCGCGGCGAACAACGAGACTGTGGGCCGCGTGCCTCTCTCGCGTGGGCTCTCGCGCGACCGATGGAGCCGCGGCGCATCGCGGGTAGAATGATAGCCCCTCTATCTGACGCTGGTGCTCTATCTCTCCCTTTCTCTCTCTCACTCTGACGCCATTAGCGGTGCTTTTAAAAGTGTACATATCCCTCTTTCTACGTTCCGCGTGTAGCTTTCATGATCGCGCGTCGTTGCTATTCCGTTTCGCTCTTCTCCCTCTCCCTGTCTCTCTCTGTCTCTCTCTCTTTCTCTCTCTCTACTCTCCGATATATGAAAAAAGTGCAGCCCGGGCCGAGTGCATCCAGAGAGGAACTGTCAAAGAACCGGGATAGAGGAGAAAGAGCGAGAGAAAAGCTCGGTGAAAGGTTCGTGGTGCAAAACGTAGACGTGCGCGAGCGAGATATAAAGAGGTGAAGATAGAGGGGATGAGTTGAAAGTCAAATGCACAGGGAATAAAGACAGAGAGGGAGAGAGAGAGAGAGAGAGAGAGAGAGAGAGAGAGGGGCGCACACACATATATTTTTTTTCAAAGAGCGAAATAAAGGGACTTGCGAGCAGGAGGTGTCTATATATGTATGGAGAGAAAAAGCTCGAAGGCCCGCGGACATCAGAGCGCGGCCGCGGCGGCGGCGGCGGCGCTTGAAGAATTTTAATACGCCCGGCGTGGATTGCCTTTCTTCCCTCGACATATTTAATTTTGTTTATTACTTTAATTATATCGTATATACGCCACCGTGCCACCCGATGAAAAATCCGGCCATTACGCGCTGCGCGCGCGCTCGCGGGCGCTCGGACGGTTAATGAGCGACGGGGGGTGGGGGGGGGGCGCTCGGGAGCCCGCGCATCGCGCCATCGACAGCGATTCGGGCGGGGATGGGGGTTCGGGGCGGCGGAGGACGCAGCCGACGCGATAAATCATTGGCCAATTCAGAGCGCGCGTGACTCGAGCGCGGACGGATGAAGTTACGGCGGGTAGGCGAGCATATTATTGCGCTCGCGCGCGCAATTTATTTATGAGAATGGAGACCGATGCGCTTTAAGTATGACTGATAGATATTGAAATTATGCGTATGTGGTCGGTTCGGTTTCAGTGCTCGGCTGGACGTCGCCGTGATTAATTTTCTGCAGCTCGATTGAGCCGGGATCGGCAAAGAGTTCGCGCGGCCCACGATCGAACCTTGGGGCGCGCGCGTCGCGTGCTATCGGCGAATCGTTCGTCCGCATCGTCAATAGAACAATTTCGAGATGCATTGGTTTGAACGCAACTTTGACGATTGTATTAACGAAATTTGAAAAATCCGTTGGAAAGCCCAACGTAATCGTATGTAGTACGGTATTAGTGAAAAAATACTGTAATTCTTCAGTGGCTGGTGAGTTCACTTTTTTTAAATCGAAGCTTGTGATTGTTTTTCACAGAGGATTTAGAACTAATTATGATTCAAAACAATGGTATCATAGAGAAATTCAAGAAAAATGTTATGTAGATCGTACATTGATTTTTGCTGGAATGTTGATGGTGCCTATCATGACAGTAGTTACACGTACAAATATACGTATATTTCCTTAATGTACGAGTGATGAGCTATTAGTTTCAAGTCTTGTACAACGACAACGAAAATGTTATAACTCTCCTGAAAAATCCCTGAGACCAAATGAATCGCGACATCTGCTTTTCAAAAGAAATTGAACTGTATGCAATCGCGTGTAGTGTCTTCACTTAACGCGCGTACACGATACTTCCTTTTGCCGCATATTTACACGACCAATGAAGTACTACGCGATTGCCAGATCAGAGCTCGGATCACGGGACACGCGGTTCCATTGCTGCGACGCGCCGACTTGTCTCTTTGTACTTTTGTCTCTCTCTCTCTCGTCTCTTTTGCTTTCTCTATCCTTCGGATCTGTACATTTTGCCCCCTGCCCGTGCTGCGTTTCTATCCATTACAAGTTTATTGCTACTTATTTCTTTCTTAGAACGCTTCTCTCGAACTTTTCTCGCTCTCGCGTCTATATATTCTTTGAGTGATTTTTATTTCATCGAAAGTCGAATTTGACACAAAACACACATTAACCATCACCATTTCGCAAGGTTAACGTATATATATATAATTATAGCTGTACATAAAATTATAGCTGAAACTTACATCATCTTTCGAATACGAGAACTGCGGCTGGTCAGGGGTACGATTCGAGGATTGTAGGATTCGAAGAGACTTTTCCGTTTCAGGTATGATGAGACAGCCAGAGATCACTGGTTCATGATGGGCAAGGGGATCACAGGACAATGAAGTAGCTATAATTTTTCCGATTCTGACCAATCTTCGCTCAGGAGGAGGTAATTGATGTCAGTATAATATCAAGCAGTATTTCAAAACTCTCTGTTAGGGGACGCTCCATTGAGGTTCGAGCTTCAATCAGAGAAAGTAATTCCAGAACATTGGGTCAGAACAGCTGGAGATAGATGTACATGTCCTCTAATTCCAAACGCGGAAAATTTCAAGTACAACGGAATTTTAATACTTCCCTGTACTATCGGCTCATTTCTTGAGATTTTTCACGCCGTTGGACAAAAAAAAAAAAACTTTTAACGACCGTATCAATTCAAATTGATCACGGACAGCCGATAAATTAATCCGTAATTAGGACTTTCATTCGATCGACTTAAATTTAAAATCGAGCGTTTCGCGGCCGACCGACAAACTTCTGCAAATAAGCTCGCGCACGAGTCCTTTCATCCTCATCGGCCCCCTTAACGTCTCGCAGCGCGATCGTATCGGGGTAATGCTCGCGATTATTAAAGCGCAAGTCGACGGCCGAACGTAGTCGCCCCGCATAAATCCGCGCGCGTGACGCTCGGGCGCGCGCACGGCCGAGCGACGCCGCTCAATAATAATCCCGTACGCACTGGCGCGGGCGAGGGGGGGGGGGAGAAAACGAGGGGGTGGCAAGCGCGAGAGAACGAGGATGAGGGAGGGAGAGAGCGACGCGTCGGTAATAATAGCACGGTGCTACGATTACGCAGCTCTGTTTTATGCAGTCGCGACGTACGCGCGAGCGCGGCCTTTACGAGCGACAATAATTCAGAGCCACTTCGCTCCGCGAGGCCGCGTTCGCGCGCGCGAGCTACAAGATCCAACGTAGAAGGCGGTGCGTGTACGCGCGCTCGCGCGAATTTGCCCCCCCCCCCGGTGATATTGCGCATGATCGAGGGGAACGCCGTTGTACGATTTTCTCCCCGTTCTTTTTTTCACTTTTTAACTAAGATCGAATCGGTGTGAAGTCGGTTGTTCATTTTTCTCTTCCGATTTCTTGGTTGATTTATATCGGCGCCGAGGTATATTATTTAAAACGTGGAAATTAGCATATACTTATCCTCATTATAACTGAAACGCTCATTTGCCTCGTGTACTTTGTTTTGTTTTTCTTCGCCTCCTTTTGTTGTTGTTGCCGCAAAAAAGTCATTGAAAATCATCGATTTCTATAATAAATGAAGCCTAATTGCAGAAAGTGTCGCAGTTGATACATGAAGTGATGATAAAAAAAATATATACCATGTAAAACTGAAGCAATCGACGGATTCTATCAGTAATGCAACGGGAATTGCAGATAATTATCAGATTTTTACGATTTTTACAAAATATATTTTGAAAATAATGCGTATTCATAATTAAAAGTATACTTGTATAGCCCGTCACGAGTATTCTCGATTAACTAAACGTATTGATAATATATTGAAAAAGTTAATTTTTTAAAAAACCATCACGATTTATTTGTATCGCTAGAGTTTTTCATCGTTTTCTATCGATTCACAACAATCATTCATAGCACCTAAATAAGCGACTTTTATTTATTTTCAAATAATCACCTTTTATCCGATATATAACCCAACTGTTACAATGCGGTATCCTCGGACGCCCAACGCATACGAATTCTGAACGTCGTCTTTTTGACACGGCATCTCGCGCACACCTATACAGCTCGTGTTAAACTTAATTTGAAAACTTTGAAGGAGCGCCTTTTTTTTCAAAGTTGGATAGCTTTCAAAATGAGCCTCGCCGGCAAAATTTACATTTGAGCCTTGCCTCAAAGCTAATTGCCGGTACTTTGAAATATAAGTAAATTTATCTTTGACAGACGTCGGAACGACTTGCGGGCCAAGAAGAAAGTTAATAATCTAATTCTATTTTTATTTTCGCCGACAGGCGCGAGAGGGACTTCCGCATAATCTTGCGCTTTTTATTCTTCGACTAGGTTAATTAAATTTTGCATCTCGCCTAAACTTCGGCTTAAAGCGGCGCGAGGTTCGCCTCAGATTATTAAAAAAGATTCTGACTTCCGTAGAAATAAATTAAAAATGTCCATACAGTTCCTCTGATAATTACAACAAAAAGCCTTCGCTCTTAAACCTCGGCCAGAAAATTTTTTAGCCGGGAGAGGTTCCGTATCCTTTCGCGTGAATTATCGCTTGAAATCGTTTATTTATCACCCTCTGAAAATATTGGAGGAGACTTATCGCTCGACGTCGAGTCGAAAATCATATTCTCAAAGAGTCATATTTTCACTTTTCAGTGGGACAAAATATCGCTCACTGAGAACAAGACGACGGGTCTCTTGAATGATTTTAATTGCTCTGAAATGCTAATACCGTCGCTCAGTATGAAATATAAAGAAACACAAATTTTAACAAAAATATCATAGATACAACTTTTCTTAGACTATTCGAGAAATACTTGAAAGTTTTATAGAGATAAACTTGCTAATTTTGTAATTTTCGATTTCTATTGATAACTAAATTATCATAAATTTACAAGGTGTGCATTTACATTTTTACGCTTCCAAGATGTCCTTACGGATGCACATGTTTCAATCGCTCAACAAACGTGAATAATATCGTTCGAAGGAAAAAAATACAACCGTACCCTGTGCATTAAAAGCGCGCGGGTCGATGGCTCGCAAACCAACGAACCGCAACGGCTGCGAGCTATCGGAATGCGTTATGCGCTTAATGCAACAAACGTCGAGGAGACTGGCGCGATTTGCACGCCGACGATCTTATACTGTTTTATTTTTTCAATTACAAAACTTATAAAGTAGGCCTGAATAGATGGCGCGGTTGAATTATATATATATACATGCACACTCACAATTGCCGCCGCCGACGCCGACGCGCGGAGCGATCAGTGAACTCGTCCATCATTGCGCGGAAAAAGCCGCCAAAGCAATAGCCCTCGATGAGCGCGCGGACAAGCGAATAAATATAGATCGATTATCTGCGCCGGGGCGCCCGCCGACCGCGCGATCGAATATAATGAGAAAAGAGCCGGGGGTCCCATTCAAATGGATCGTTTGTCGCGCGCTCTCACATGCACGTTCGCGCGACTCAATTATATCGACGCTCTCCTGTACTCGCTCTCTCTCTCTCTCTCTCTCTCTCTCTCTCTCTCTCTCTCTCTCTCGCTCTCTCGCTCTCTCTCTCTCTCTCTCTCTCTCTCTCTCAATCCCCCTCCCTTCCTCACGATCTCTCCTTCTCCCGCAGCGGAACGGCTTCAAAAAAACGATAAGCAAGGGCCGACCAAGCCGAGAGAGCCTCTCTTTTCCTTTTCGGCGAGAGGGGGGAGGGCTGGGGCGGGAAGGGAGGATAATAAACGGGAGAGCGAAGGCGGCGAGAGAAGGTCGGCTAGTTCGCGGCAGGCAGAGGAAGAGGGATAGGACGAAGAAGGAGAAGAGGACGAAAAGAAGGCAGGCTCAATCTACCGTGATTCCGCGCGTCGGGCGGCGGCGGCGGCGGCGGCGGTGACGTTGGCGCCCCACTGCGAGCTCCAAGGTGGTTATGGCACCTATACGATGAGAATGTAATTATCCTAACGCCTGCGTTAACTGCGCGAGTAGCCCTTCTCGCCACCCCTCCTCCCCGCGCATCGCCCCCGTCCACCGGGTTCTTCGTCGTTTTTGCGCCTTTATTCCATCTCGCCCACCTCCCCGCCACCTCTCCTCGCTCTCGCCCTGTTTGCGCTCTTCCATTTTCTTCAATCTACTCTCTTGTTGCTCGCCTCTTATTTGCCCCCCCCTCCCCTCCGCAGTCATCCGCGCTGCGGACCATGCGGACGCGTGGTGCGCTCCCCGGAGAGAGCAACCGCTCCTTCTCTCGCTCAGTCTCTCCATCTATTTCTCTCTCTCTCTCTCTCTCTCTCTCTCTCTCGCCGCAGTATCTCTTTCCGTGTACGAGCGGTTTCTTTTTCGTCTTTCCTTCTTTATTTCTCTCCCGGCTCTCTCTCTCTCTCTCTCTCTCTCTCTCTCTCTCTCTCGACCTTATCGTAATCCTGACAAGTAACCGGTACTTTGAACAATTACTTTTTAAATTATGTTCGAACGAGAGTTGCTGAACCACGGATTCTCGTAATGGCTTCGGTGTATAGGTGCATTATGGCGGGAAGAAAGAAAGCAACGGAGAGAAGGAGAGAGGGGGAGATGACAGAGGATGAAAGGAAGAGAGAGAGAGAGAGAGAGAGAGAGAGAGAGAGAGAGAGAGAGAGAGAGAGAAAGAGATAGCTTGGAAATTTGAGAACTGCATGATTTGGTGTCGTTGAGATTTTCTTACGTATATGAAATGGTGAAAAGTAAATAAGATACATCGAGGCACACACACACACGAATTCTGAATTAAGTCCAAAAATTCGAACGGGTACAGGACTGCAGTTATAGAAAGGCTTGTAAGAATAATAATCTACTTACTGCTTAAATAATATAATTTTTCTATCTTTTGTTTATTTACTGTTCTTATCTCCATTGTTGAGATAGAAGGTAAAAGAGGATAAAAAGAGAGTTCTTATGTCCGCGATACATCTATTAATTTATTAAAACGTGAGTTGGTTCATTTTAATTAGAATTATATTATAGAATACTATAAAATATTTCAAATACTTCACCTATAATTAAATGAGAAATTTTCTTGTATAAATTTATCTTATTGTAATATGTAAGAAAAAATTGAATTATTTGTGAAAATTCGATTTATATCCAATATTTTTACAGGATGTATCTAAAAATTTTTCGAATTCTTACGTTTAAACAGAAAATATAATTATTAATTATTTTGTGCATTTCAATTTTCTTCGGTCATTTGTCTAAATTTAAGCTCAAAGCTAAGCTTTCATATAGAAAGTACATTTAATATTATTGAAGTTCATAAATAGGATGAGTTATTAACGTTAAATAAATATTTAATAAATCTATAACGATTTTAAATTACTTTATCTGCATTTGCTTAATTAATCATATCGAAATAAAGAAGTAAATAACGAATAAAACATACTTTTTTCAGATGCAACTCGCATTTTCGACTAAAATTCATTAATTTAATTTTCATAAAATAATTTTTTTATTTAAGCTTTAATAACATATATTAAATAATTTCACCCTCCTTCGCTGTACTTTCCTTTAAAAAAGTATTTTTAACCTAATCTTTTATTTCGAATGTATAAAAATCCTGCCGAGTCTTTTCGTTTGCCGGTACTTTAATGAAACCGTAAAACTTCGCCGTAATTAATGAGCAGATAGCGTACGCGATATTAGAGGGTCATTCAACTTTGATGCATGTATACATGCCACATCGTATAAGTATCGGGCGAACTTCTGGAAGCTCCAGCTTCTGTCTTTCGTAACGAGTCACGCATTTCATTCGCTCTCTTTTACACAGGCCTTATATCTTTAACAATATGGAGATTTTTCCGTCTCGAAGATTCGTGCCAACTACACCATACGCAAGTCTGTTTGTTTTCACCGGATTCGCGAAAATAATGCCTCCACGGCATCCTTGCACCTGCGACTTATGCGCGGTTTCACTTTCGCGCGCGAGCCCGCGCGCGATTCCCACGTTTCGACGTGAAACAATTCATGTGCGTGAAATTCCATTCCTCGTTCGACGCACCAGCGGACCCGGATAAATAACGAGAATCGCCCCGACGAATGCAAAAAATAATAAATTCAATTAACCGGTCGCGCGATCTTTCGGAAGAGAGAGAGAGAGAGAGATAGACCTCTTATCTCGGCGAACTCTAAGAAATATACACGAACGCTTACACGGCGGGTAGAGGGGCATGGGGGGTGGGACAGGCGGGAGGCATAAAACGGAGGCGTTTTTCCGCGCGCTCGTTCAAACTTTCTGCCCTCCCCCCCTATCCCCCCGCCCACGACCGCTGATGGAGCGCGCCAATTTCGTATATATATATAAGCCGGCCGCGGCATTGGAATAATTGGATTTATTGCCGTGGAGAGGAGAGCCGCGCGCCGAACGTCTCGCGTGCAGAATAGGTTTAGGGCAGGAGGGGGCAGGGGGGAATCAAGCTACGCGAACGTCGCGCGCGTCCCGCCTTCCCGACCTTCTCACTCACATCCCTCTCTCTCTCTCTCTCTCTCCTTCTTTCACCGTCTCATTGTCGCTCGATCTGATCCCCCCCCCCGCTATCTTTCCCAATTTGTGCGTCCGCGGCGAATCCCCACGATTCGTATGGCCTCCGAGGCCGTAATTCAGATCCTCGCGAAATTAGTAGGTGTACGTGGCATGCGCCGAGTCTCGTCTTGTCCATCGGTCGTTAGTTTCTGCTGCTGCTGTTGCTACATATAACGCCCCCCCCCGCCACTCCCCCACCACGGCGCGTTATCGTTTCAGACGTGCGCCTGTGCTGCCGATATAGGTGTGTTCGAAGGGAGCTGATACATGCGCGCATAATATGCATATATATATGCATGTAAAGAGCGCAAGGGAAGAGGGGACATGGACGACGAAGAGGAGCTCGCGTACGATATAAGTGGCCAAGGTGTATCCGCTGGCGCGATGGACGATTATTTACTCATATGCTCATACGCTTATGTACATACAGACGCGTGCTCGTCTCGGCGATGGTCTAGCGGGATAGACGTGGATCTTTTTATAAAGGGCCCGGGTGCGAATGAAAGAAAAATTATTGTCATATGTGAAGACGAGCCAATATAAAGTATCCTTCGAATCGAGACACCGGGGGCAGCACCGTCGGATTTCTAATAATTTCTGTCTGGAATTAATAATAATCACAACACTCACGGAGGGGTATATTTATTGTCGAAAATACATCTCATTCAAAACGAATGAAAGCTGAAAATTTCCTCGCTTATGCTCTCTCATTACGCCAGATATTAAAAGACAATGTAATTCATAAATGGCTTGTAACCGTGTACTTCATACGTTTGAGGAATCCTCGTGTGCATAGAACTACGTGGCTTCTTGCTTACATTATACCGATTAACATGCGTTCAACGAAATACTAAATAATCCGAGAATAATATCAGTGTTAGACAATGAAAATGTAACCTAAACTCTATAATGAGCTTTAGAATGTCGTGAACCGATAAATTCGTACGTTATCAGTAATATATTAATGTGTATTAAATTTTCTACAGTAAGAATCTTTAAAGTAATCTTTATATTTCTGTATAATATCCGTGTTATTTTTAAATTATTTCAATCTATCAGTATTGCTGAATGCAAAACTTCAAGCAAAAAATCAATATATATATATATATATATATATATATATATATATATATATATATATATATAATAGCGTTCGCACCAGAAAGCCTGCACGTGGTACTGCAAAAATCGTGCATCTGCATATGAATGAAATTTTTTCGCATGGAGATCAACAAATGCTACGAATTATCTATTTCGATATGAAGGCTTACGGTGAATTATGTTTATTGAGTTTACTGAAAGTAATCACGGTGTCGAAGTTTATTTTGGTGAAATGAAATATTTTTTGTTTATTAATAATCTATAAGTAAATATATCAAAAGTAAAATAAAGTTTCGATGCAAAATATTTCATCCTATATATTTCAGTGGGTGTGGAAAAGGATCCTGTCATTGTACTGCGAATGCTAATCTTAATATTATACTATTCTCTCTCGTGATTTTGGCTATTTTTTAAGTCGTCATTTTGTTGATTGATAATTTTTTTCTATTAGCCAAAAAAGTTTGAATTTTTGACCGAGCGATCACTAGTGTCTTAATTTGAGGAAAACAATTTCTATTAGCAAATTGGAAAGTTATAAGGAAGAAAAGTGAAGATAATATACACAAACGACTTTTTTATGAACATTTGTTTTAGTTTTTTTCTTGGTTAGTCTGGTATTATTACCGCACTTCTAATTTTACTAGATATGCGAAACTTTTGAAATAAGTATAGTAAGTTCAATTTGGTCATAATTATTTTTCTAAAACGCATCTATAAAAAAAGAAGTTATCGATATATCATAGGATTTATTTTATCGATATATCATAGGAAAATTACGTAAAATTTAATATTTTTTATTTTATACAAATATATTAACAAAGCGCGTGTGTATGTGTGTGCCAGAGAATTAACCGCGCGTTGTCTCTCTTTTACCAACGAAGAAGTGGGTGAGAAAGAAAATAGCGGGACGGTAGTAGTAGAAATATACGCAGGAAAAATATACGTTTTTCCTATATTCTATACCATTGTTATTATTGGGCTGCACCCTTCCTTTCTCCCTTGAGCGAGAGAAAACACGACTCCAGACATATATCGTGTCCATCAATATTGACTTCAGAGCATCCGATTAAGCGCGCGGTCTAACATGTAACTCTATATACACGCAATACACGCAAACATATCACCACCACAACTCTTCATTTCAATTTTTCTTACCCAAGCTTCGTAATCCTCAACTCGCAATGAGAGACATATACATACATACATATATATATATATGTGTGTGTGTGTGTGTGTGTGTGTGTGTGTGTATGTCCTCGTGTGTACGCGATCATGTCGGCGTCCATCAACGCAATACCTATGAACCCTGGTTATACCGTTCGCGCCCCCCTTCCATTCTTCCATCGCCAGGCGCGACGAAGCCCGTCCAAGCAAATATCTCGCAGGATCGGCTAGTTTTCCCGTGGCAAAATAGCTATGCATATATACACGCACTATCTGAGACTATTACGGGCTCTTGGTGCGTTACGCGCGTAATCTGGCAATGATCTCTCGAAGACTTTGGAATTACTCGTCGGCGGCAGCGGCCCCGTGGCGGCTCTGGGGTTATAACGAAGCCTGTGCGCGCGCTGTGATTAAAGCCACCGTCGAAGGGAGAGCCCCCTCGCGAGAGATAGAGAGAGAGAGAGAGAGAGAGAGAGTGAGAGACGGAGCCCGGGGGCCGCTAATGAAAATGTATCGTTGGCTCTCCGGTGATATATATATATATGCGTATGACCCCCGTGGCGCTAAGGTTGAGGGCCTCGGCGACTATAAATCCCACCCCCTACCACTTCGGGATTTTGGCCAAATTTTGCAGCTCTCGAATGCTGGGAAGGGAGGGGAGGTTGGCCAGAAGAGAGGCGAAGCTTTCGAATCTAGCGGTTTAATGGGGCTCCTCTGCTGGAAGACAGGCATCCGCGCCTTCCTACCCCCCCCCACCCCCATGCTAGCCCGCCAAGACGATTAACGGCGAAGATGATCTTGTAGAAGATCGTCTCGGCGATTACTACGGCGACAAGGATCGTAAATTTTAAATGCTCTAATGCTTTGGAAATCGTTCGTTGGTCGTTCCTTGCAGGCTGCGGAGACTTTTACATTTATATATATATATATATATATATATATATATATATATATATATATATATATAGATGTAAGGAGTAGTTTAAAGATGACAGAACTGTTTTCAAAAATTATAACCTTTCGCGATATCCGGGGAAAAGTGATCGTTATACATATATTTATATGAAATTCCGAAGAACATTTATGCAAAAGGTCATAGTTTTAATCAGTTACAATAAATTGCGGAAATAAAGGACGGCAATAATCTTGGAATCGATGAAAAATTTCGTGCAATGTAAACAATGTAATTGTAAATTGAGTGAGCGGATAAATAAACCAACGCTTTCAATTCATTATACATGCTGTAATAATAATATAAATTTCGTTCTATTATCATGATTGCGCCCGTCTGTGAACTCAATTTCTCCATTACTGCCAGGTGACCTTAGCACGTGCGCCGATACCGACAACGCCGGGGTTTTTCCCTTCCCGCATGAAAATACGCGGTCGCGCGATGACGCGATATTTCGCCGGAACTTTCCCAGCCGGTACCCGATGTATAATCGCACGCCTCCGTTGCATAAATCGACGGCTCCGACGACAGTGTGTCGGCATCGAGCTTTCACGATGCAGGGGGGGGTCAACGTATCGCGCGCGCGATACGAGCGCGTCCTGAAAAAAGCCGCTCGGTTGCCTGCGAAAAGATCGGGAAAAACATACGAGCTCGAAATAGTAACGATCAACAACAATCGCGCGGCCAAATTGCGGTTTCTCGCGGGACGGGCTAGCCGCACCCGTCCATTTCTACTGGCCGCCGGGGAGCCGCTCGAGGCCAGTGAAGCTCGACGCGCGTGAATTCGTAGCCGCGCGATTGCTTCTTTCATCTCCTCTTTATTCCCCCGTCCGTCTCTCTCTCTCTCTCTCGCGCGCGCGCTTTCTCTCCCTACCTGGCTCCGTAGAGAGCGCGAAGGCCGAACTCTCGCGCCCATATATACGAAGGCGAATACGGGGAGTCCCCTCCGCTCCTCCCTCCGCCCCGTCGCGGGGTCCGGACCCGGGCGCGAGAAACCCAGGGCGAAGCGTGAGCGCGCGCGTTATCTACCATCTCGTATAAATCAACTCAATGCACTCTCCGGGCTCTCTTAGGGACTCCCCCGGCCTCCCCTAAATCCATATTGCATCTCCCCTCCCCCACCCATCCCCATTCCTCCCTTCCTTATCGCTTTCTACGTCTCTACGTTTCTTTCTTTTTCACGCTCTGCCTTTCGCCCCCTCGACCCGTTCGCAATTTTATTTTACAGGTTTCGTGCAACTCTTCGAATCTCGCGGAAAGCTCGCACGCGTCGGACCGCTTGGCTTTTCTTAAGATGGAAGGGAAAATAAAGTACTTTGTCCTTATACGCTTATGGCATTAATTTGACGGAAAATGAACGTAAACGCTATACTCAACTAGAAATTCTAAAGTATTCGAAATTCTAAAGTAATTTATATGATAAAAGAATAACTTCCAGCTATTTTATTGACTCAAAAAACATATTGTAAGAAAATTTCTTAGATTTCGATCCTATTATCATTAAGTTATGTAAAACGAATGAAACTTAAAAACCGATAAAAAAAAGTAATATAGAAATTTAAAAGGTAGGTTCAGACTTTCAATTAAGAATTATCTAGAAAGTAGACAAATATAACGATCGTGTAAAAAGAGTTATCAATATCATTGTAAATGTTATCTAATTCAACAATCATGATTATATTACGCCTTTTTCATTGGCCTAATTACAATTTCGCAATTGCAATCGAGCATTGATCAAAGTTCTTGTGCTCGTGCAATTCCGAAAGCCAATATTTATTCGAAGTTGTGCATCTCTGTGCATATATTAATAAAAGTATAGCGGATATATTTTTAATGAACAACGAATACATTAACTATATATTATGTCGATGAATAATGGAAAAAATGAACGAGTTATGAGTTATTTACCGGTAATTTGCAAAATTTATCGCTCTAGATACGTAAAAATTCTAAAACTTTTTTTTTATTTTTATAACACCTGCATAATTGAGGAATATCATATGTACACAATCATACACAGATATAAGCGCAGGTATGATTATTTGAAACTATTATCATCGGCTGGTCTGCAAATTATGTGGATTGCATACAGGTCGTAGGTGGTGGGCGAGGAGCAAAAAGCAGTGCCCACAGCACGAAGTGAGATAAATAGAGAAGCTGTCTGGTATATAAGAGAGTACGTTGGGAGGGGCGGGGGGTGGGCGAGAAAGAATAAGATGAAAAAGCCGAGGAGAGAAAATAAGAAGAGGAAGCGAGGAGGAAAGTGGCGGGCGGATGGGTTCAGGTGAGCCCGCGGGGGGCGCGGGACGGGGGAGGAGGGTACCGCGGGGCAGTGGGAATATCGCGCGCCAGGTAGGCAACGACGGGGCCTACGTCGCGGTCTCTCCCTCCATCTTTCCCCCTCCTCCCGCGCAACCCCTCCCACCGCCACGTCTCGCTCCCAGCGCGTGTTTGCCCTCACCTGCAAAAAGGATCGTCTCTCGCGGTGTATACTTTGCGCTTTCGAGATATTTCGATAGGAACGTGCGAGCGCGTCTTCTCTCCCTCTTTCTCTCTTTCTCTCTTTCTCTGTCTCTCTCTCTCTCTCTCTCTCTCTCTCTCTCTCGCCTGCAAACTCTCGCGCATGCAGTCCCCTCCCGCTAAAACTTGATGCCGGGGAGAGCGAGAGAGAGAGAGAGAGAGAGAGAGTGAGAATCCTTCGGCGGAGAGATCAGACAAGCGCGCGGGCGTAACAAAGGAGTAACGTCCTCGTGCCTCTCGCGGAACTCCCTACGGCGTGGTGGCGCTGACCGGACCGGCACAGAATAAAGAATATATATATATATATATATATATATATATATATATATATATAAATATACACAAACTGCGAGTGCCCTCCTCCGCGTGTGTGCGACCGCGTGGCACAAAGCGCGAGAGAAGAGGAAAAAATACTCCCGGAGAGGGGAGGTGGGACAGGAGGGCCGTAGGATCTCGCGGGAGCGTCGGCGGGAGGGGGGGAGGTGAGGGGCAGAGGCAGGATATACACGGGGGCTCTCGCGAGACGTGAAACCGACGAGATGACCGCGGTCCAGCGCGGCGGAGAGAGGCGAGGCGCGAGAACGTCGGTTGGATTGTCAAGTCGACGAGTGGCGGCGACGATGACGGACGTCGCGCGCGGAATCGGAAGTTCGTCAGCATTATATATACATTGGTTTGATTGGGAAACGTTGTGTACGGTGTGATGTACACTAATAATTTTTTTTTTTTTTAAGAAAGATGCCCTGAAAAACTTGACCGTATACGTAAAATATTTATCGTTGTTGGATAGATATTTATATATATATATATATATATATATATATATATATATATATATATATATAAATTTGTACTACTCCAGCTATTATTGTATGAGTAATTGTTTTTATATTGTTTTTAAACGTTTTCTGTTGATATTTCAGTTATTTTACCAAAATAAAGAGGTGTTTATTACGTTTCGAAACGTTGTCTTCGTTCTCTAATAAATATTCGATTTCAGTGAATTTATATATATATATATATATATATATCGGAAGTTCGTCAGCATTATATATACATATGATCTCCTCTTCGACCTAACGTTTATTGCATCCTTCATGCGCGTGCGCTCTCTGGGTCATATTGCCTGTTTGGCGACTTCTTATTTCGAGACGAGTCAGTTGAGAGACCATTGTATGTGAAATTTTTGAAAATATTCAACAGATTCAGATCATATGCACTTCCACTACATGTTCTTTAATAATAGTGTGCCAATATTTGATTTTCTTGTTTATGTAATTATTTTAATTACAGTTTAGACATCAACTATTATTCATTTAATAGTATACAGCATACATTTGTCACGGACATGTTGATTAATTAAAATGATTTAAAATTAGGATGAAAATAGTCATTTAAATATTAACGCGAATTATATTTTAAAGAATGCTTTTGCAAAATATCAATAAAATCGATGCAATTAAAGATATTTGAACTACCAAGTAGGATTTAACCTATAAACCCATGTAGAATATATCTGAGTCTGTGTTGTTGGCGAGAGAGTCAATTACTCGAGCAATATTCTTCTAATGCCGATATTCCTACATAATATAACAGATTTACGGAGGAAATCAATCTAGCGTTGAAAAAAGTATATTTCCTAAAGATACTCGCTAAAGATGTGTGTTAAAAACACCGTTAACTGAAGAATTGATTTATACGTTTTGAATAGAATAAAAAATAAATCGTATAGAAACGTGGGTAACTGCGGTATAGATCTATACAATCAAATAATAGCGAATTACTCTCTATCATTCCTATAATTAGCGACCCACATTGATCGCCATTCAATATTCTATGAAAATTACACAGAATTTTTCTTAAAAACATATGATAAATAATTTTTTAATCATCGATAGACAACGGTGGTCGACGATAAATCGAATTTTTTCGCCCTGGAAAAGATGAAAATACAGCGAGAATCGTAGACGTGCGTGCGTTAAACCATACATTCATCTAGTTGAAAAAAAAAAAATCAACAGTCGTGAACAATAGAAAAGTCGACCGAAAAGCATGAATCACGCGGCGAAGTAATGAATGATCCTTCTAACTGTTTGGACCGCCGCTTCATACACAACAAGTAGGTTAATTTTATCATTACTCTAACGTCGTATGAAAACTTATATACGTACAAAGTTCTTTGCATAAACGAATGAAACAAGGAAGATCAGTAACTAATATAAATGACGCGTTGGCACGTAATGGAACACTTTATTAAAATTCCACCACGATAAACAAACGGCTATAGAGGACTCACTCTCTCTCTCTCTCTCTCTCTCTCTCTCTCTCTCTTTTTCTCCGTGCGGTATGCGAAGTGTTTAATTATGTACTGAATTTATGGAGATAATTTTTCTATACGTAGGGATTTACAACGACGAGGGGATAATTTTATCGAAGTTGCGAGCGAATCCTAATTTAAATTTTCTCGGAACTCAGCGAGGCCGAAACGTCGACCATGGCATTCGCGTACAATACATGAACACATACAAATACGTATTTATATATATATATATATATATATATATATATATATATATATATAAATAAACACACACAACGGAATAAGAATTCGCCTTTAACAAAATCATTACTCATACGGCGCGATCGTTTTGCGCCATCGAGCCACGCGTTCTCCGAGGAGAGCCGTATGCTCGTATCGGTTCCAGCCATCCGCCGATGGTATACGGCCCGGCCGTCTCCTGCGTGCAGTTCGCGCTACGCGCTTCTCTCTCTCTCTCTCTCTCGCTCTCCCTCGGAATCGGAATATTAATGCATATTGTTTCCGTCGAGCGGAGTACACGTGCGCGGGGATTCGTTGTCCACGGAGTCCCGGCGTCGGGTAAATAAAAAATAATCTGCCCTCGCGATCTAATTCCCCCGCGAGCGGAGAAAAAAAACACGAGGATTTCATTCCTTTTTTTCCTTTGGTTTGGTGTGTTCCTTTTCCAGCGAAGGGAGAGAGAGAGAGAGAGAGAGAGAGAGAGAGAAGAGAGAGAGAGAAGAGGAGAAGGGATGGGGGTAGGAATATCCGCACCCACTCCCGGTAATCCACGGTGGCAGATTTGGCTCTTGCTTATCCGCGCGCCGTCGTCTCCTTATACACACGCTTCGAGGGAGGAAGCGAGCGAGCGAGCGAGCCCCCGGCTCGGAAAAGTAGATCCATCGCGCAAAAAAGCACTCGGGCGATAAATCTAACAAGTCGTGCACGCTCACACGGTACGTATCGTCCTTCCCTCATCCTCTCCCTCAGCCACAGTCTCTCTCTCTCTCTCTCTGTCTCTCTGCACCACGGCTCGGTTTCCTCTCTCATTCTATGAGAAGCGAAGAGAAACAGAAGACTCTCGACTCTTCTCGGGCACGTATATGATTCATGGTCGCACGTTCGCCCGCCCCTTCCTCCCCTCCCCTGACACCTTATTTTGTCTCATATTCTTTCCCCATTATAATGCCTCTCGGCTCTCTATGGCCAGTTTACGTCAGCTTCGTCCTCCTATTACCCGGGCGCGATAATGTCGATTGTATCGCCACCGCCCACTTTCCCTCGATCCGTTGCATTTTTTTTTATCTTTTATTTTTTTTTGCAAATCGTAAAAATGCCGATTATTATTACCATCGTCGACATGACTCGTTGAGGCAGCGCTACGCGAACGTATGGACGTCTAGTTATAACGCTTAAATCTGTACCGTGGGGTAATGTTCGTATTTTACCTACGCATGAATAACGCTCATTCTGGTTGGGTCCAGAAAATACTTTTACCTAATTCAGATACGTTGCTGGCACGTAGCCTTTTTGACGAATTTGAACAGCGGTCATGGAATTGTCACGACACGTCAATATCGTGGGACACGAAAGAAATCGAAATTCTTCTACTAATGTCAACTGATGTCATACATTAATACTAATTAATACTATTTTCAAAATCAACCCTGATCTGAATAAATTCGATAGTACGATTGTCTTAACGTTTCTGGAATTTTGTCACTCTAATTATACAGTCCTTGGATATTTGATGTTCTTAAGCAGTATATTTCAAATTATTTTCCACAAACTTCAAGACATATGTTTGAAGGAGCTTATTTTAAAATTATGTAAAAACATTTATTACTTATTTTAGCGTAGGTTTGGAGACATTAGTCTTTAGGTGGTGGCTGGTTTGTCAAAATTAATGTTTTCGATATTCTAGTGTGCCAGTGAGTAGCTTACAAGAGAATTTTACCCCAATAACTGATAATATTAGAGATTTTGCACTCGACGTTCTTGATTAAGTCATTCGTAAATAACGTACTATTAATTATTAAGATTCTCCGAATACATAATACAGGTTTTATTTTTAGATCCTATCCTTTCGTTTTAGTTTATATTTTAAATTATTTTTATTTTTTAAGTTTCCCTTATTCACATAAATATTTATTATGATAATATAATTCATAATATTTAAAAAAATATAAGAAATTCAGATGAACTTTATGAAGTAATCTTTGGATTATTTGAAATTGATATATTACTGTTTTTACACTAAAGAGGGATTAATATTTCTAGAATTTGTTTAAATTTTTACATAATCGCTTTTGAACAAGTAATAATAATAATAATAATAATAATAATAATAATAATATATATTATATAATTATTCGAATATCCGAATTCTCACGCTGGCCAAAACGCAGAACGTCGAATAGAACGTATGCCACGTTAATCGTAACGATCCGATCGGATTCGCCGAGCCCCGGCCCCCGGCTCCTTCGGTGCCGTATCCATCGCGCCTCGCTCGCGCGGTCCGCGAATCGGACTCGTCAGACCGGCCGGCTTAGGAGCGCATTCCGCAACGACAACCCCTCGCAGCCCGCCGCGCCCGGCCGACGCCACGAGCGCGCGACTCGCCCCGATCTCCGCGGTTCGCCGAAGCGTTCCGATCGGCGCAGCCGAGGGGCGCCCGCGCCGAGATACCAGCGGCGCGGCGAGCGGCCCCGGCGGCGCGTAACGCGCGCTCCGCGCACTCGCGATGGACAGGCGCGAGATCAGATTAAACATATATGTCAGATTTATATGTATATGTGTATAGGTAATATGTATATATCCGCAAGAGTGTGCGTCTGTCTGTGCCTGTGTGTGTGTGTATGCGTATACACCCTGGCGGCTTTTCGCCGTTAAATTCGCTCGATCGTAAATTCTTTAAATCTTTGTCTGTCTGTCTGTCTAGCAGTCTCTGCCATGCGCGACTGCCTCGGCAATTTTCTACGCGCGCTATATCCAAAGCCAGTAAATACGAGGCTTATTATCATTCGCGCTTTGTTGCATTGACTCGCACGGCGGTCTGTCCGGGTGGTTCCCATTGTTGTCGTCCTCGCCTCGCTCGCTCGCGCGTAATCGCGCCCGCGGCCGCTCTCGATCCTCCGACCTGCCCTTTGGCTCGCTCTGCTATTCCTCGCGCCCGGGCCACGCGCTCCTCCAATGGACATTCCGCGGGGCGAGATTTCGAGTCGTTGGGCCGAGGTCGATAGGGTGGGGGTTGAGGGGGGGCGGTTAGCAGAAGGAGGAGGAGGAGGAGGAGGAATTTCGCCGCGATAGTATCGGTGAGGAGTCGACGCGGGGCGCAGGTGCCGATTGTTAGGCGCGATTGCCACCGCGTATAAATTTATGTACCGAGGCATCGATCGCGCGACCTGCGCGTGCAGCGAAGAATCATCGAGCACAACGAATCGTACGTGTATGTGCGGCTAGCTTGCTCTCTCTCTCTCTCTCTCTCTCTCTCTCTCTCTCTCTCTCTTTCTCTCTTTACCTCTTGTCCTCTGCGCGTTAACCGCCGCTACGCGAGCACCCATCCTTCGGAGTCGTTACGCGCGGCATGGCGTAGGGGTGATTGAGATGGGTGGGGGGTGAATAAAAATATTCCTTTTTTTTTTTGGTCCCGCCGCGAATAGTCCCTTGCGTAAATCAGCGCTTATTTTCAGTATCCCGCCTTGCATACGCACGAACGTACGCATACGCGCGCAGGCCTCTCCTCTACGTTGACATCCGTAGCCTTTCGGATGAAAACGTTCTCCCCCCACCGGCACTATCGATAACGTTTACGAGCCAATAAAGCGTACATATATAAAAGCGTTATGGAATTTATATCCACCCACGTGCGCGAATCTTAATTCGCACTTTATGTCGCTCGACTGTGAAGGGATTGGGGGGGGGGGCGATATATACTACGCGGTTCTGAGATTTTTTTTCTTCGTCTTCCTCGTCGATCGGACGTACATTTGTATGGGTATTTTTTCCTTTTTTAATATTTGTTGCATCGAAGCGTGGGCGGCAAGTTAATAAATATCGGCGTCATCTGTCGATCTATATAAAGCTGTTTTCTCCGTAGCTTCGTTTTATTTTCTATATTCTTTGTTTCCTCTCTGTTTTTTTTTTTTTTTTTGGTTTCGAAAAAAAGGAAGCGAAGAAATCCTACGCAGTACGTACGAAACTTTTTACTTAGATTTATTAATTACTGTGTCGAAGTCTATATATATATATATATATATATATATATATATATATATATATATATATATATATGGGAAAATCCTCCCTTCTAAACTTTTTCTTTATGTACGGGTGTGACATGCGCACCGCGACATGGCAAATACGGACCGTTCTCCGCTTCATATATTATTTATCTCCTGCCCGTGACATTTTCGTCCGAAAATAAATAATACACGCGGGCGAAGTTTTAAACAAATTTCGGTCAGACCAGGCCATATTTCATATTACAAATTTCCGGATGGAAAGTCTGTGTCAGAACGAGAGAGAGAGAGAGAGAGAGAGAGAGAGAGAGAGAGAGAGAGAGAGAGAGAGAGAGAGAGCGAGAGACGGAGAGATAGAGGGAGAAAGAGAGTTTCTCGAAAAAATCGTTCGGCTTTTATATATCAAGCATCGGATCTCTCTCAGTCCCCTCCCACCCCGCTTCCTGCCGTCCATACTGAAAATCGTGCCTCGCAACTTTTTGCCGCGTTATTTACGACGATCGTCGTCGTCTCTCTTCCGGGACTGCCATACACACATTTATATATTTATATATATGCACAAGCTGGCATGAGAAGAATTGTCCGGTATAGGTGCATATATATATATATATATAACGCGGGACGATTAAACATTCGACCGTGCGAGTAAATCAGTCCTCCTGTCGTTTGCATCGTCTCGCGTTGCCTAGCAAAAGTCTCGCAATCGGTGATTAGAGGAGGCCGAGCTCGGGGCGACCGGGCAAATTTTCATTAAATACGGAGAAAAAGTTCAGACGCAGCGCGAGCGATAGCGCGGGCAATCGAGAGAGAAATAGAGAGATTCGCGGATTTCCATTATCGATACGGAAATGGCATTACGCGGCGATAAGCTATCCGCAATGTGAATGCAATGATTGGTCAACAACGTGGAGACGTTTTATCAGTTGCTGAAAAATTCTCTTATCCAGAATCGAGGATATATTAGTAGCCAGAATTTTCTTTTAATTTTTTTTTGAAGACACTCTCATACTTACAGATTATTGCGAGCATAATACTACTTTTCGTTTTCGCAGTTGGCTTGGATCGAATACGGGCATTTACTTACCTGAAAAAGAAACAATTGTTTTAATTGAAAATAATTTGATACGCATTAGTCTAACACGATTAAGCTGTGAGATTCGATAATTCTATTTTTCGTCGACCGATACGAATCGAACTAAAAAGTATTTTTATCGCTCTCACTGCTCTTCGAACAAATTTAATTATCATTAGAGTCATACTGTGCTTGTTTATCATCATCCACGTTGAATTTCAGATGTAACATTGTAAATATTAGAACCTCAATGAATTTTATAACTACAGAATGATTTCTCTGCTATCTTTGCCATTAATTACTTTCCCTATCCGTAACGTACAATTTTTCGATCCGCTTTAGATACCTTTCAGGGACGGAAATAAAAATCTCTGAAATTTTTACTGAGATTCGTCTAGATGTCGCTAGATGGCGAGTACGGATTTTTATTTCAGTTACTGAAGAGGGTCGAAGGGACTCGAACAATTGGAAGATTTTTCGTGGTTTATTATAAACGAGGACAGCTAGACTATTATAATTATTCTAATCTTAGTATTTTAGATTGCTAAAGAGATATTATTATCCATAAAAATATTTATATTAATATTAAATTGAGTTTTGCTAGTCAAAATTTATATTGTAACTTCACTCATATTTATTCGTCTTTATGTAATTCTAAGAAGTTTTTATACATACAGGCGCAAACAAGACTCTTTGAAAAGAAATTTTATAATTTATTAATTAAAATTTTTAAATTGCACGATATGAAAAATTATAGCTAAAATGAATTTCAAAAATAGTGAAGTGCAGTAAATACTATTTAGGTAAAATTTTAATGGAGAAAGGATATATGATTAGTTCATGGAAATTCAAACAATAGTTTTGAGTAAATTTTAAACCCACTGGGATGGTCAACGTTGAATTATAATACGTGCACGATTAATGTATCTGCGATAAAAATATACTTGCGTCAGATATTCTGTAATTTAAAATATTGGATTTTTCATTAGGTCTCTTTTAAAAAATTTACTATTTCATTCCGTTTTGTACAATCAGCGAACGCTTTAGATTGTATTTATATACCACAAGAGTACGAAGAATTGTGTTGTTAATACTATTATTAGAAGCAAGTCTTTCAGTTTTACATGGCTCAAAAATGACAAACGAACATTTCAAATGATGTGGATATAAGAAAATTTTTATATAAATTATAAATAAAACGCAAAGCACGTTATCGTTTCAGCGCCGTTAAATAAATCTTCTTCAAATTTTGACGTAATCTGAAATAGAGTATATGAAAACAAAATGAAATTTTGACTGATTGAATGCTTACGTCTAATGTTATTTTGAAAATAGGACTTTTTTCTGGAACGGCAAGAATTTTCTTCCCCAGGCCCTTATGTGCGATTGCAATTACCTTCTTTTTAATCTATCGGCTATCGACAAGCAAATATGGACCGAAAATGCTCAGATCAGCAGCGAATGGCAACGTCTTCGCCTTGGTTAAAAAATAACATTTCTCTATAAATAAAGAAGAGAAAAACCGATCCGAGCGCAAGGCCCGCTGAAAATATTTACCCACGTCTATAGAAACTTTCTACTAAAACGTTACCGATATACGCGTGTATATATATATATATATATATATATATATATATATATATATATGCATTTGTCACGATGCGTTTCACGGCAGTATTGCTCTCGCTGCATATCGCTGCCGCGCGCAGGCATAAGCTGGCCCACAGCCAGAGAGAATCGGACAATGAATTCCCGGCGAGGGCGCTCGCCCGCGGGCATTAAAAAACCGGCAAAATGTCCCCTCGCGTCTCTGTTCGCCGAAGCCTCCCCACATCACTCCGTCTCGTTTTCATGTATATATATATATATATATATATATATACACCCTTTCCCATTCCCTACTTATACGCCCGCACGCTATTTTCCATCTCGTTGGTCCGCGCGAGATGCTCCCCGTATTTTTCCGCCGCTAGCTCGAGACTCCGAGCCCTGACACAAGAGAAATGGAATAAGGAGAGCCGGGCCGTATGGGATGGGAGAGAACGAGAAAAAGAAACTGGAGAGTCTAGGATGACCGAGAGCGCGAGAGCGTAGGATAATGCGAGAGCCAAGTTTCTACCGCTCGCTATCTGTATCTCTCTCCGAGGATAACCTCCGCGTGCGCCCCCTCCGGTTGGCTCTCTCTCTCTCTCTCTCTCTCTCTCTCTCTCTTTCCCTCTCCTGCCTAACCCTTCGCCCATTTGAGAAATAGAGTTAGCCAAGGCGCTCCGAGATAGCGAAACAACGGCGGCGGTGGCGGCGGCGGTGGCAATAGCTCCTGGGCTAAATCTTCGCCGGGGCCGCTTACACTTGTATATCTTTATGTCCTTGGATTGCACTTGTGCTCCCTGTGCTAGTGGGGGGGGGGGGGAGATTCAATCTGGAACGAGACGAGGGTAGGTCGCGGCAGTGATTTGATGCTAAATATATTCTCTTCCTTTGTTGCGGATCTTCGGAATAAGGCGGCAGTTCTTTTTTGTTTTATTCATTTTTTTTTTTAATCAAAAATTATTGTCACAAATATATTGGGGTGCGCGTGGGGAGGGGAGCAGGAGAGCCAGTAATAAGGAACTAAGTTATTCCATGCATAATGAATATTTTTATATCATTATGTCACCAGTATTTGAGGCCATGAAAGCAGTTCACAAGAAATTGCTAAGATTTTTGCATTTTCTTATACAATATCTTTCAAAATTTCGAATTCTACTTTTTTATCCTATGTCACTTTCAATACAAACTTTAAATATTAAAGTAATAAATTAGTTACAAAATGCAAAAGCTTCCATGAAATAATTGTAATTCTGATAATTCATAATTTTTTTCAACATAAGATTATCTATATCACGTCGTTTTATGGTGATCACAAAGAAAAGTGAAGAAAGTTATATAAAAATAATAGTTTAACTATAACAGATTATAAAAATCTAATATAAATTAACCAATCTTATTGAAAATGGTATCTGCAAACGTGAAATTGACCACTCAAATCTCAAAAAACGAAAAGTCTGATTTAGGTGGCTGTTACTACTTAAATATTTATATTGACTGCTTATAATACACACAATTAACTTACAGCTGTATGCATGTATATAGAATAAGTTTGTCACGGATTTGGTAATCTTTCTCATTTTGCGTTTTTTACCTTATCAAATATTACTGAAGTAGATTAACTTCAATTAAAAAATAAATTACATATTAGTAAAATGATAATAAAATTAATCAAACAACAATTTGGCTTATATAAACTTGCTTCATGTTGTAATAGAGAACTAAATTAGAAATTTAAAAGAAGAAAATTATTGAATTTGCGAAAAGAGAAAGTTTGAAAGAAATAAATATGTATTTTTGACGTACGAGAAGAAATTAGATTGTATATTAGGCGAAGTATTTTATTTTAATAATAATTCAGATTTATTAAAGTAGCATAATGTAAAATTAAAATGACGGATGTCGAATGGAGTAGGTGCTTTATTTTGATTTATCGTTAATCCATCTTTTATCCACTAGTGTTTCTCCAATGAGATTGCACTCTTCTTGTTCATGATGGATGACATACACCCTTTATAACGTACTAATATTTGTTCATCAACTAATTTTTAATTTTAACTGGTGTTTTAGTTTTTGTACTGATATTATGATATAGATAAGATTATTTAACGTTAGTAGTTGTTGCAGTTTTCCTTGATAATGAAACAAAATAATAAAGTGATGCGCGCGCGTGTGTGTGTGTGTTTATGCGCGCGTAAATACTCGTTCAGCCTGGCTTCGAAAATTATTACTTTCCATCCAAGTATAACAAAATTTAATAACGAAAATACTCCCTGAACTCTGTTGGCTTTCGTAAAATGACGCTTTTCTTATATATATATACGAGAAAATTGGTTCGCATCTCTCCCACGTGAGGCAGTGCGCCGCGGCCCTAGCGCTCGCGCGCGGTAATTGTTGACTTTGATGCTACACGCCCTTTGGGTCGTAAAGCGAGATATCCGGAATAAAGAATATATCAGGGCGGAAAAATCGCTGAAAGCGTGCGAACTCCGGGGACGGCGGCGACGGGATGGGCCGTAGGGTGGGGGAGATTATAAAGAGAAGGAAAAAGACGCATTAAAGGAGCCTGTGTACCCCGTAAAAAAAGACGTGCTCTGTATATCGCCAAGCGAGAGAGAAGGAGAGATAAGATTAACGTAAGATTTCGATCTTTCTCTATACTATGTATATATATACATGTAGTATACCAAAGTCTCGGCAGAGACGACGCTTCCACGATCCGTCTTATGGGATGACACTTGGTGGCGCAGCTATTCAGAAAAATTGTTTTCAGCCCACATCCACTACGGGCTTATCTGTAATTTTTTTTTTCTTTTCTGCAGAAACTCGAGTTAAGATATTAAGTTTTCTTTATACTATGGATTTATCCTAGATAGGCTTGCAATTGGCTAACATGTCGGTAATGATAAATTTAAGTTCCTTGCCGTATTTAAATTATAAATTTTGTATAAAACATTATGATATTTTGTATAAAGAAAAATAAGCGTTCAAATATTCAATTCAATCAAGTTATTTTATTTCCATCAAGTACTTCTCTTGAAAAATTAATACTGATCTAAAATGAAATACGTAATATATTCTGCTTCACAATTTCATTAATTTTATCATTTATATTCCACTATTGTTCATATAACTCAATTTAAATTTACCATTGTATGTATCTTTTTTTATAACAGAAGATGATATAAAATTACTATATTATTGAATTAATGAAAGTATATATTAAATTCAGTTCAATCAGAAGATCGCCAAGAAGTTACCGATCAATTAAGAATATAAAACTACTCTTCGCTTGAAAAGATATTATAATTGAATGGAGATCTGGGTAATTAAGATAATACTGATCAAGACCGGATTTATAAAAAGATATTGGATTTTTTATTTTAATAATGTTTTCATACATAATTGAAACATTTTGAACCGAAAGTTGAAATATATTAAAAGAATTACAAATAAACGAATAATTATGCAAGGTCCAAGAAACGTGAATGCATTTGCCCCTATCGCGGGAGCAAATAAACATCGACGAAAATTATGAAAATTGAACGCGCGCGGCTCGATTCCAATACCTTTCTGTGTAGGGCCGTTAAAGAACGAATGCAATTGTATAAATTTGTGTGTACCTACACGCTTGTACGCGTTGCGACCGACGGGGCGACGGGAAGGGAGAAAGGGTTAAATGAGAAAGAGGAGGTCCCCGCGTGTCGACCAAGAAAAAAAAGAAAGAAAAAAAGACGAAAAAGAAACGATCCAAGCCGCGCTTCGGCATATAAGTATACCCCACGATGAAGGTGTGAGTTGAAGCAAAAAACAAAAAAAAAAAAAAGGAAGAGTCGCGCGGGCGCGCTGGCCCGACTCCGAGCGGACGAAGACGAAATCTCCCACCCCCTCCCAGCCCCTTGCCGCCTATCCTGCCACCCTGCCCCTCTACGCGTCTTCTCGAGCGATCCCTCGAAACGCCGCCCGCCGCCGTCGCCGCGCCGTACGCGCGGCGAGGAGCGTCTTGTCAGTTCGCACTTTGGGCCGCGCAAGCGAGCTCGTGCCGCCGTCCCCTTCCATCCTTTAAAAAGGTCTTATCTTCCACGTTCTCTCCCTCTCCCTCTCTCTCTCTCTCTCGCTCTCTCTTTGTCTCTCTCCCTCACTCTCACTCTCACTCTCACTCTATTCTTTCATCTGCGACTTTGCGCGCCGGGCCACCGCCGCCGCCCCGCCGTTCGGCTTTTTTGTTCATTTCCTTTTGTTCATTTTTCACTTAAGTTGTTCGACGCACTAAGTTATCATAAAAGTCATAGATGTTATTTATTAATTTCGCGGGTTAATTGTTGAAATCGTTCAGTGGGAGGGGGTTGTTCTATATTCTCACATATAGGCTCCAGTTAAATTATAAAAAGTTATTTATTTTTATTTTGTATATTGCGCGCAAAAAATAATAAAAAACCATGCTTAAACTGAAATCTAACGGATTTCAGGCTAAATAATACCACAAATTGCATTAGGTGATGCTGATTATTGTTAATTTGTTAATATGAAAAATAGAATGCTAATGAATGACACAGGTAAAATATAGCTTTAGAAGTATTATTGTATTTACGAGTTTTCTAACAATAAGGGCACTTTATCAGGAAATATCCTGCTCTATACAATATCAAAAAATTTTTTTCTTTTATAATATAAAAAAAATCGATTTAACCTTAAAAATGTTATTTTCATACTATTTAAGATATATAAAATTATTTGTTAAATATATAAGAGTACATTAACTAAAATATAAGAAAATAAGTTGTCAAGATCTACGAAGAAAAATCCAAAAATATGACATGGAAGTCACTACTTGATTTATGAGAATGAAAAAGTATGAGAGAAAGGCTTCGAAATAATTAATGCTGTACACTTGGCTGTTAAAGAAGAATTTTTATGTACTTTATTACCATTTTGAAGATTGCATAAAGAGTTTCGATATAGATAGAACTTTTTATTATCTATCGATCATCGAAAATTAAATATCCCATCTCTTAATTTGCAGCATTCCCACAGACGAAGCCCCGTACCGCAGCTAAATCCCAAAGCCAGATCGAAAGAAAATAATAAACAGCGAAAACCGCCGCGGTTGATTTTCCTTACGTGGATAACGGCGCCGGCAGTTTTTACGCCCCGAGCAGAATTTTTCATAGACGTGTGCCTCTGTGTGTGTGTGCGCGCGCTCGGGAGACGAGGGCATAGAATATTTATGATCGCTCTATAAGAGGTGGCGGGACGATGACGCCTGCCCCTACCCCCTTCCTCCCA
>JACCIC010000013.1:810000-822500 GCA_018907035.1 Sycobia sp. Sy_11
CGCGTCGCGTTGCAGGCGTATACGGCGAGACCCCGTCGCCACGTGTCACAAAGTGCACAATATCGATCAACCGTGGCTTCAGCGCGGGGCTTTCCCGCGAACGATATCGCCCCGAGCCAAAGCTTCCGTCAGCTCGGGGCAAGAAGGCGGCAGGCGGCGGGGGAGGGGTTGAAGAGACGGGAGAGCCCGATGAATTACGCAATATTATATATAGAGCAGAACTTCTCCCCTAATCCGCGCCAATTTACACTCGGAATTACATCATCGAGTTGGTGAAATTTGCCCGGCGGAGCGAAGGGTGCGGGGGGGGGGGCGTCGAGTGGTTTGGATATAGAGCGAGTTAACTTCTTACTCGCCAGGTCCTGTAGCTTTTCAGATATTTGACTAAAGCGCAGTTTAAGCCGTAATGGAGTGGGGATACCATGATGGGAGTATGCACGTACATATATATATATATATATATATATATATATATATATATATATAATATAGTTAATGCATAAAATTAAATTACGCAGTTTGCATTAGTTTTAGAAGTGCATTATTGCACTATTATCCGAGCTAACTCAATGAGCTGTGGTTTGTGTTCAACGTGCACGCACGAAATAATGAGAATATAAGAATAAGAATTAATCTATAGAAGTGGGTGTAATTAGGATGTTGGTTTGAACATTTTCAATAGAAATTAAATAATCGACTAATAGTTATATAATACAGGAAGGCACTTCACATTGTTCCAGTTTTCGATCTCTCATATAGATTCGAGACGTAGATGATAACTGTTTTAATCTTACGAATTTCTTCAAAAATCCTAACAATTTAAAGCACATAATGAATGTTAGATGAAAAATAGATCGATTCATCCGACCTCTTGATCAATTCTTGTGGCCATATCGAACCATTCCAATCATTCAATTTTAAATTTAATATAATATTTGTAATACGTAATAGCCGCCAATCTATTATATTTATGGTAGTAAATATAGGTTTTTTTTACATTTTACAAATAGTTAACTATGACGCACAAAAAAAACAGTCAAACTCACATATTATATGAAAGTCATATGATTAATTTTTTGAAACCTAACAGTATAATGTGATTTATTATTATTAAAGTAATATTATCTGAAAATACGTAACATTTATGCTCTATATCCCTCTGTTGTTGAGAAAACAAATGTCATTGCGGTGACGAGATCCTCTATCTTTTCAGCGATACCCTTGTAAAAGTAGATTGTTCAAAGCAGACGAACTCTAGTCGTAAAATAAATCGCGTCTTCCGTACTCCCAGTAGGATTGTTTTGTCTTCTCCCGGCACGATCGTATAGCGGCGCATCTTGGCAGCACGAGATGACGATGTGCTTACCAGTTAAAAATAACACCTATCATTGTTTTGTATTATCGATCAGGAAAGAGGAAGATTTGACGAAATTATATAAATGCCTCATTGGGCTTCAAAAGCATGTCGAATTCTCGCTTCGATTGCAAGATGCCTACACATGATCGGTTGAATCTGAACACTGGGTAACTTTTTAGACGGATAAAGGATCTTAGTAGTGTAAAAGTTCTACGCATTATTGAAATTGTAATTTAATTTCCAGCTACCTTCAGAGACTTCATTTCCGAGAACGTTAACTACGCAGTAGCCGATTTGAAATATTCAAAAGGCGAAATTGGAAACTATTATATATTCTTATTTACTACTTTGAACTTACGACAAAATGAAGACAAAAAGAGCAATATATATTCGTAAAGCTATGCAGAGTTAAATAATAATGTGTTATCATCAATAGAAAAACAAACAAAATGGATATGAATGGAAGTTTTTTACTTGCAAATTAATGAGTTCGAATAATTTTTTCTTTTCACAACGATCATTAACGTGACATCCAACGGATGTAATTAAGTTATTATTATGATTATTCCAGATCTTCGCATCATCGACGTCTCCCTTATCAGGTGTGTATTTGGGGCCGAGCCTTCCGCAACGACGGCGGGCACCGCGGCTTTTGCAGCGGTATGCACCAATGGCGAACATTGGGAGATAAGGCTAGAGAGGAGGATTCACGGACGTCGATGGCACTCTACTTTCAGCTCCCCCCCCCACTCCACAGTCTATCCCGTCCGGGGAATCCTCCTTTTGCCGGTGCAGCAGCAGGAGCAGCACTGTGTCCACTAATTTGCGGCTTGTTTGACGGATCTTGGCCGATTGTTAATTACGTTTGAGGAGGCCCGCATACGCGCGATGCTCGACTCCTTGGCGAATAACGAGGCCGCGCCCGCGGAGTCTGACGCCTCCAGCCCTCAAAGCCATCCGCCCCTGGTCCGGGTATTAAATCCAGCCCGGCGCCGATCGTGCGCGTACACATACACACGAGATTGAATAAATATGCCAGGTGCGCGGGGGGTGGCGGGGGCACGAGCTCATCGGCTACAGGAGAGGTCTGTCGCAGTATACTGCGAGGGAGGGGGTCACCTACGCCAGGGTTCTGGTCGAGGCGCGCCGAGACCGGGGCTAATTCGAATTCGCAAGCGTATAGAACTAAGGGAAATTCGTGCCGAGTGCTCGTTCTTCCGGATGGCGAGGTGGGGCGGCGGGTGTATCGCGCTGCGGTCGCCGACGCGCGCATGTGCGCGAGGAGGCCAACGCGATCTCGCCGCGTCTTCGAGCCGACGCAGGAATCCGCATTAATGGGATTAGTATGCAGAGAAGACGATACGTATATATAGGATTTAATTTAAGGTCCTTTGCGAGCTAAGCGTGGTTTATTAATGATCGCCAAAGCTTTCTGAAAGTGCTCCTCCTCGCATTTCTCTCTCTCTCTCTCTCTATCTCTCTCTAGCTGCTTTAGTTACCTTTGCATTTATTAAACAGGTCATACGTTGGCTGACCTCCTAGGATGTTGGTAGAGAGTAGATTTTGTTGTTGATGACAATCACATGCTATCCTTTGATAGATGTATAAATATTGAAGTGCCTTAGGATTCTCTCTCGGGACAATGAATGTTTTCAGTGTACATCTGTATATGTTTAGACCTTATATTTGTTAAGGACCTATTTATTTACATCAACTGTTTCCATGTACGCTTGCGCTACAGCTAACTCGGACAGGTTTATCAATAGGACTATCCAAAATAATTAATAATTTAATTTTGAGAAGTGAGCAGAAAATGTACAGGGCTCACAACATTATATCTTTAATTTATCATTCACTATCGGTCTTTTTTAAAATATGTATTGCTGTATCTATTTGTATTCTCTATTTGTAACATTTTCATTTGTTCAGTGTAATTTATTATATGTCTTATGCTGACAATCTGCAAATTTACTACCAATTTTACTTGGAAATCAAATTGCAATTTCGGTCTCCTGTTTTAGAGATAAATAGTGGTTCAAATGGATCAAGATTATAGTAATTGAACTTTGTGTCGCATATTTTGTTAAATATTCAATGCCAATATCAGCAGCTCTTTTTATTCTCTTTAAAGTATGAGATACTTAATAAATATGATTGGTGATGAATGGTTTTTTATTCATTTCCTTCTCATGATTACTGTTCTTTAGGTTTTGAGAGTATCTTCGCTGGATAAATCTATAAACTAACGAGTCTTAACCGAAATGCATAGATACGTATTTAGATTATGAAATTTAGATTGACCTTATTTCCTATTGAATGAGTTTGGGTGCCTGGAGAGTTTAGAACCGTTCACATTTCTTAATTATGGCTGGTGTACCGACCGAACTCCTAAGGTATTTAATGAATGTGTGCAATAAGACTAGTAACGTGACATCCTCAACTTCTCATATCTGCTAGCTTGCGAATTTTCTGCATGATAATGTTGTTCGTGTACACGGTGGATAATTTGGGAACAGTGTATCATTATATTTTGAGAAACAAGGAGTGTTAATAATTTCAATATGCATTTAAATAATCGCAGTAATAATAGGTTACAATTTATAATTTTGGTCTAAATCACTTCAAATATTAAAACTCAGATTTCGATTGACTTTTATATACGCTGCATGAATAATTCATATATCCTGGTACTGCTCAATTATGCTGCTGCAGTTGTATATAAATTGTTATACTTATATTTCGTTTCATTAGTTCTAAGTCTTTTTTATCCTAAAACATTAATACTTCAATTTTTCAAAATATACACCACAATGAACAAGGATAAAAGTTGATCTATTTTGTTCTATTGTCTCGATGATTATGTACAATATATAATAGTGCTCCTTGCGCAGCAACAAAGCAAAGCCGGTCCGGCAGCACAACACTCCGCCATAATAAAAGCTTTCACTCCGGTCGCGCGAAAATCGTATAACGAAGTATCCCGAAGAAAGCAGCGCGAGAGTTATTCAATATCTCGCTGAAAATTTCTACGGCAGCGGCGATCGAAGCTTTGCGATACGATCGTTTCTCCCTTAGTACACGAAACGGCAAAGTAGCGGAAAACCCGCTGAATTTGACATCGATGTCGGATTCGAAGTGGGGGGGGGGTGAGTAGAGCTTTCAACGTTCCGCGAACAGAGGCGCCGCAATGCAGCTCGCGTGCCGTTGGTACCATCCGACGTATAGATCGGGCAGCAGATTCCGCGTGGAGTGAGAGACCGAGAGAGAGAGAGAGAGAGAGAGAGAGAGAGTAACGCGAGGTACAGAAGATGGGGGAGGGAGGTATTGGTAGCAGCGGCGTACGACGGGCTGCCCGAGCCGAGGAGATTCGAGGGACAGCGCAAAGGGTTGAAAGCGTCATGGGAACTCGGAGGTTTGTCGGAGGGCACGTAAACGCGCACGACGAGTAGAGGGAAAGAAAGAGCGGGACTCCCGCGCAACGCGGTATCCGCGTAACGCCGAACCGCTCGCGCGTCCCTACACACGTAAACGCGCGCGTACACAGATATATAAGCCACGGGCGATCGATCCTTATCGGGCTCGTGCAGCGCAGGTTGCGCGCTGGAGCGCGTCAGAGTCACGAGGATCTGTGTAGAGGGGTCGAGGGGAAGTGCATAAACTCTCGGTAATTGCGCGCTGTAGTATATATATATATATATATATATATATATATATATATATATATATATATATATATAGTGACGGAAAAGCCAGCGCGGCTGAGACGAGTTAGCAGAAGAGCTTTGTCTTTCATCAGCCCTGTACGCAACTACCCCTCCTATACTCTGAAATTGCAACGCGTCTTGCGCCGCGATTGAAATATAAACACAGAGGGCGATGGCGATAAAAAAACTACGTGGTGAACAGGCATCTATGTAGTTATATATATATATATATATATATATATATATATATATATATGGATATCGCGCAAATTCCTCTATGTAGACCGGGGGCTAGGCTCTTAGAGAGGACGATTCATGAAAGATTCTCGCTGATCTCATGATCGCCGCAACGGAAGCGAAAGAAGGGAAAAGCCGCGCGCGAGGCCACGCGGCGGGAACGCGACTATATTATACATTAGACCTTTACCTCCGTATAACGTGATATACCGGGTGTAGGGACCATTTGTAGAAAAGGAGCTGGTCCCGTACTACGGTGAGGGGGGGGCGGGTGGTCATCTCGTGTCGAGGATCTCGGGAACTAAACTGAGTTTATTTTCCGGATATGAACACTAGCGGTTCAAGGGGTCGGACGCCAAAGGAGAAAATAATGTGGTGGGGCAGTTGGGTTATTAGTCACTAACATAGAATCTACTTTATTATTTTTATTTTATTTTCTTATTTTTAATATTTAATCTGATTTATTTTTTGTAATTAAGTTTTATTTCAGATTGTACGGCGATGATAATAAACAAAGACAGTCGGACTGTCGTTATTTTAGTTAATATATTGTATTATCAAGACTGTAAGACCGATAGAAATATTTACTAATTTAATTCGCAACTGCCGACATAAGTACAATTGTTAATTATAATGAAATAACCTATCGCATGAAATTATTCTTTCAACAAAATCAATTGAATATATTATTACATTCCAATTACTTCCATCTTAAATACATTACACATATACATTTCATTTCAGTTCGTAATCAGACTGAAGATTCTCGAGATTGCAACATCGAGCGTTTAAACGTTAAGGGAATACGGAAAACAATGTCTCGAAAGAGTCGCTCGAGCGATTCGCGAACGCTCGAACACTTCCTCGGCAGTCGTGTCTCCCGGGTCGAGTCGGTGGCGCCGCGCGGGCGCACGGTGATCAATAATTCAGCCGTCGACGCACGCCGAAGCGGGCCCCGCGCCCTCGGCTCCGCTCAGCTGTTCGCCGAGTTTTTCGCCTCCCTTCCCCACCCACCTGCCCACGACCCACCCATCCCGGTACTTTCGCTGCTTACGCGACTGCGAAGTTTTAACTCCTTCGTTTATCGGGAGATTTTGGCTCCCTCGGGTAGGGGCAAGAGCGCGTCGAGGGATGTGGTGGTGGGGCGCGTGGGGGGAGTGGGCAAAGAGCACGTCAACTTCGCCGACTAATTGTCCGGAACAAAGCTCTTTTTCGAAAGCTTCTCGTGTTCCTCGTCTCCGCTCTCGGTGTATAAGCTCCTCCGTTTCGGGGGTGTTTCCCACTTGCTTTCGAGCTTGGTCCTCCTCCTCTTCCACCTCCTTCTCTCCCTCTTCCTCTGTCTTTCTCACCGCGCGCGCACTCTTGTACAAGGACCCACGCGCTCTGTTCTTTCACTTGGTTTTTTTTCTTCTTCTCGCTTCTCCAACCCGCCACCGTTTTCGAGCTTTCGCCTCAATTATAAAACGAATGCGAGCCGTCCGTAATTGCGATTGTTTACCTTTTTGAGGAAGGATTCCATTATTTCCGGCTGTGAGATGTAGAGAGCGAGAGAGAGAGACAGAGTGTGGCAATTAAGGTCCCTTCAGAACGATTAACGTCGACAATCACATGATTACACAAGAGAGCTTGGATATTTTAGGATTTACATTTCGTGACAATGAGATTTTCCAGAATTGTTTCAACCTACTTTCATTATATTTTATGTTTAAATTCTACCGACCCTCGTAACGGGGACTTATTTTGTACGTTTACGGGATGCAGATTTTAAGTTTTCTTCGATGACTAAGACATTGAATTCAGACGTTGCGCAGTTGACCAAACCGTTTTGGATCAGAAACTAATACATTTCGGTTTCGTTTCTACGTACAGAAGAGTAGCAGACTCCAACAATTGGTAATGTTCTGGTCGAATATTATCGAAATTGGAGTTATGATATCTGTTTCACCGCTAATCTCGTTTTAATATAATAAGTTTAATTTTGATTTGAATACCGAATGAATCTAATTTGTCGAAGCAAATTAATATCCGCAGATCGCAATCCATCCAATTATTTCTTCCCGTTCATGGAATCAGAAATCGCTCTCTCACTATCTCTCTCTCTCTCTCTCTCTCTCTCTCTCTCTCTCTCTCTCTCTCTATTTTTTTTGAATATATTTCAGCGATCTCGCCATACTAATTGGCTTTTGGTAAATTATTTCCGCGAGAACGACTCGTACGAACTTTTTTTCGTTGCGAGGATAACGCGCATTTTAATAATCATTCGCGCTTTGTTGCCAATTAATCTGTATCGTACTCGCAGCGCGCGGAAGCCAGATACACGGGTTGGCGAATAATTTTTAATTAGTTCGTTAAAAAAAAAAAAAAAAAAAAAAAAAAAAGACGAAAAAAAGGGAAGAAGAAGAATCCGGCTAGCTATTTTCGCGCGCTTGAAATCCGAACGATTTAAAGCCGTTTAAAGAGGATGCTGCCTTCAGCGATAGGTTGGAGCGAGCGGTGCCAGATGGCAGCAGCGTCCAACGGCCGATGATTCCTCCGTAATTCGCGCATCGCTCGGCTATCGTCCGGAGGCTTTCATACAATATTAATTTGTCATAATATTTAATATAATATTTAATATAATATTCTCGCACGTATAAGTAAATATTTCATCGTACGCCCCGTGCAATGTCTATATCTCAGCCGAACAATATCATACTGTTATTTCGTCGGCTGCGACATTGCGCGTCGATGTGATTATTTTATTTCTTCCAATTGCACCGACCGCGAGAAATTTCGCTGAAACAACGAACGGATTAAAAGACGAGCTCGCGAGCGCGCTCTCCAACCGCAATCGACGCGGCGCTTCGCATCGGATCAAAGGACCCGATATATACACGTATAAATACTTCCGTAATCCCGGGTGTCAATTAAGCTGCCCAGAGGGGGAACGACGGGGCGAGCGGCGGAGGGGGTAGGGGGCTACGAGATCGACGGTATACCGCGGAGCAATCGACGAATTCCGCAGCGCGCCCCGGGGGCTGGGAGAGAGAGAGAGAGAGAGAGAGAGAGACAGGCACAGAACTTCGATCGCGCAATCCCAGCGCAAGTTTAACAGTGGCGACACAGTACGAGGATTAACTTTCGACGCAAAACCGGATGTAGTAATTGCTCCTGGTGCGATTTTCCTGGACTACCCCACTCCCCGCGCCCCCTACCTGACGCGCTGCGACCGAGAGGTAAACAGAAATGGGAGCCGTTACGCTGATGATGCACGCGCGCGCGCGTGCGCACTGGCTTTATCGCTCAGCCAGTGTAGAGTCGATACGCCGCGTGACCAATTTCTCCGTCTTCTTCTCCCCCCCCCTCTCTCTCTCTCTCTCTCTAGCTCCCTTAACTTTTGCGCAAAATCTAATTATCAAGTTTGATTGGATCGTCCGAAGGAGAAGAAATCGTCGCGGCGTCCTCCTCCTCGTCGGGCGCTTCGCGTGAGCGGCGCTCCAGCGATTGTCTGTATTTCGCTTTCCGCAGCTTTCTGTATCTGTATATATATATATGCTTCCTACTGTGTGTATACCGCGCTAATTTCAATTTTAATTGCTTTCTACTGTGGCACGCACATGCACGCATGTACATACCTACAGATAAATATTTGCGAATAACTGTATATATTATCTACCGTGCATCGAACATCAAGTGTGTTTGCATGTGGTTTTTTGTTATTACTGTGAATTAGAAAAGGAAAAAATCATGAAACGATTTTGGGAAACTGAGGAATGTTGTTACGGATTGGATCGATGCTCGGTAGCGATACTGACGTTCTATCAACAGTATAATTAAAGTAGATTAACATTTAGATTTAATTATATTCTATTATAAATTTTAACATAGAATTATGGGAGAGGAAGGTTGAAAACAATAGTATAAAAAACAAAATAATAATAATATCCGAGGTTATAGCGAGATAGTAATCGCTTAATGGTGGGGATAAAATGAACGGTTTCGACAATTGTACTATCTTTACTAATAATCGTCTACGCTAAACCGAAGCGAAGATTTAGCCGATACAAGTCTCTGGTAAAATGTGTCGAAACAATCGCCCTTGCACCGACATCTGCTATACCCTCCATTATTTCGCTTACAGCCTTACAGTTCAATCAAGTTGGTCGATTGAAAGATCGCGCTTTCAGATTTTCAATTACTGGGACGAACAACGGCGGCGCAGGTTCGATCAAGATTTTTTTTTTGCGCACTTCCTTATCGAGATGATAAAGGATAAGAAAACTATGCACGGTGTAAGAAATCGAGAAATTCGGTCATGAATTGTAGGGAGTAATTTTAGGATTTTCAATGCAAACATTCCAGTCGGATAACTTAAGGTTACATAACGTATTGGGGAGTTTATTTATAAAATAAAGCTGCCGTATTCGATGGAAAAAAGTATAAGAGCGATGCAAAAGCTAAAGTAAAAGAGAAATAATTCTTATGGACTTCAGAAAAAGTTGATTTGGTTTAAATCTTCACTGATTATTAATAGATAATTAATAAGTGAAATATGAAATAAATTTAAGATGTTTTTCCATTATCGTTAAAGATCTAAATAATGCACGATTTCGTTTCTCAACTGTAATAAGCCAATAATGACCAAAAATGAAATTTCCATTATGTTAACTGTTTGAATGACTTTATTTTCTGTTTTTCCAGACCTTTTCATCTTAGAATACAATATTTATACATATGGCTACAATGCTCGATATACTTGGATGTTTTCTATTGTTGTAAAAGCGAGTGCACTCGAAATTTATCAAACTGTAACTTGAACAAATCACCAAGACGTGGTTGACTCGAAAAAGCAGTACTTTCGTTAAAAAAAAAATTATGATTTCTATGTTGTCAAGATCCAAAAAAAAAACAAAAAAAAAAAAATTCGTAACAACGATCCATCTCTCGCGTCCGGTGACAAATTGATGCGCAACCTCGAAAAGAAATTGAAAAAGATGCCGCGAGCTAAAAACGCGGAAAGAAACTTACGGTTTTGCGTCCCAGGAGTGTACAACTGTCGCGGCGGCGGGGGGGGGGGGTCGGCTGACAAAAAGCTCCTTTCCAAGCTCCATGCACAAAGTGTCGCGCGTTCCTTGACATTACCGCGGTTAAACCATCCTCGAGCTTTTCTCGTCGTCTTCGACCCCACGCGCCCCGACCATCTCTTCCCGCCCACGGGGAAATCCACGCCGAAATCCGCGGGAACGCGCCGCTCTGTATTTCTTAAGCCCTCCCGGATGGGGGGGGGGGTGCTGGTTTTGATTTTTTTTTCTCCCACGCGCGTGTGTATCACTACGTTCTGCTACATCCTACTGGGGCGCAACTTCGTAATAACGTACGCTCGACAAAATCGTGGGTCTGCCCACGCTCTGCGTACGTGCGCGACGGACGAATAAATTACGATACGGAGCGGAACGACTGGAACGTGCGATATAGGCAAGGGGGGCGCCGCGCGCATATTTTTCCACTTGGGCGACAGTCATTCTGTCTTTTATAAGTCGAGATATTTTCTGCTTAGAAGTGAGACAAGAGTTGAGGGGTGCGAGCGTCGTAACACTTGTTCTATTACTTCATCCCCTCTCGCTCTCTCTCTCGCTTTCTTGTTCTTTCGTTGCTTTTTTGCACTTGGAATTATTTTTTCATAAAGAAGAAAATTAGATTCTCAAATTTGATATTATGGCATTCGTCATTGAGGAAGAAAATGTGTTTTGTAACGGCGAGCTACACTATTCAAGAAATGTAGAAGAATACATTCTGAAGACATTATATACTTATCTTCAACTAATTTATATTATATATTACTTTTCGATCACGTATAATTAGAAAATGATAAGAAATAAATTCTGTAAAATTAATATTTGTTTTATTTCACAAGATGGAACAAATTATATGCTTTCTTCAATTTTTATGTAAAAATAATTTTACAAAATTTATTACAAACATAATCTAAAATCATAATGAAAACGCTTTATTTAGTTTTTGGAACTTATTGAAAATCAGAAACACGTCTGGTCGGTATATATACGGACGCAACCGCGCGAGCGCGCGCACGCACACACACACACACTCATACACATTTGTATGCAAAAAGAATATAACTTTAGAATGCTTTGGTATTCAGACTTGTACACGAGAACAATAAGATATGCAAAGAAATATTTCTCAGAAACAATTCACGAAGCAGTCAAATCTGACAAGTGCAATTGCCGAACGATGATAATAATCGAGTCGGATGCAGGGGCTATTCTCTCTCTCTCTCTCTCTCTCTCTCTTTCTCCCTCTATCTCTCTCTCCCTCTCTTTCTCGCGAAAGAAATCGCGCTGGCCATTAGCGAGATTACGTCGCCGATTTCGATGGCATCACAAAGCTCCACATAACCTCCATTCTCCTCCGTCTAAAACTCTTTTGACCGTTATTTACGACATCCGAAATCGTATTACGAGTGTCATCGGACAAGAGAAAGAATGAGCGCGCTCGCGCGCGCGCGAGGAATGCTCGCTCTCGCAAGGCCACGCCACCCACAGAACGATGCGTTTGTGCGTGTATGAACGCGCGCACGTATGTATGTGCGAAGGAGAGTGAGAGAGAGAGAGAGTTAGAGAGATAGAGAGAGAGAGAGAGAGAGAAAGAGACAGAGAGACAGAGAGAGACAGAGAGAGAGAGAGAGAGAGGATCGGTCTCGCGCCGAGGAGTGAAAACCAATTTTCGGCAGACCCCCGCATAAATCAGATCTTGTTACGGGCGCGGCGCGAGCGGTCCGCGAAAGAAAGAAGATTCTCGCTCGGTCTGCCCGGCGGCCTCTCCCTTCGCTCCCTGCCCTCCGAGACCCGAACGAGCTTTCAAGCAAAATTGGGCTGCGAGAGGGGTGGGGGATCGATATTTATTAGACGGTTTTCTAATGAAACATTTTAAATGCATGGGATTCGCGCGTTTGTCCCCTGGCCCTCGCTCGCAACCCCCCACCCCCTCCGCCCATTAACCACACTCCCGTCCCAAGCGTTTCGTCGATTTAGCAACCCTCTTAGTTCGTAATACGTCCCGTCCCCCTCCTTCTCTCCCGCCCCACCCTTTCATCTTCGCCCGAAACACCCGTCATAGGACCCGCCGCCGTCCTTCTTTTTCTTCCGTCCATGTCTGCCCTTGCCTTGCATACGGACCTCGATTTCGCCCCCCCCCCCTCTTGT